>OZ038314.1:3623370-3970870 GCA_964035775.1 Osedax frankpressi
TTATAGTTATTTAAGTTATAGTTATTTAAGTTATAGTTATTTAAGTTATAGTTATTTAATTAATAGTTATTTAAGTTATAGTTATTTAAGTTATAGTTATTTAAGTTATAGTTATTTAAGTTATAGTTATTTAAGTTATAGTTATTTAAATTATAGTTATTTAAGTTATAGTTATTTAATTTATAGTTATTTAATTTATAGTTATTTAAGTTATAGTTATTTAAGTTATAGTTATTTAAGTTATAGTTATTTAATTAATAGTAATTTAAGTTATAGTAATTTAAGTTTAGTTATTTAATTTATAGTTATTTAAGTTATAGTTAATTAAGTTATCATTAGTTAAGTTATAGTTATTTAAGTTATAGTTATTAAATTATAGTTATTTAAGTTATAGTTATTTAATTTATAGTTTTTTCATTTATGGTTATTTAAGTTATAGTTATTTAAGTTATAGTTATTTAAGTTATAGTTATTTAATTAATAGTTATTTAAGTTATAGTTATTTAAGTTATAGTTATTTAAGTTATAGTTATTTAAATTATAGTTATTTAAGTTATAGTTATTTAATTTATAGTTATTTAAGTTATTGTTATTTAAGTTATAGTTATTTAAGTTATAGTTATTTAAGTTATAGTTATTTAAGTTATAGTTATTTAAGTTATAGTTATTTAAGTTATAGTTATTTAATTAATAGTTATTTAAGTTATAGTTATTTAAGTTATAGTTATTTAATTTATAGTTAATTAAGTTATCATTAGTTAAGTTATAGTTATTTAAGTTATAGTTATTAAATTATAGTTATTTAAGTTATAGTTATTTAATTTATAGTTTTTTCATTTATGGTTATTATATTATAGTTATATAAATTATAGTTATTTAAGTTATAGTTATTTAAGTTATAGTTATTTAAGTTATAGTCATTTAAGTTATAGTTATTTAAGTTATAGTTATTTAAGTTATAGTTATTTAATTAATAGTTATTTAAGTTATAGTTATTTAAGTTATAGTTATTTAAGTTATAGTTATTTAAGTTATAGTTATTTAAGTTATAGTTATTTAATTAATAGTTATTTAAGTTATAGTTATTTAAGTTATAGTTATTTAAGTTATAGTTATTTAAGTTATAGTTATTTAAGTTATAGTTATTTAAGTTATAGTTATTTAATTTATAGTTTTTTCATTTATGGTTATTTAAGTTATAGTTATTTAAGTTATAGTTATTTAAGTTATAGTTATTTAATTAATAGTTATTTAAGTTATAGTTATTTAAGTTATAGTTATTTAAGTTATAGTTATTTAAATTATAGTTATTTAAGTTATAGTTATTTAATTTATAGTTATTTAAGTTATAGTTATTTAAGTTATAGTTATTTAAGTTATAGTTATTTAAGTTATAGTTAATTAAGTTATCGTTAGTTAAGTTATAGTTATTTAAGTTATAGTTATTAAATTATAGTTATTTAAGTTATAGTTATTTAATTTATAGTTTTTTCATTTATGGTTATTATATTATAGTTATATAAATTATAGATATTTAAGTTATAGTTATTTAAGTTATATTTATTTAAGTTATAGTTATTTAAGTTATAGTTATTTAATTTATAGTTATTTAAGTTATAGTTATTTAAGTTATAGATATTTAATTTATAGTTATTTAATTTATAGTTATTTAAGTTATAGTTATTTAAGTTATAGTTATTTAAGTTATAGTTATTTAAGTTATAGTTATTTAATTAATAGTAATTTAAGTTATAGTAATTTAAGTTTAGTTATTTAATTTATAGTTATTTAAGTTATAGTTAATTAAGTTATCGTTAGTTAAGTTATAGTTATTTAAGTTATAGTTATTAAATTATAGTTATTTAAGTTATAGTTATTTAATTTATAGTTTTTTCATTTATGGTTATTTAAGTTATAATTATTTAAGTTATAGTTATTTAAGTTATAGTTATTTAAGTTATAGTTATTTAAGTTATAGTTATTTAAGTTATAGTTATTTAATTTATAGTTATTTAATTTATAGTTATTTAAGTTATAGTTATTTAAGTTATAGTTATTTAAGTTATAGTTATTTAAGTTATAGTTATTTAATTAATAGTAATTTAAGTTATAGTAATTTAAGTTTAGTTATTTAATTTATAGTTATTTAAGTTATAGTTATTTAAGTTATAGTTATTATATAATATTTATTTAAGTTATAGTTATTTAAGATATATTTATTTAATTTATAGTTATTATATTATAATTATTTAAGTTATAGTTATTTAAGTTATAGTTATTTAAGTTATGGTTATTTAATTTATAGTTATTTAATTTATAGTTATTTAAGTTATAGTTATTTAATTTATAGTTATTATAGTTATTTAAATTATAGTTATTTAAGTTATAGTTATTTAAGTTATAGTTATTTAAGTTATAGTTATTTAAGTTATAGTTATTTAAGTTATAGTTATTTAAGTTATAGTTATTTAAGTTATAGTTATTTAAGTTATAGTTATTTAATTAATAGTTATTTAAGTTATAGTTATTTAAGTTATAGTTATTTAAGTTATAGTTATTTAAGTTATAGTTATTTAAGTTATAGTTATTTAATTTATAGTTATTTAATTTATAGTTATTTAAGTTATAGTTATTTAAGTTATAGTTATTTAAGTTATAGTTATTTAAGTTATAGTTATTTAAGTTATAGTTATTTAATTAATAGTAATTTAAGTTATAGTAATTTAAGTTTAGTTATTTAATTTATAGTTATTTAAGTTATAGTTAATTAAGTTATCGTTAGTTAATTAATAGTTATTTAAGTTATAGTTATTTAAGTTATAGTTATTTAAGTTATAGTTATTTAAGTTATAGTTATTTAATTTATAGTTATTTAATTTATAGTTATTTAAGTTATAGTTATTTAAGTTATAGTTATTTAAGTTATAGTTATTTAAGTTATAGTTATTTAATTAATAGTAATTTAAGTTATAGTAATTTAAGTTTAGTTATTTAATTTATAGTTATTTAAGTTATAGTTAATTAAGTTATCGTTAGTTAAGTTATAGTTATTTAAGTTATAGTTATTAAATTATAGTTATTTAAGTTATAGTTATTTAATTTATAGTTTTTTCATTTATTGTTATTTAAGTTATAGTTATTTAAGTTATAGTTATTTAAGTTATAGTTATTTAAGTTATAGTTATTTAATTAATAGTTATTTAAGTTATAGTTATTTAATTAATAGTTATTTAAGTTATAGTTATTTAAGTTATAGTTATTTAAGTTATAGTTATTTAAGTTATAGTTATTTAAGTTATAGTTATTTAAGTTATAGTTATTTAATTTATAGTTATTTAAGTTATAGTTATTTAAGTTATAGTTATTTAAGTTATAGTTATTTAAGTTATAGTTATTTAAGTTATAGTTATTTAAGTTATAGTTATTTAAGTTATAGTTATTTAAGTTATAGTTATTTAAGTTATAGTTATTTAAGTTATAGTTATTTAATTAATAGTTATTTAAGTTATAGTTATTTAAGTTATAGTTATTTAAGTTATAGTTATTTAAGTTATAGTTATTTAAGTTATAGTTATTTAAGTTATAGTTATTTAAGTTATAGTTATTTAAGTTATAGTTATTTAATTAATAGTAATTTAAGTTATAGTAATTTAAGTTTAGTTATTTAATTTATAGTTATTTAATTTATAGTTAATTAAGTTATCGTTAGTTAAGTTATAGTTATTTAAGTTATAGTTATTAAATTATAGTTATTTAAGTTATAGTTATTTAATTTATAGTTTTTTCATTTATGGTTATTATATTATAGTTATATAAATTATAGTTATTTAAGTTATAGTTATTTAAGTTATAGTTATTTAAGTTATAGTTATTTAAGTTATAGTTATTTAAGTTATAGTTATTTAAGTTATAGTTATTTAAGTTATAGTTATTTAAGTTATAGTTATTTAAGTTATAGTTATTTAATTAATAGTTATTTAAGTTATAGTTATTTAAGTTATAGTTATTTAAGTTATAGTTATTTAAGTTATAGTTATTTAAGTTATAGTTATTTAATTTATAGTTATTTAATTTATAGTTATTTAAGTTATAGTTATTTAAGTTATAGTTATTTAAGTTATAGTTATTTAAGTTATAGTTATTTAAGTTATAGTTATTTAATTAATAGTAATTTAAGTTATAGTAATTTAAGTTTAGTTATTTAATTTATAGTTATTTAAGTTATAGTTAATTAAGTTATCGTTAGTTAATTAATAGTTATTTAAGTTATAGTTATTTAAGTTATAGTTATTTAAGTTATAGTTATTTAAGTTATAGTTATTTAAGTTATAGTTATTTAATTTATAGTTATTTAATTTATAGTTATTTAAGTTATAGTTATTTAAGTTATAGTTATTTAAGTTATAGTTATTTAAGTTATAGTTATTTAATTAATAGTAATTTAAGTTATAGTAATTTAAGTTTAGTTATTTAATTTATAGTTATTTAAGTTATAGTTAATTAAGTTATCGTTAGTTAAGTTATAGTTATTTAAGTTATAGTTATTAAATTATAGTTATTTAAGTTATAGTTATTTAATTTATAGTTTTTTCATTTATTGTTATTTAAGTTATAGTTATTTAAGTTATAGTTATTTAAGTTATAGTTATTTAAGTTATAGTTATTTAATTAATAGTTATTTAAGTTATAGTTATTTAATTAATAGTTATTTAAGTTATAGTTATTTAAGTTATAGTTATTTAAGTTATAGTTATTTAAGTTATAGTTATTTAAGTTATAGTTATTTAATTTATAGTTATTTAAGTTATAGTTATTTAAGTTATAGTTATTTAAGTTATAGTTATTTAAGTTATAGTTATTTAAGTTATAGTTATTTAAGTTATAGTTATTTAAGTTATAGTTATTTAAGTTATAGTTATTTAAGTTATAGTTATTTAAGTTATAGTTATTTAAGTTATAGTTATTTAATTAATAGTTATTTAAGTTATAGTTATTTAAGTTATAGTTATTTAAGTTATAGTTATTTAAGTTATAGTTATTTAAGTTATAGTTATTTAAGTTATAGTTATTTAAGTTATAGTTATTTAAGTTATAGTTATTTAAGTTATAGTTATTTAATTAATAGTAATTTAAGTTATAGTAATTTAAGTTTAGTTATTTAATTTATAGTTATTTAATTTATAGTTAATTAAGTTATCGTTAGTTAAGTTATAGTTATTTAAGTTATAGTTATTAAATTATAGTTATTTAAGTTATAGTTATTTAATTTATAGTTTTTTCATTTATGGTTATTATATTATAGTTATATAAATTATAGTTATTTAAGTTATAGTTATTTAAGTTATAGTTATTTAAGTTATAGTTATTTAAGTTATAGTTATTTAAGTTATAGTTATTTAAGTTATAGTTATTTAAGTTATAGTTATTTAATTAATAGTTATTTAAGTTATAGTTATTTAAGTTATAGTTATTTAAGTTATAGTTATTTAAGTTATAGTTATTTAAGTTATAGTTATTTAAGTTATAGTTATTTAAGTTATAGTTATTTAAGTTATAGTTATTTAAGTTATAGTTATTTAAGTTATAGTTATTTAAGTTATAGTTATTTAAGTTATAGTTATTTAAGTTATAGTTATTTAATTAATAGTTTTTTCATTTATGGTTATTATATTATAGTTATATAAATTATAGTTATTTAAGTTATAGTTATTTAAGTTATAGTTATTTAAGTTATAGTTATTTAAGTTATAGTTATTTAAGTTATAGTTATTTAAGTTATAGTTATTTAAGTTATAGTTATTTAAGTTATAGTTATTTAAGTTATAGTTATTTAATTAATAGTTATTTAAGTTATAGTTATTTAAGTTATAGTTATTAAATTATAGTTATTTAAGTTATAGTTATTTAAGTTATAGTTATCTAAGTTATAGTTATTTAAGTTATAGTTATTTAAGTTATAGTTATATAAATTATAGTTATTTAAGTTATAGTTATTAAAGTTATAGTTATTTAAGTTATAGTTATTTAAGTTATAGTTATTTAAGTTATAGTTATTTAAGTTATAGTTATTTAATTAATAGTTATTTAAGTTATAGTTATTTAAGTTATAGTTATTTAAGTTATAGTTATTTAAGTTATAGTTATTTAAGTTATAGTTATTTAATTAATAGTTATTTAAGTTATAGTTATTTAAGTTATAGTTATTAAATTATAGTTATTTAAGTTATAGTTATTTAATTTATATTTTTTTCATTTATGGTTATTTAAGTTATAGTTATTTAAGTTATAGTTATTTAAGTCATAGTTATTTAAGTTATAGTTATTTAATTAATAGTTATTTAAGTTATAGTTATTTAAGTTATAGTTATTTAAGTTATAGTTATTTAAGTTAT
Organism: Osedax frankpressi; assembly: GCA_964035775.1. NCBI lineage: Eukaryota > Metazoa > Annelida > Polychaeta > Sabellida > Siboglinidae > Osedax > Osedax frankpressi. The sequence continues at coordinate 3,629,763 of OZ038314.1, forward strand.
AGTTATTTAAGTTATAGTTATTTAAGTTATAGTTATTTAATTAATAGTTATTTAAGTTATAGTTATTTAAGTTATAGTTATTTAAGTTATAGTTATTTAAGTTATAGTTATTTAAGTTATAGTTATTTAAGTTATAGTTATTTAAGTTATAGTTATTTAAGTTATAGTTATTTAAGTTATAGTTATTTAAGTTATAGTTATTTAATTTATAGTTATTTAAGTTATAGTTATTTAAGTTATAGTTATTTAAGTTATAGTTATTTAAGTTATAGTTATTTAAGTTATAGTTATTTAAGTTATAGTTATTTAAGTTATAGTTATTTAAGTTATAGTTATTTAATTAATAGTTATTTAAGTTATAGTTATTTAAGTTATAGTTATTTAAGTTATAGTTATTTAAGTTATAGTTATTTAAGTTATAGTTATTTAATTTATAGTTATTTAATTTATAGTTATTTAAGTTATAGTTATTTAAGTTATAGTTATTTAAGTTATAGTTATTTAAGTTATAGTTATTTAAGTTATAGTTATTTAATTAATAGTAATTTAAGTTATAGTAATTTAAGTTTAGTTATTTAATTTATAGTTATTTAAGTTATAGTTAATTAAGTTATCGTTAGTTAAGTTATAGTTATTTAAGTTATAGTTATTAAATTATAGTTATTTAAGTTATAGTTATTTAATTTATAGTTTTTTCATTTATGGTTATTATATTATAGTTATATAAATTATAGTTATTTAAGTTATAGTTATTTAAGTTATAGTTATTTAAGTTATAGTTATTTAAGTTATAGTTATTTAATTTATAGTTTTTTCATTTATGGTTATTTAAGTTATAGTTATTTAAGTTATAGTTATTTAAGTTATAGTTATTTAATTAATAGTTATTTAAGTTATAGTTATTTAAGTTATAGTTATTTAAGTTATAGTTATTTAAGTTATAGTTATTTAAGTTATAGTTATTTAATTTATAGTTATTTAAGTTATAGTTATTTAAGTTATAGTTATTTAAGTTATAGTTATTTAATTTATAGTTTTTTCATTTATGGTTATTTAAGTTATAGTTATTTAAGTTATAGTTATTTAAGTTATAGTTATTTAATTAATAGTTATTTAAGTTATAGTTATTTAAGTTATAGTTATTTAAGTTATAGTTATTTAAGTTATAGTTATTTAAGTTATAGTTATTTAATTTATAGTTATTTAAGTTATAGTTATTTAAGTTATAGTTATTTAAGTTATAGTTATTTAAGTTATAGTTATTTAAGTTATAGTTATTTAATTTATAGTTATTTAATTTATAGTTATTTAAGTTATAGTTATTTAAGTTATAGTTATTTAAGTTATAGTTATTTAATTAATAGTAATTTAAGTTATAGTAATTTAAGTTTAATTATTTAATTTATAGTTATTTAAGTTATAGTTAATTAAGTTATCGTTAGTTAAGTTATAGTTATTTAAGTTATAGTTATTAAATTATAGTTATTTAAGTTATAGTTATTTAATTTATGGTTTTTTCATTTATGGTTATTATATTATAGTTATATAAATTATAGTTATTTAAGTTATAGTTATTTAAGTTATAGTTATTTAAGTTATAGTTATTTAAGTTATAGTTATTTAAGTTATAGTTATTTAAGTTATAGTTATTTAAGTTATAGTTATTTAAGTTATAGTTATTTAATTAATAGTTATTTAAGTTATAGTTATTTAAGTTATAGTTATTTAAGTTATAGTTAGTTAAGTTATAGTTATTAAATTATAGTTATTTAAGTTATAGTTATTTAATTTATAGTTTTTTCATTTATGGTTATTTAAGTTATAGTTATTTAAGTTATAGTTATTTAAGTTATAGTTATTTAATTAATAGTTATTTAAGTTATAGTTATTTAAGTTATAGTTATTTAAGTTATAGTTATTTAAATTATAGTTATTTAAGTTATAGTTATTTAATTTATAGTTATTTAAGTTATTGTTATTTAAGTTATAGTTATTTAAGTTATAGTTATTTAAGTTATAGTTATTTAAGTTATAGTTATTTAAGTTATAGTTATTTAAGTTATAGTTATTTAAGTTATAGTTATTTAATTAATAGTTATTTAAGTTATAGTTATTTAAGTTATAGTTATTTAAGTTATAGTTATTTAAGTTATAGTTATTTAAGTTATAGTTATTTAAGTTATAGTTATTTAATTAATAGTTATTTAAGTTATAGTTATTTAAGTTATAGTTATTTAAGTTATAGTTATTTAAGTTATAGTTATTTAAGTTATAGTTATTTAAGTTATAGTTATTTAATTTATAGTTTTTTCATTTATGGTTATTTAAGTTATAGTTATTTAAGTTATAGTTATTTAAGTTATAGTTATTTAATTAATAGTTATTTAAGTTATAGTTATTTAAGTTATAGTTATTTAAGTTATAGTTATTTAAATTATAGTTATTTAAGTTATAGTTATTTAATTTATAGTTATTTAAGTTATAGTTATTTAAGTTATAGTTATTTAAGTTATAGTTATTTAAGTTATAGTTAATTAAGTTATCGTTAGTTAAGTTATAGTTATTTAAGTTATAGTTATTAAATTATAGTTATTTAAGTTATAGTTATTTAATTTATAGTTTTTTCATTTATGGTTATTATATTATAGTTATATAAATTATAGATATTTAAGTTATAGTTATTTAAGTTATATTTATTTAAGTTATAGTTATTTAAGTTATAGTTATTTAATTTATAGTTATTTAAGTTATAGTTATTTAAGTTATAGATATTTAATTTATAGTTATTTAATTTATAGTTATTTAAGTTATAGTTATTTAAGTTATAGTTATTTAAGTTATAGTTATTTAAGTTATAGTTATTTAAGTTATAGTTATTTAATTAATAGTAATTTAAGTTATAGTAATTTAAGTTTAGTTATTTAATTTATAGTTATTTAAGTTATAGTTAATTAAGTTATCGTTAGTTAAGTTATAGTTATTTAAGTTATAGTTATTAAATTATAGTTATTTAAGTTATAGTTATTTAATTTATAGTTTTTTCATTTATGGTTATTTAAGTTATAGTTATTTAAGTTATAGTTATTTAAGTTATAGTTATTTAAGTTATAGTTATTTAAGTTATAGTTATTTAAGTTATAGTTATTTAATTTATAGTTATTTAATTTATAGTTATTTAAGTTATAGTTATTTAAGTTATAGTTATTTAAGTTATAGTTATTTAAGTTATAGTTATTTAATTAATAGTAATTTAAGTTATAGTAATTTAAGTTTAGTTATTTAATTTATAGTTATTTAAGTTATAGTTATTTAAGTTATAGTTATTATATAATATTTATTTAAGTTATAGTTATTTAAGATATATTTATTTAATTTATAGTTATTATATTATAATTATTTAAGTTTTAGTTATTTAAGTTATAGTTATTATATTATAGCTATTTAATTGATATTTATTTAAGTTATAGTTATTTAATTAATAGTTATTTAATTTATAGTTATTTAAGTTATAGTTATTTAAGTTATAGTTATTAAATTATATTTATTTAAGTTATAGTTATTTAATTTATAGTTATTTAATTTATAGTTATTTAATTTATAGTTATTTAATTTATAGTTATTTAATTTATAATTATTTAATTTATAGTTATTATAGTTATTTAAATTATAGTTATTTAAGTTATAGTTATTTAAGTTATAGTTATTTAAGTTATAGTTATTTAAGTTATAGTTATTTAAGTTATAGTTATTTAAGTTATAGTTATTTAAGTTATAGTTATTTAAGTTATAGTTATTTAATTAATAGTTATTTAAGTTATAGTTATTTAAGTTATAGTTATTTAAGTTATAGTTATTTAAGTTATAGTTATTTAAGTTATAGTTATTTAATTTATAGTTATTTAATTTATAGTTATTTAAGTTATAGTTATTTAAGTTATAGTTATTTAAGTTATAGTTATTTAAGTTATAGTTATTTAAGTTATAGTTATTTAATTAATAGTAATTTAAGTTATAGTAATTTAAGTTTAGTTATTTAATTTATAGTTATTTAAGTTATAGTTAATTAAGTTATCGTTAGTTAAGTTATAGTTATTTAAGTTATAGTTATTAAATTATAGTTATTTAAGTTATAGTTATTTAATTTATAGTTTTTTCATTTATGGTTATTTAACTTTTAGTTATTTAAGTTATAGTTATTTAAGTTATAGTTATTTAAGTTATAGTTATTTAAGTTATAGTTATTTAAGTTATAGTTATTTAAGTTATAGTTATTTAAGTTATAGTTATTTAAGTTATAGTTATTTAAGTTATAGTTATTTAAGTTATAGTTATTTAATTAATAGTTATTTAAGTTATAGTTATTTAAGTTATAGTTATTTAAGTTATAGTTATTTAAGTTATAGTTATTTAAGTTATAGTTATTTAATTTATAGTTATTTAAGTTATAGTTATTTAAGTTATAGTTATTTAAGTTATAGTTATTTAAGTTATAGTTATTTAAGTTATAGTTATTTAAGTTATAGTTATTTAATTAATAGTTATTTAAGTTATAGTTATTTAAGTTATAGTTATTTAAGTTATAGTTATTTAAGTTATAGTTATTTAAGTTATAGTTATTTAAGTTATAGTTATTTAAGTTATAGTTATTTAAGTTATAGTTATTTAATTAATAGTTATTTAAGTTATAGTTATTTAAGTTATAGTTATTTAAGTTATAGTTATTTAAGTTATAGTTATTTAAGTTATAGTTATTTAATTTATAGTTATTTAATTTATAGTTATTTAAGTTATAGTTATTTAAGTTATAGTTATTTAAGTTATAGTTATTTAATTAATAGTAATTTAAGTTATAGTAATTTAAGTTTAGTTATTTAATTTATAGTTATTTAAGTTATAGTTATTAAATCATAGTTATTTAAGTTATAGTTATTTAATTTATAGTTTTTTCATTTATGGTTATTTAAGTTATAGTTATTTAAGTTATAGTTATTTAAGTTATAGTTATTTAAGTTATAGTTATTTAATTTATAGTTATTTAAGTTATAGTTATTTAATTAATAGTTATTTAAGTTATAGTTATTTAAGTTATAGTTATTTAAGTTATAGTTATTTAAGTTATAGTTATTTAATTTATAGTTATTTAAGTTATAGTTATTTAAGTTATAGTTATTTAAGTTATAGTTATTTAATTTATAGTTATTTAAGTTATAGTTATTTAAGTTATAGTTATTTAAGTTATAGTTATTTAATTAATAGTTATTTAAGTTATAGTTATTTAAGTTATAGTTATTTAAGTTATAGTTATTTAAGTTATAGTTATTTAAGTTATAGTTATTTAAGTTATAGTTATTTAATTTATAGTAATTTAAGTTATAGTAATTTAAGTTTAGTTATTTAATTTATAGTTATTTAAGTTATAGTTAATTAAGTTATCGTTAGTTAAGTTATAGTTATTTAAGTTATAGTTATTAAATTATAGTTATTTAAGTTATAGTTATTTAATTTATAGTTTTTTCATTTATGGTTATTATATTATAGTTATATAAATTATAGTTATTTAAGTTATAGTTATTTAAGTTATAGTTATTTAAGTTATAGTTATTTAAGTTATAGTTATTTAAGTTATAGTTATTTAATTAATAGTTATTAAATTATATTTATTTAAGTTATAGTTATTTAATTTATAGTTATTTAATTTATAGTTATTTAATTTATAGTTATTTAATTTATAGTTATTTAATTTATAGTTATTTAATTTATAGTTATTTAATTTATAGTTATTTAATTTATAGTTATTTAATTTATAGTTATTTAATTTATAGTTATTTAATTTATAGTTATTTAATTTATAGTTATTTAATTTATAGTTATTTAATTTATAGTTATTTAATTTATAGTTATTTAATTTATAGTTATTTAATTTATAGTTATTTAATTTATAGTTATTTAATTTATAGTTATTTAATTTATAGTTATTATAGTTATTTAAATTATAGTTATTTAAGTTATAGTTATTTAAGTTATAGTTATTTAAGTTATAGTTATTTAAGTTATAGTTATTTAAGTTATAGTTATTTAAGTTATAGTTATTTAAGTTATAGTTATTTAAGTTATAGTTATTTAAGTTATAGTTATTTAAGTTATAGTTATTTAAGTTATAGTTATTTAAGTTATAGTTATTTAAGTTATAGTTATTTAAGTTATAGTTATTTAAGTTATAGTTATTTAAGTTATAATTATTTAAATTATAGTTATATAAGTTATAGTTAATTAAGTTATCGTTATTTAAGTTATAGTTATTTAAGTTATAGTTATTTAAATTTTAGTTATATAAGTTATAGTTATTGAATTTATAGTTATTTAATTTATAGTTATTTAATTTATAGTTATTTAAGTTATAGTTATTTAAGTTATAGTTATTTAAGTTATAGTTATTTAAGTTATAGTTATTTAAGTTATAGTTATTTAATTTATAGTTATTTAAGTTATAGTTATTTAAGTTATAGTTATTTAAGTTATAGTTATTTAAGTTATAGTTATTTAAGTTATAGTTATTTATGTTATAGTTATTTAATTAATAGTTATTTAAGTTATAGTTATTTAAGTTATAGTTATTTAAGTTATAGTTATTTAAGTTATAGTTATTTAAGTTATAGTTATTTAATGTATAGTTATTTAATTTATAGTTATTTAAGTTATAGTTATTTAAGTTATAGTTATTTAAGTTATAGTTATTTAAGTTATAGTTATTTAATTAATAGTAATTTAAGTTATAGTAATTTAAGTTTAGTTATTTAATTTATAGTTATTTAAGTTATAGTTAATTAAGTTATCGTTAGTTAAGTTATAGTTATTTAAGTTATAGTTATTAAATTATAGTTATTTAAGTTATGTTATTTAATTTATAGTTTTTTCATTTATGGTTATTTAAGTTATAGTTATTTAAGTTATAGTTATTTAAGTTATAGTTATTTAAGTTATAGTTATTTAAGTTATAGTTATTTAAGTTATAGTTATTTAATTAATAGTTATTTAAGTTATAGTTATTTAAGTTATAGTTATTTAAGTTATAGTTATTTAAGTTATAGTTATTTAAGTTCTAGTTATTTAATTTATAGTTATTTAAGTTATAGTTATTTAAGTTATAGTTATTTAAGTTATAGTTATTTAAGTTATAGTTATTTAAGTTATAGTTATTTAAGTTATAGTTATTTAATTAATAGTTATTTAAGTTATAGTTATTTAAGTTATAGTTATTTAAGTTATAGTTATTTAAGTTATAGTTATTTAAGTTATAGTTATTTAAGTTATAGTTATTTAAGTTATAGTTATTTAAGTTATAGTTATTTAAGTTATAGTTATTTAAGTTATAGTTATTTAATTTATAGTTATTTAATTTATAGTTATTTAAGTTATAGTTATTTAAGTTATAGTTATTTAATTTATAGTTATTTAAGTTATAGTTATTTAAGTTATAGTTATTTAAGTTATAGTTATTTAAGTTATAGTTATTTAATTAATAGTAATTTAAGTTATAGTAATTTAAGTTTAGTTATTTAATTTATAGTTATTTAAGTTATAGTTAATTAAGTTATCGTTAGTTAAGTTATAGTTATTTAAGTTATAGTTATTAAATTATAGTTATTTAAGTTATAGTTATTTAATTTATAGTTTTTTCATTTATGGTTATTTAAGTTATAGTTATTTAAGTTATAGTTATTTAAGTTGTAGTTATTTAAGTTATAGTTATTTAAGTTATAGTTATTTAAGTTATAGTTATTTAAGTTATAGTTATTTAATTAATAGTTATTTAAGTTATAGTTATTTAAGTTATAGTTATTTAAGTTATAGTTATTTAAGTTATAGTTATTTAAGTTATAGTTATTTAATTTATAGTTATTTAAGTTATAGTTATTTAAGTTATAGTTATTTAAGTTATAGTTATTTAAGTTATAGTTATTTAAGTTATAGTTATTTAAGTTATAGTTATTTAAGTTATAGTTATTTAAGTTATAGTTATTTAAGTTATAGTTATTTAAGTTATAGTTATTTAAGTTATAGTTATTTAAGTTATAGTTATTTAAGTTATAGTTATTTAATTAATAGTTATTTAAGTTATAGTTATTTAAGTTATAGTTATTTAAGTTATAGTTATTTAAGTTATAGTTATTTAAGTTATAGTTATTTAAGTTATAGTTATTTAATTTATAGTTATTTAATTTATAGTTATTTAAGTTATAGTTATTTAAGTTATAGTTATTTAAGTTATAGTTATTTAAGTTATAGTTATTAAATTATAGTTATTTAAGTTATGGTTATTTAATTTATAGTTTTTTCATTTATGGTTATTATATTATAGTTATATAAATTATAGTTATTTAAGTTATAGTTATTTAAGTTATAGTTATTTAAGTTATAGTTATTTAAGTTATAGTTATTTAAGTTATAGTTATTTAAGTTATAGTTATTTAAGTTATAGTTATTTAATTAATAGTTATTTAAGTTATAGTTATTTAAGTTATAGTTATTTAAGTTATAGTTATTTAAGTTATAGTTATTTAAGTTATAGTTATTTAATTAATAGTTATTTAAGTTATAGTTATTTAAGTTATAGTTATTAAATTATAGTTATTTAAGTTATAGTTATTTAATTTATAGTTTTTTCATTTATGGTTATTTAAGTTATAGTTATTTAAGTTATAGTTATTTAAGTTATAGTTATTTAAGTTATAGTTATTTAAGTTATAGTTATTTAAGTTATAGTTATTTAAGTTATAGTTATTTAATTAATAGTTATTTAAGTTATAGTTATTTAAGTTATAGTTATTTAAGTTATAGTTATTTAAGTTATAGTTATTTAAGTTATAGTTATTTAATTTATAGTTATTTAAGTTATAGTTATTTAAGTTATAGTTATTTAAGTTATAGTTATTTAAGTTATAGTTATTTAAGTTATAGTTATTTAAGTTATAGTTATTTAATTAATAGTTATTTAAGTTATAGTTATTTAAGTTATAGTTATTTAAGTTATAGTTATTTAAGTTATAGTTATTTAAGTTATAGTTATTTAATTAATAGTTATTTAAGTTATAGTTATTTAAGTTATAGTTATTTAAGTTATAGTTATTTAAGTTATAGTTATTTAAGTTATAGTTATTTAATTTATAGTTATTTAAGTTATAGTTATTTAAGTTATAGTTATTTAAGTTATAGTTATTTAAGTTATAGTTATTTAAGTTATAGTTATTTAAGTTATAGTTATTTAATTAATAGTTATTTAAGTTATAGTTATTTAAGTTATAGTTATTTAAGTTATAGTTATTTAAGTTATAGTTATTTAAGTTATAGTTATTTAAGTTATAGTTATTTAAGTTATAGTTATTTAAGTTATAGTTATTTAAGTTATAGTTATTTAAGTTATAGTTATTTAATTTATAGTTATTTAATTTATAGTTATTTAAGTTATAGTTATTTAAGTTATAGTTATTTAAGTTATAGTTATTTAAGTTATAGTTATTTAATTAATAGTAATTTAAGTTATAGTAATTTAAGTTTAGTTATTTAATTTATAGTTATTTAAGTTATAGTTAATTAAGTTATCGTTAGTTAAGTTATAGTTATTTAAGTTATAGTTATTAAATTATAGTTATTTAAGTTATAGTTATTTAATTTATAGTTTTTTCATTTATGGTTATTTAAGTTATAGTTATTTAAGTTATAGTTATTTAAGTTGTAGTTATTTAAGTTATAGTTATTTAAGTTATAGTTATTTAAGTTATAGTTATTTAAGTTATAGTTATTTAATTAATAGTTATTTAAGTTATAGTTATTTAAGTTATAGTTATTTAAGTTATAGTTATTTAAGTTATAGTTATTTAAGTTATAGTTATTTAATTTATAGTTATTTAAGTTATAGTTATTTAAGTTATAGTTATTTAAGTTATAGTTATTTAAGTTATAGTTATTTAAGTTATAGTTATTTAAGTTATAGTTATTTAAGTTATAGTTATTTAAGTTATAGTTATTTAAGTTATAGTTATTTAAGTTATAGTTATTTAAGTTATAGTTATTTAATTAATAGTTATTTAAGTTATAGTTATTTAAGTTATAGTTATTTAAGTTATAGTTATTTAAGTTATAGTTATTTAAGTTATAGTTATTTAAGTTATAGTTATTTAATTTATAGTTATTTAATTTATAGTTATTTAAGTTATAGTTATTTAAGTTATAGTTATTTAAGTTATAGTTATTTAAGTTATAGTTATTAAATTATAGTTATTTAAGTTATGGTTATTTAATTTATAGTTTTTTCATTTATGGTTATTATATTATAGTTATATAAATTATAGTTATTTAAGTTATAGTTATTTAAGTTATAGTTATTTAAGTTATAGTTATTTAAGTTATAGTTATTTAAGTTATAGTTATTTAAGTTATAGTTATTTAAGTTATAGTTATTTAAGTTATAGTTATTTAATTAATAGTTATTTAAGTTATAGTTATTTAAGTTATAGTTATTTAAGTTATAGTTATTTAAGTTATAGTTATTTAAGTTATAGTTATTTAATTAATAGTTATTTAAGTTATAGTTATTTAAGTTATAGTTATTAAATTATAGTTATTTAAGTTATAGTTATTTAATTTATAGTTTTTTCATTTATGGTTATTTAAGTTATAGTTATTTAAGTTATAGTTATTTAAGTTATAGTTATTTAAGTTATAGTTATTTAAGTTATAGTTATTTAAGTTATAGTTATTTAAGTTATAGTTATTTAATTAATAGTTATTTAAGTTATAGTTATTTAAGTTATAGTTATTTAAGTTATAGTTATTTAAGTTATAGTTATTTAAGTTATAGTTATTTAATTTATAGTTATTTAAGTTATAGTTATTTAAGTTATAGTTATTTAAGTTATAGTTATTTAAGTTATAGTTATTTAAGTTATAGTTATTTAAGTTATAGTTATTTAATTAATAGTTATTTAAGTTATAGTTATTTAAGTTATAGTTATTTAAGTTATAGTTATTTAAGTTATAGTTATTTAAGTTATAGTTATTTAATTAATAGTTATTTAAGTTATAGTTATTTAAGTTATAGTTATTTAAGTTATAGTTATTTAAGTTATAGTTATTTAAGTTATAGTTATTTAAGTTATAGTTATTTAATTTATAGTTATTTAATTTATAGTTATTTAAGTTATAGTTATTTAAGTTATAGTTATTTAAGTTATAGTTATTTAAGTTATAGTTATTTAATTAATAGTAATTTAAGTTATAGTAATTTAAGTTTAGTTATTTAATTTATAGTTATTTAAGTTATAGTTAATTAAGTTATCGTTAGTTAAGTTATAGTTATTTAAGTTATAGTTATTAAATTATAGTTATTTAAGTTATAGTTATTTAATTTATAGTTTTTTCATTAATGGTTATTTAAGTTATAGTTATTTAAGTTATAGTTATTTAAGTTATAGTTATTTAAGTTATAGTTATTTAAGTTATAGTTATTTAAGTTATAGTTATTTAATTAATAGTTATTTAAGTTATAGTTATTTAAGTTATAGTTATTTAAGTTATAGTTATTTAAGTTATAGTTATTTAAGTTATAGTTATTTAATTTATAGTTATTTAGTTATAGTTATTTAAGTTATAGTTATTTAAGTTATAGTTATTTAAGTTATAGTTATTTAAGTTATAGTTATTTAAGTTATAGTTATTTAAGTTATAGTTATTTAAGTTATAGTTATTTAATTAATAGTTATTTAAGTTATAGTTATTTAAGTTATAGTTATTTAAGTTATAGTTATTTAAGTTATAGTTATTTAAGTTATAGTTATTTAATTTATAGTTATTTAATTTATAGTTATTTAAGTTATAGTTATTTAAGTTATAGTTATTTAAGTTATAGTTATTTAAGTTATAGTTATTTAATTAATAGTAATTTAAGTTATAGTAATTTAAGTTTAGTTATTTAATTTATAGTTATTTAAGTTATAGTTAATTAAGTTATCGTTAGTTAAGTTATAGTTATTTAAGTTATAGTTATTAAATTATAGTTATTTAAGTTATAGTTATTTAATTTATAGTTTTTTCATTTATGGTTATTATATTATAGTTATATAAATTATAGTTATTTAAGTTATAGTTATTTAAGTTATAGTTATTTAAGTTATAGTTATTTAAGTTATAGTTATTTAAGTTATAGTTATTTAAGTTATAGTTATTTAAGTTATAGTTATTTAATTAATAGTTATTTAAGTTATAGTTATTTAAGTTATAGTTATTTAAGTTATAGTTATTTAAGTTATAGTTATTTAAGTTATAGTTATTTAATTAATAGTTATTTAAGTTATAGTTATTTAAGTTATAGTTATTTAAGTTATAGTTATTTAAGTTATAGTTATTTAAGTTATAGTTATTTAAGTTATAGTTATTTAATTTATAGTTATTTAATTTATAGTTATTTAAGTTATAGTTATTTAAGTTATAGTTATTTAAGTTATAGTCATTTAATTAATAGTAATTTAAGTTATAGTAATTTAAGTTTAGTTATTTAATTTATAGTTATTTAAGTTATAGTTAATTAAGTTATCGTTAGTTAAGTTATAGTTATTTAAGTTATAGTTATTAAATTATAGTTATTTAAGTTATAGTTATTTAATTTATAGTTTTTTCATTTATGGTTATTTAAGTTATAGTTATTTAAGTTATAGTTATTTAAGTTATAGATATTTAATTAATAGTTATTTAAGTTATAGTTATTTAAGTTATAGTTATTTAAGTTATAGTTATTTAAGTTATAGTTATTTAAGTTATAGTTATTTAATTTATAGTTATTTAAGTTATAGTTATTTAAGTTATAGTTATTTAAGTTATAGTTATTTAAGTTATAGTTATTTAAGTTATAGTTATTTAAGTTATAGTTATTTAAGTTATAGTTATTTAATTAATAGTTATTTAAGTTATAGTTATTTAAGTTATAGTTATTTAAGTTATAGTTATTTAAGTTATAGTTATTTAAGTTATAGTTATTTAATTTATAGTTATTTAATTTATAGTTATTTAAGTTATAGTTATTTAAGTTATAGTAATTTAAGTTATAGTAATTTAAGTTTAGTTATTTAATTTATAGTTATTTAAGTTATAGTTAATTAAGTTATCGTTAGTTAAGTTATAGTTATTTAAGTTATAGTTATTAAATTATAGTTATTTAAGTTATAGTTATTTAATTTATAGTTTTTTCATTTATGGTTATTATATTATAGTTATATAAATTATAGTTATTTAAGTTATAGTTATTTAAGTTATAGTTATTTAAGTTATAGTTATTTAAGTTATAGTTATTTAAGTTATAGTTATTTAAGTTATAGTTATTTAAGTTATAGTTATTTAAGTTATAGTTATTTAAGTTATAGTTATTTAAGTTATAGTTATTTAAGTTATAGTTATTTAATTAATAGTTATTTAAGTTATAGTTATTTAAGTTATAGTTATTTAAGTTATAGTTATTTAAGTTATAGTTATTTAAGTTATAGTTATTTAATTAATAGTTATTTAAGTTATAGTTATTTAAGTTATAGTTATTTAATTTATAGTTATTTAAGTTATAGTTATTTAAGTTATAGTTATTTAAGTTATAGTTATTTAAGTTATAGTTATTTAAGTTATAGTTATTTAAGTTATAGTTATTTAATTAATAGTTATTTAAGTTATAGTTATTTAAGTTATAGTTATTTAAGTTATAGTTATTTAAGTTATAGTTATTTAATTTATAGTTATTTAATTTATAGTTATTTAAGTTATAGTTATTTAAGTTATAGTTATTTAAGTTATAGTTATTTAAGTTATAGTTATTTAATTAATAGTAATTTAAGTTATAGTAATTTAAGTTTAGTTATTTAATTTATAGTTATTTAAGTTATAGTTAATTAAGTTATCATTAGTTAAGTTATAGTTATTTAAGTTATAGTTATTAAATTATAGTTATTTAAGTTATAGTTATTTAATTTATAGTTTTTTCATTTATGGTTATTTAAGTTATAGTTATTTAAGTTATAGTTATTTAAGTTATAGTTATTTAATTAATAGTTATTTAAGTTATAGTTATTTAAGTTATAGTTATTTAAGTTATAGTTATTTAAATTATAGTTATTTAAGTTATAGTTATTTAATTTATAGTTATTTAAGTTATAGTTATTTAAGTTATAGTTATTTAAGTTATAGTTATTTAAGTTATAGTTATTTAAGTTATAGTTATTTAAGTTATAGTTATTTAAGTTATAGTTATTTAAGTTATAGTTATTTAATTAATAGTTATTTAAGTTATAGTTATTTAAGTTATAGTTATTTAAGTTATAGTTATTTAAGTTATAGTTATTTAAGTTATAGTTATTTAAGTTATAGTTATTTAAGTTATAGTTATTTAATTAATAGTTATTTAAGTTATAGTTATTTAAGTTATAGTTATTTAAGTTATAGTTATTTAAGTTATAGTTATTTAAGTTATAGTTATTTAAGTTATAGTTATTTAATTTATAGTTATTTAATTTATAGTTATTTAAGTTATAGTTATTTAAGTTATAGTTATTTAAGTTATAGTTATTTAAGTTATAGTTATTTAATTAATAGTAATTTAAGTTATAGTAATTTAAGTTTAGTTATTTAATTTATAGTTATTTAAGTTATAGTTAATTAAGTTATCGTTAGTTAAGTTATAGTTATTTAAGTTATAGTTATTAAATTATAGTTATTTAAGTTATAGTTATTTAATTTATAGTTTTTTCATTTATGGTTATTATATTATAGTTATATAAATTATAGTTATTTAAGTTATAGTTATTTAAGTTATAGTTATTTAAGTTATAGTTATTTAAGTTATAGTTATTTAAGTTATAGTTATTTAAGTTATAGTTATTTAAGTTATAGTTATTTAATTAATAGTTATTTAAGTTATAGTTATTTAAGTTATAGTTATTTAAGTTATAGTTATTTAAGTTATAGTTATTTAAGTTATAGTTATTTAATTAATAGTTATTTAAGTTATAGTTATTTAAGTTATAGTTATTTAAGTTATAGTTATTTAAGTTATAGTTATTTAAGTTATAGTTATTTAAGTTATAGTTATTTAATTTATAGTTATTTAATTTATAGTTATTTAAGTTATAGTTATTTAAGTTATAGTTATTTAAGTTATAGTCATTTAATTAATAGTAATTTAAGTTATAGTAATTTAAGTTTAGTTATTTAATTTATAGTTATTTAAGTTATAGTTAATTAAGTTATCGTTAGTTAAGTTATAGTTATTTAAGTTATAGTTATTTAATTTATAGTTTTTTCATTTATGGTTATTTAAGTTATAGTTATTTAAGTTATAGTTATTTAAGTTATAGTTATTTAATTAATAGTTATTTAAGTTATATTTATTTAAGTTATAGTTATTTAAGTTATAGTTATTTAAGTTATAGTTATTTAAGTTATAGTTATTTAAGTTATAGTTATTTAATTTATAGTTATTTAAGTTATAGTTATTTAAGTTATAGTTATTTAAGTTATAGTTATTTAAGTTATAGTTATTTAAGTTATAGTTATTTAAGTTATAGTTATTTAAGTTATAGTTATTTAATTAATAGTTATTTAAGTTATAGTTATTTAAGTTATAGTTATTTAAGTTATAGTTATTTAAGTTATAGTTATTTAAGTTATAGTTATTTAATTTATAGTTATTTAATTTATAGTTATTTAAGTTATAGTTATTTAAGTTATAGTTATTTAAGTTATAGTTATTTAATTAATAGTAATTTAAGTTATAGTAATTTAAGTTTAGTTATTTAATTTATAGTTATTTAAGTTATAGTTAATTAAGTTATCGTTAGTTAAGTTATAGTTATGTAAGTTATAGTTATTAAATTATAGTTATTTAAGTTATAGTTATTTAATTTATAGTTTTTTCATTTATGGTTATTATATTATAGTTATATAAATTATAGTTATTTAAGTTATAGTTATTTAAGTTATAGTTATTTAAGTTATAGTTATTTAAGTTATAGTTATTTAAGTTATAGTTATTTAAGTTATAGTTATTTAAGTTATAGTTATTTAAGGTATAGTTATTTAATTAATAGTTATTTAAGTTATAGTTATTTAAGTTATAGTTATTTAAGTTATAGTTATTTAAGTTATAGTTATTTAAGTTATAGTTATTTAATTAATAGTTATTTAAGTTATAGTTATTTAAGTTATAGTTATTTAAGTTATAGTTATTTAAGTTATAGTTATTTAAGTTATAGTTATATAAGTTATACTTATTTAAGTTATAGTTATTTAATTTATAGTTATTTAATTTATAGTTATTTAAGTTATAGTTATTTAAGTTATAGTTATTTAATTAATAGTAATTTAAGTTATAGTAATTTAAGTTTAGTTATTTAATTTATAGTTATTTAAGTTATAGTTAATTAAGTTATCATTAGTTAAGTTATAGTTATTTAAGTTATAGTTATTAAATTATAGTTATTTAAGTTATAGTTATTTAATTTATAGTTTTTTCATTTATGGTTATTTAAGTTATAGTTATTTAAGTTATAGTTATTTAAGTTATAGTTATTTAATTAATAGTTATTTAAGTTATAGTTATTTAAGTTATAGTTATTTAAGTTATAGTTATTTAAGTTATAGTTATTTAAGTTATAGTTATTTAAGTTATAGTTATTTAATTTATAGTTATTTAAGTTATAGTTATTTAAGTTATAGTTATTTAAGTTATAGTTATTTAAGTTATAGTTATTTAAGTTATAGTTATTTAAGTTATAGTTATTTAATTAATAGTTATTTAAGTTATAGTTATTTAAGTTATAGTTATTTAAGTTATAGTTATTTAAGTTATAGTTATTTAAGTTATAGTTATTTAAGTTATAGTTATTTAAGTTATAGTTATTTAATTAATAGTTATATAAGTTATAGTTAATTAAGTTATCGTTATTTAAGTTATAGTTATTTAAGTTATAGTTATTTAAATTTTAGTTATATAAGTTATAGTTATTGAATTTATAGTTATTTAAGTTATAGTTATTTAAGTTATAGTTATTTAAGTTATAGTTATTTAAGTTATAGTTATTTAATTTATAGTTATTTAATTTATAGTTATTTAAGTTATAGTTATTTAAGTTATAGTTATTTAAGTTATAGTTATTTAAGTTATAGTTATTTAAGTTATAGTTATTTAAGTTATAGTTATTTAATTAATAGTTATTTAAGTTATAGTTATTTAAGTTATGGTTATATAAGTTATAGTTATTTAAGTTATAGTTATTTAAGTTATAGTTATTTAATTTATAGTTATTTAATTTATAGTTATTTAAGTTATAGTTATTTAAGTTATAGTTATTTAAGTTATAGTTATTTAATTAATAGTAATTTAGGTTATAGTAATTTAAGTTTAGTTATTTAATTTATAGTTATTTAAGTTATAGTTAATTAAGTTATCGTTAGTTAAGTTATAGTTATTTAAGTTATAGTTATTAAATTATAGTTATTTAAGTTATAGTTATTTAATTTATAGTTTTTTTATTTATGGTTATTTAAGTTATAGTTATTTAAGTTATAGTTATTTAAGTTATAGTTATTTAAGTTATAGTTATTTAAGTTATAGTTATTTAATTTATAGTTATTTAATTTATAGTTATTTAAGTTATAGTTATTTAAGTTATAGTTATTATATAATATTTATTTAAGTTATAGTTATTTAAGATATATTTATTTAATTTATAGTTATTATATTATAATTATTTAAGTTTTAGTTATTTAAGTTATAGTTATTATATTATAGCTATTTAAGTGATATTTATTTAAGTTATAGTTATTTAATTAATAGTTATTTAATTTATAGTTATTTAAGTTATAGTTATTTAAGTTATAGTTATTAAATTATATTTATTTAAGTTATAGTTATTTAATTTATAGTTATTTAATTTATAGTTATTTAATTTATAGTTATTTAATTTATAGTTATTTAATTTATAGTTATTTAAGTTATAGTTATTTAAGTTATAGTTATTTAAGTTATAGTTATTTAAGTTATAGTTATTTAAGTTATAGTTATTTAAGTTATAGTTATTTAAGTTATAGTTATTTAAGTTATAGTTATTTAAGTTATAGTTATTTAAGTTATAGTCATTTAAGTTATAGTTATTTAAGTTATAGTTATTTAAGTTATATTTATTTAAATTTTAGTTATATAAGTTATAGTTATTGAATTTATAGTTATTTAATTTATAGTTATTTAAGTTATAGTTATTTAAGTTATAGTTATTTAAGTTATAGTTATTTAAGTTATAGTTATTTAAGTTATAGTTATTTAATTTATAGTTATTTAAGTTATAGTTATTTAAGTTATAGTTATTTAAGTTATAGTTATTTAAGTTATAGTTATTTAAGTTATAGTTATTTAAGTTATAGTTATTTAATTAATAGTTATTTAAGTTATAGTTATTTAAGTTATAGTTATTTAAGTTATAGTTATTTAAGTTATAGTTATTTAAGTTATAGTTATTTAATTTATAGTTATTTAATTTATAGTTATTTAAGTTATAGTTATTTAAGTTATAGGTATTTAAGTTATAGTTATTTAAGTTATAGTTATTTAAGTTATATTTATTTAATTTATAGTTATTATATTATAATTATTTAAGTTTTAGTTATTTAAGTTATAGTTATTATATTATAGCTATTTAAGTGATATTTATTTAAGTTATAGTTATTTAATTAATAGTTATTTAATTTATAGTTATTTAAGTTATAGTTATTTAAGTTATAGTTATTAAATTATATTTATTTAAGTTATAGTTATTTAATTTATAGTTATTTAATTTATAGTTATTTAATTTATAGTTATTTAATTTATAGTTATTTAATTTATAGTTATTTAATTTATAGTTATTTAAGTTATATTTATTTAATTTATAGTTATTATATTATAATTATTTAAGTTTTAGTTATTTAAGTTATAGTTATTATATTATAGCTATTTAAGTGATATTTATTTAAGTTATAGTTATTTAATTAATAGTTATTTAATTTATAGTTATTTAAGTTATAGTTATTTAAGTTATAGTTATTAAATTATATTTATTTAAGTTATAGTTATTTAATTTATAGTTATTTAATTTATAGTTATTTAATTTATAGTTATTTAATTTATAGTTATTTAATTTATAGTTATTTAATTTATAGTTATTTAATTTATAGTTATTTAATTTATAGTTATTATAGTTATTTAAATTATAGTTATTTAAGTTATAGTTATTTAAGTTATAGTTATTTAAGTTATAGTTATTTAAGTTATAGTTATTTAAGTTATAGTTATTTAAGTTATAGTTATTTAAGTTATAGTTATTTAAGTTATAGTTATTTAAGTTATAGTTATTTAAGTTATAGTTATTTAAGTTATAGTTATTTAAGTTATAGTTATTTAAGTTATAGTTATTTAAGTTATAGTTATTTAAGTTATAATTATTTAAATTATAGGTATCTAAGTTATAGTTAATTAAGTTATCGTTATTTAAGTTATAGTTATCTAAGTTATAGTTATTTAAATTTTAGTTATATAAGTTATAGTTATTGAATTTATAGTTATTTAATTTATAGTTATTTAAGTTATAGTTATTTAAGTTATAGTTATTTAAGTTATAGTTATTTAAGTTATAGTTATTTAAGTTATAGTTATTTAATTTATAGTTATTTAAGTTATAGTTATTTAAGTTATAGTTATTTAAGTTATAGTTATTTAAGTTATAGTTATTTAAGTTATAGTTATTTAAGTTATAGTTATTTAAGTTATAGTTATTTAATTAATAGTTATTTAGGTTATAGTTATTTAAGTTATAGTTATTTAAGTTATAGTTATTTAAGTTATAGTTATTTAAGTTATAGTTATTTAATTTATAGTTATTTAATTTATAGTTATTTAAGTTATAGTTATTTAAGTTATAGTTATTTAAGTTATAGTTATTTAAGTTATAGTTATTTAATTAATAGTAATTTAAGTTATAGTAATTTAAGTTTAGTTATTTAATTTATAGTTATTTAAGTTATAGTTAATTAAGTTATCGTTAGTTAAGTTATAGTTATTTAAGTTATAGTTATTAAATTATAGTTATTTAAGTTATAGTTATTTAATTTATAGTTTTTTCATTTATTGTTATTTAAGTTATAGTTATTTAAGTTATAGTTATTTAAGTTATAGTTATTTAAGTTATAGTTATTTAATTAATAGTTATTTAAGTTATAGTTATTTAATTAATAGTTATTTAAGTTATAGTTATTTAAGTTATAGTTATTTAAGTTATAGTTATTTAAGTTATAGTTATTTAAGTTATAGTTATTTAATTTATAGTTATTTAAGTTATAGTTATTTAAGTTATAGTTATTTAAGTTATAGTTATTTAAGTTATAGTTATTTAAGTTATAGTTATTTAAGTTATAGTTATTTAAGTTATAGTTATTTAAGTTATAGTTATTTAAGTTATAGTTATTTAATTAATAGTTATTTAAGTTATAGTTATTTAAGTTATAGTTATTTAAGTTATAGTTATTTAAGTTATAGTTATTTAAGTTATAGTTATTTAATTTATAGTTATTTAATTTATAGTTATTTAAGTTATAGTTATTTAAGTTATAGTTATTTAAGTTATAGTTATTTAAGTTATAGTTATTTAATTAATAGTAATTTAAGTTATAGTAATTTAAGTTTAGTAATTTAATTTATAGTTATTTAATTTATAGTTAATTAAGTTATCGTTAGTTAAGTTATAGTTATTTAAGTTATAGTTATTTAATTTATAGTTTTTTCATTTATGGTTATTATATTATAGTTATATAAATTATAGTTATTTAAGTTATAGTTATTTAATTAATAGTTATTTAATTTATAGTTATTTAAGTTATAGTTATTTAAGTTATAGTTATTAAATTATATTTATTTAAGTTATAGTTATTTAATTTATAGTTATTTAATTTATAGTTATTTAATTTATAGTTATTTAATTTATAGTTATTTAATTTATAGTTATTTAAGTTATATTTATTTAATTTATAGTTATTATATTATAATTATTTAAGTTTTAGTTATTTAAGTTATAGTTATTATATTATAGCTATTTAAGTGATATTTATTTAAGTTATAGTTATTTAATTAATAGTTATTTAATTTATAGTTATTTAAGTTATAGTTATTTAAGTTATAGTTATTAAATTATATTTATTTAAGTTATAGTTATTTAATTTATAGTTATTTAATTTATAGTTATTTAATTTATAGTTATTTAATTTATAGTTATTTAATTTATAGTTATTTAATTTATAGTTATTTAATTTATAGTTATTTAATTTATAGTTATTTAAGTTATAGTTATTTAAGTTATAGTTATTTAAGTTATAGTTATTTAAGTTATAGTTATTTAAGTTATAGTTATTTAAGTTATAGTTATTTAAGTTATAGTTATTTAAGTTATAGTTATTTAAGTTATAGTTATTTAAGTTATAGTTATTTAAGTTATAATTATTTAAATTATAGTTATCTAAGTTATAGTTAATTAAGTTATCGTTATTTAAGTTATAGTTATCTAAGTTATAGTTATTTAAATTTTAGTTATATAAGTTATAGTTATTGAATTTATAGTTATTTAATTTATAGTTATTTAAGTTATAGTTATTTAAGTTATAGTTATTTAAGTTATAGTTATTTAAGTTATAGTTATTTAAGTTATAGTTATTTAATTTATAGTTATTTAAGTTATAGTTATTTAAGTTATAGTTATTTAAGTTATAGTTATTTAAGTTATAGTTATTTAAGTTATAGTTATTTAAGTTATAGTTATTTAAGTTATAGTTATTTAATTAATAGTTATTTAGGTTATAGTTATTTAAGTTATAGTTATTTAAGTTATAGTTATTTAAGTTATAGTTATTTAAGTTATAGTTATTTAATTTATAGTTATTTAATTTATAGTTATTTAAGTTATAGTTATTTAAGTTATAGTTATTTAAGTTATAGTTATTTAAGTTATAGTTATTTAATTAATAGTAATTTAAGTTATAGTAATTTAAGTTTAGTTATTTAATTTATAGTTATTTAAGTTATAGTTATTTAAGTTATAGTTAATTAAGTTATCGTTAGTTAAGTTATAGTTATTTAAGTTATAGTTATTAAATTATAGTTATTTAAGTTATAGTTATTTAATTTATAGTTTTTTCATTTATGGTTATTATATTATAGTTATATAAATTATAGATATTTAAGTTATAGTTATTTAAGTTATATTTATTTAAGTTATAGTTATTTAAGTTATAGTTATTTAATTTATAGTTATTTAAGTTATAGTTATTTAAGTTATAGATATTTAATTTATAGTTATTTAATTTATAGTTATTTAAGTTATAGTTATTTAAGTTATAGTTATTTAAGTTATAGTTATTTAAGTTATAGTTATTTAATTAATAGTAATTTAAGTTATAGTAATTTAAGTTTAGTTATTTAATTTATAGTTATTTAAGTTATAGTTAATTAAGTTATCGTTATTTAATTTATAGTTATTTAAGTTATAGTTATTTACTAGTTATTACTAGTTAAGTTATAGTTATTTAATTAATAGTTATTTAAGTTATAGTTATTTAAGTTATAGTTATTTAAGTTATAGTTATTTAAGTTATAGTTATTTAATTTATAGTTATTTAAGTTATAGTTATTTAAGTTATAGTTATTTAAGTTATAGTTATTTAAGTTATAGTTATTTAAGTTATAGTTATTTAAGTTATAGTTATTTAATTAATAGTTATTTAAGTTATAGTTATTTAAGTTATAGTTATTTAAGTTATAGTTATTTAAGTTATAGTTATTTAAGTTATAGTTATTTAAGTTATAGTTATTTAAGTTATAGTTATTTAATTAATAGTTATATAAGTTATAGTTAATTAAGTTATCGTTATTTAAGTTATAGTTATTTAAGTTATAGTTATTTAAATTTTAGTTATATAAGTTATAGTTATTGAATTTATAGTTATTTAAGTTATAGTTATTTAAGTTATAGTTATTTAAGTTATAGTTATTTAAGTTATAGTTATTTAATTTATAGTTATTTAATTTATAGTTATTTAAGTTATAGTTATTTAAGTTATAGTTATTTAAGTTATAGTTATTTAAGTTATAGTTATTTAAGTTATAGTTATTTAAGTTATAGTTATTTAATTAATAGTTATTTAAGTTATAGTTATTTAAGTTATGGTTATATAAGTTATAGTTATTTAAGTTATAGTTATTTAAGTTATAGTTATTTAATTTATAGTTATTTAATTTATAGTTATTTAAGTTATAGTTATTTAAGTTATAGTTATTTAAGTTATAGTTATTTAATTAATAGTAATTTAAGTTATAGTAATTTAAGTTTAGTTATTTAATTTATAGTTATTTAAGTTATAGTTAATTAAGTTATCGTTAGTTAAGTTATAGTTATTTAAGTTATAGTTATTAAATTATAGTTATTTAAGTTATAGTTATTTAATTTATAGTTTTTTTATTTATGGTTATTTAAGTTATAGTTATTTAAGTTATAGTTATTTAAGTTATAGTTATTAAAGTTATAGTTATTTAAGTTATAGTTATTTAATTTATAGTTATTTAATTTATAGTTATTTAAGTTATAGTTATTTAAGTTATAGTTATTTAAGTTATAGTTATTTAAGTTATAGTTATTTAATTAATAGTAATTTAAGTTATAGTAATTTAAGTTTAGTTATTTAATTTATAGTTATTTAAGTTATAGTTATTTAAGTTATAGTTATTATATAATATTTATTTAAGTTATAGTTATTTAAGATATATTTATTTAATTTATAGTTATTATATTATAATTATTTAAGTTTTAGTTATTTAAGTTATAGTTATTATATTATAGCTATTTAAGTGATATTTATTTAAGTTATAGTTATTTAATTAATAGTTATTTAATTTATAGTTATTTAAGTTATAGTTATTTAAGTTATAGTTATTAAATTATATTTATTTAAGTTATAGTTATTTAATTTATAGTTATTTAATTTATAGTTATTTAATTTATAGTTATTTAATTTATAGTTATTTAATTTATAGTTATTTAATTTATAGTTATTTAATTTATAGTTATTTAATTTATAGTTATTTAATTTATAGTTATTTAATTTATAGTTATTATAGTTATTTAAATTATAGTTATTTAAGTTATAGTTATTTAAGTTATAGTTATTTAAGTTATAGTTATTTAAGTTATAGTTATTTAAGTTATAGTTATTTAAGTTATAGTTATTTAAGTTATAGTTATTTAAGTTATAGTTATTTAAGTTATAGTTATTTAAGTTATAGTTATTTAAGTTATAGTCATTTAAGTTATAGTTATTTAAGTTATAGTTATTTAAGTTATATTTATTTAAATTTTAGTTATATAAGTTATAGTTATTGAATTTATAGTTATTTAATTTATAGTTATTTAAGTTATAGTTATTTAAGTTATAGTTATTTAAGTTATAGTTATTTAAGTTATAGTTATTTAAGTTATAGTTATTTAATTTATAGTTATTTAAGTTATAGTTATTTAAGTTATAGTTATTTAAGTTATAGTTATTTAAGTTATAGTTATTTAAGTTATAGTTATTTAAGTTATAGTTATTTAATTAATAGTTATTTAAGTTATAGTTATTTAAGTTATAGTTATTTAAGTTATAGTTATTTAAGTTATAGTTATTTAAGTTATAGTTATTTAATTTATAGTTATTTAATTTATAGTTATTTAAGTTATAGTTATTTAAGTTATAGGTATTTAAGTTATAGTTATTTAAGTTATAGTTATTTAAGTTATATTTATTTAATTTATAGTTATTATATTATAATTATTTAAGTTTTAGTTATTTAAGTTATAGTTATTATATTATAGCTATTTAAGTGATATTTATTTAAGTTATAGTTATTTAATTAATAGTTATTTAATTTATAGTTATTTAAGTTATAGTTATTTAAGTTATAGTTATTAAATTATAT
This sequence comes from Osedax frankpressi, assembly GCA_964035775.1. Taxonomy (NCBI): domain Eukaryota; kingdom Metazoa; phylum Annelida; class Polychaeta; order Sabellida; family Siboglinidae; genus Osedax; species Osedax frankpressi. The sequence goes on from OZ038314.1 coordinate 3,654,820, forward strand.
TTATTTAAGTTATAGTTATTTAATTTATAGTTATTTAATTTATAGTTATTTAATTTATAGTTATTTAATTTATAGTTATTTAATTTATAGTTATTTAATTTATAGTTATTTAAGTTATATTTATTTAATTTATAGTTATTATATTATAATTATTTAAGTTTTAGTTATTTAAGTTATAGTTATTATATTATAGCTATTTAAGTGATATTTATTTAAGTTATAGTTATTTAATTAATAGTTATTTAATTTATAGTTATTTAAGTTATAGTTATTTAAGTTATAGTTATTAAATTATATTTATTTAAGTTATAGTTATTTAATTTATAGTTATTTAATTTATAGTTATTTAATTTATAGTTATTTAATTTATAGTTATTTAATTTATAGTTATTTAATTTATAGTTATTTAATTTATAGTTATTATCGTTATTTAAATTATAGTTATTTAAGTTATAGTTATTTAAGTTATAGTTATTTAAGTTATAGTTATTTAAGTTATAGTTATTTAAGTTATAGTTATTTAAGTTATAGTTATTTAAGTTATAGTTATTTAAGTTATAGTTATTTAAGTTATAGTTATTTAAGTTATAGTTATTTAAGTTATAGTTATTTAAGTTATAATTATTTAAATTATAGTTATCTAAGTTATAGTTAATTAAGTTATCGTTATTTAAGTTATAGTTATCTAAGTTATAGTTATTTAAATTTTAGTTATATAAGTTATAGTTATTGAATTTATAGTTATTTAATTTATAGTTATTTAAGTTATAGTTATTTAAGTTATAGTTATTTAAGTTATAGTTATTTAAGTTATAGTTATTTAAGTTATAGTTATTTAATTTATAGTTATTTAAGTTATAGTTATTTAAGTTATAGTTATTTAAGTTATAGTTATTTAAGTTATAGTTATTTAAGTTATAGTTATTTAAGTTATAGTTATTTAAGTTATAGTTATTTAATTAATAGTTATTTAGGTTATAGTTATTTAAGTTATAGTTATTTAAGTTATAGTTATTTAAGTTATAGTTATTTAAGTTATAGTTATTTAATTTATAGTTATTTAATTTATAGTTATTTAAGTTATAGTTATTTAAGTTATAGTTATTTAAGTTATAGTTATTTAAGTTATAGTTATTTAATTAATAGTAATTTAAGTTATAGTAATTTAAGTTTAGTTATTTAATTTATAGTTATTTAAGTTATAGTTAATTAAGTTATCGTTAGTTAAGTTATAGTTATTTAAGTTATAGTTATTAAATTATAGTTATTTAAGTTATAGTTATTTAATTTATAGTTTTTTCATTTATTGTTATTTAAGTTATAGTTATTTAAGTTATAGTTATTTAAGTTATAGTTATTTAAGTTATAGTTATTTAATTAATAGTTATTTAAGTTATAGTTATTTAATTAATAGTTATTTAAGTTATAGTTATTTAAGTTATAGTTATTTAAGTTTTAGTTATTTAAGTTATAGTTATTTAAGTTATAGTTATTTAATTTATAGTTATTTAAGTTATAGTTATTTAAGTTATAGTTATTTAAGTTATAGTTATTTAAGTTATAGTTATTTAAGTTATAGTTATTTAAGTTATAGTTATTTAAGTTATAGTTATTTAAGTTATAGTTATTTAAGTCATAGTTATTTAATTAATAGTTATTTAAGTTATAGTTATTTAAGTTATAGTTATTTAAGTTATAGTTATTTAAGTTATAGTTATTTAAGTTATAGTTATTTAATTTATAGTTATTTAATTTATAGTTATTTAAGTTATAGTTATTTAAGTTATAGTTATTTAAGTTATAGTTATTTAAGTTATAGTTATTTAATTAATAGTAATTTAAGTTATAGTAATTTAAGTTTAGTAATTTAATTTATAGTTATTTAATTTATAGTTAATTAAGTTATCGTTAGTTAAGTTATAGTTATTTAAGTTATAGTTATTTAATTTATAGTTTTTTCATTTATGGTTATTATATTATAGTTATATAAATTATAGTTATTTAAGTTATAGTTATTTAATTAATAGTTATTTAATTTATAGTTATTTAAGTTATAGTTATTTAAGTTATAGTTATTAAATTATATTTATTTAAGTTATAGTTATTTAATTTATAGTTATTTAATTTATAGTTATTTAATTTATAGTTATTTAATTTATAGTTATTTAATTTATAGTTATTTAAGTTATATTTATTTAATTTATAGTTATTATATTATAATTATTTAAGTTTTAGTTATTTAAGTTATAGTTATTATATTATAGCTATTTAAGTGATATTTATTTAAGTTATAGTTATTTAATTAATAGTTATTTAATTTATAGTTATTTAAGTTATAGTTATTTAAGTTATAGTTATTAAATTATATTTATTTAAGTTATAGTTATTTAATTTATAGTTATTTAATTTATAGTTATTTAATTTATAGTTATTTAATTTATAGTTATTTAATTTATAGTTATTTAATTTATAGTTATTATAGTTATTTAAATTATAGTTATTTAAGTTATAGTTATTTAAGTTATAGTTATTTAAGTTATAGTTATTTAAGTTATAGTTATTTAAGTTATAGTTATTTAAGTTATAGTTATTTAAGTTATAGTTATTTAAGTTATAGTTATTTAAGTTATAGTTATTTAAGTTATAGTTATTTAAGTTATAGTTATTTAAGTTATAATTATTTAAATTATAGTTATCTAAGTTATAGTTAATTAAGTTATCGTTATTTAAGTTATAGTTATCTAAGTTATAGTTATTTAAATTTTAGTTATATAAGTTATAGTTATTGAATTTATAGTTATTTAATTTATAGTTATTTAAGTTATAGTTATTTAAGTTATAGTTATTTAAGTTATAGTTATTTAAGTTATAGTTATTTAAGTTATAGTTATTTAATTTATAGTTATTTAAGTTATAGTTATTTAAGTTATAGTTATTTAAGTTATAGTTATTTAAGTTATAGTTATTTAAGTTATAGTTATTTAAGTTATAGTTATTTAAGTTATAGTTATTTAATTAATAGTTATTTAGGTTATAGTTATTTAAGTTATAGTTATTTAAGTTATAGTTATTTAAGTTATAGTTATTTAAGTTATAGTTATTTAATTTATAGTTATTTAATTTATAGTTATTTAAGTTATAGTTATTTAAGTTATAGTTATTTAAGTTATAGTTATTTAAGTTATAGTTATTTAATTAATAGTAATTTAAGTTATAGTAATTTAAGTTTAGTTATTTAATTTATAGTTATTTAAGTTATAGTTAATTAAGTTATCGTTAGTTAAGTTATAGTTATTTAAGTTATAGTTATTAAATTATAGTTATTTAAGTTATAGTTATTTAATTTATAGTTTTTTCATTTATTGTTATTTAAGTTATAGTTATTTAAGTTATAGTTATTTAAGTTATAGTTATTTAAGTTATAGTTATTTAATTAATAGTTATTTAAGTTATAGTTATTTAATTAATAGTTATTTAAGTTATAGTTATTTAAGTTATAGTTATTTAAGTTTTAGTTATTTAAGTTATAGTTATTTAAGTTATAGTTATTTAATTTATAGTTATTTAAGTTATAGTTATTTAAGTTATAGTTATTTAAGTTATAGTTATTTAAGTTATAGTTATTTAAGTTATAGTTATTTAAGTTATAGTTATTTAAGTTATAGTTATTTAAGTTATAGTTATTTAAGTCATAGTTATTTAATTAATAGTTATTTAAGTTATAGTTATTTAAGTTATAGTTATTTAAGTTATAGTTATTTAAGTTATAGTTATTTAAGTTATAGTTATTTAATTTATAGTTATTTAATTTATAGTTATTTAAGTTATAGTTATTTAAGTTATAGTTATTTAAGTTATAGTTATTTAAGTTATAGTTATTTAATTAATAGTAATTTAAGTTATAGTAATTTAAGTTTAGTAATTTAATTTATAGTTATTTAATTTATAGTTAATTAAGTTATCGTTAGTTAAGTTATAGTTATTTAAGTTATAGTTATTTAATTTATAGTTTTTTCATTTATGGTTATTATATTATAGTTATATAAATTATAGTTATTTAAGTTATAGTTATTTAATTAATAGTTATTTAATTTATAGTTATTTAAGTTATAGTTATTTAAGTTATAGTTATTAAATTATATTTATTTAAGTTATAGTTATTTAATTTATAGTTATTTAATTTATAGTTATTTAATTTATAGTTATTTAATTTATAGTTATTTAATTTATAGTTATTTAAGTTATATTTATTTAATTTATAGTTATTATATTATAATTATTTAAGTTTTAGTTATTTAAGTTATAGTTATTATATTATAGCTATTTAAGTGATATTTATTTAAGTTATAGTTATTTAATTAATAGTTATTTAATTTATAGTTATTTAAGTTATAGTTATTTAAGTTATAGTTATTAAATTATATTTATTTAAGTTATAGTTATTTAATTTATAGTTATTTAATTTATAGTTATTTAATTTATAGTTATTTAATTTATAGTTATTTAATTTATAGTTATTTAATTTATAGTTATTATAGTTATTTAAATTATAGTTATTTAAGTTATAGTTATTTAAGTTATAGTTATTTAAGTTATAGTTATTTAAGTTATAGTTATTTAAGTTATAGTTATTTAAGTTATAGTTATTTAAGTTATAGTTATTTAAGTTATAGTTATTTAAGTTATAGTTATTTAAGTTATAGTTATTTAAGTTATAGTTATTTAAGTTATAATTATTTAAATTATAGTTATCTAAGTTATAGTTAATTAAGTTATCGTTATTTAAGTTATAGTTATCTAAGTTATAGTTATTTAAATTTTAGTTATATAAGTTATAGTTATTGAATTTATAGTTATTTAATTTATAGTTATTTAAGTTATAGTTATTTAAGTTATAGTTATTTAAGTTATAGTTATTTAAGTTATAGTTATTTAAGTTATAGTTATTTAATTTATAGTTATTTAAGTTATAGTTATTTAAGTTATAGTTATTTAAGTTATAGTTATTTAAGTTATAGTTATTTAAGTTATAGTTATTTAAGTTATAGTTATTTAAGTTATAGTTATTTAATTAATAGTTATTTAGGTTATAGTTATTTAAGTTATAGTTATTTAAGTTATAGTTATTTAAGTTATAGTTATTTAAGTTATAGTTATTTAATTTATAGTTATTTAATTTATAGTTATTTAAGTTATAGTTATTTAAGTTATAGTTATTTAAGTTATAGTTATTTAAGTTATAGTTATTTAATTAATAGTAATTTAAGTTATAGTAATTTAAGTTTAGTTATTTAATTTATAGTTATTTAAGTTATAGTTAATTAAGTTATCGTTAGTTAAGTTATAGTTATTTAAGTTATAGTTATTAAATTATAGTTATTTAAGTTATAGTTATTTAATTTATAGTTTTTTCATTTATTGTTATTTAAGTTATAGTTATTTAAGTTATAGTTATTTAAGTTATAGTTATTTAAGTTATAGTTATTTAATTAATAGTTATTTAAGTTATAGTTATTTAATTAATAGTTATTTAAGTTATAGTTATTTAAGTTATAGTTATTTAAGTTATAGTTATTTAAGTTATAGTTATTTAAGTTATAGTTATTTAATTTATAGTTATTTAAGTTATAGTTATTTAAGTTATAGTTATTTAAGTTATAGTTATTTAAGTTATAGTTATTTAAGTTATAGTTATTTAAGTTATAGTTATTTAAGTTATAGTTATTTAAGTTATAGTTATTTAAGTTATAGTTATTTAATTAATAGTTATTTAAGTTATAGTTATTTAAGTTATAGTTATTTAAGTTATAGTTATTTAAGTTATAGTTATTTAAGTTATAGTTATTTAATTTATAGTTATTTAATTTATAGTTATTTAAGTTATAGTTATTTAAGTTATAGTTATTTAAGTTATAGTTATTTAAGTTATAGTTATTTAATTAATAGTAATTTAAGTTATAGTAATTTAAGTTTAGTAATTTAATTTATAGTTATTTAATTTATAGTTAATTAAGTTATCGTTAGTTAAGTTATAGTTATTTAAGTTATAGTTATTTAATTTATAGTTTTTTCATTTATGGTTATTATATTATAGTTATATAAATTATAGTTATTTAAGTTATAGTTATTTAAGTTATAGTTATTTAAGTTATAGTTATTTAAGTTATAGTTATTTAAGTTATAGTTATTTAAGTTATAGTTATTTAAGTTATAGTTATTTAAGTTATAGTTATTTAATTAATAGTTATTTAAGTTATAGTTATTTAAGTTATAGTTATTTAAGTTATAGTTATTTAAGTTATAGTTATTTAAGTTATAGTTATTTAAGTTATAGTTATTTAAGTTATAGTTATTTAAGTTATAGTTATTTAAGTTATAGTTATTTAAGTTATAGTTATTTAATTAATAGTTTTTTCATTTATGGTTATTATATTATAGTTATATAAATTATAGTTATTTAAGTTATAGTTATTTAAGTTATAGTTATTTAAGTTATAGTTATTTAAGTTATAGTTATTTAAGTTATAGTTATTTAAGTTATAGTTATTTAATTAATAGTTATTTAAGTTATAGTTATTTAAGTTATAGTTATTTAAGTTATAGTTATTTAAGTTATAGTTATTTAAGTTATAGTTATTTAAGTTATAGTTATTTAAGTTATAGTTATTTAATTAATAGTTATTTAAGTTATAGTTATTTAAGTTATAGTTATTAAATTATAGTTATTTAAGTTATAGTTATTTAAGTTATAGTTATCTAAGTTATAGTTATTTAAGTTATAGTTATTTAAGTTATAGTTATATAAATTATAGTTATTTAAGTTATAGTTATTAAAGTTATAGTTATTTAAGTTATAGTTATTTAAGTTATAGTTATTTAAGTTATAGTTATTTAAGTTATAGTTATTTAATTAATAGTTATTTAAGTTATAGTTATTTAAGTTATAGTTATTTAAGTTATAGTTATTTAAGTTATAGTTATTTAAGTTATAGTTATTTAATTAATAGTTATTTAAGTTATAGTTATTTAAGTTATAGTTATTAAATTATAGTTATTTAAGTTATAGTTATTTAATTTATATTTTTTTCATTTATGGTTATTTAAGTTATAGTTATTTAAGTTATAGTTATTTAAGTCATAGTTATTTAAGTTATAGTTATTTAATTAATAGTTATTTAAGTTATAGTTATTTAAGTTATAGTTATTTAAGTTATAGTTATTTAAGTTATAGTTATTTAAGTTATAGTTATTTAAGTTATAGTTATTTAATTAATAGTTATTTAAGTTATAGTTATTTAAGTTATAGTTATTTAAGTTATAGTTATTTAAGTTATAGTTATTTAAGTTATAGTTATTTAATTTATAGTTATTTAATTTATAGTTATTTAAGTTATAGTTATTTAAGTTATAGTTATTTAAGTTATAGTTATTTAATTAATAGTTATTTAAGTTATAGTTATTTAAGTTATAGTTATATAAGTTATAGTTATTTAAGTTATAGTTATTTAAGTTATAGTTATTTAATTTATAGTTATTTAATTTATAGTTATTTAAGTTATAGTTATTTAAGTTATAGTTATTTAAGTTATAGTTATTTAAGTTATAGTTATTTAAGTTATAGTTATTTAAGTTATAGTTATTTAATTTATAGTTATTTAATTTATAGTTATTTAAGTTATAGTTATTTAAGTTATAGTTATTTAAGTTATAGTTATTTAATTAATAGTAATTTAAGTTATAGTAATTTAAGTTTAGTTATTTAATTTATAGTTATTTAAGTTATAGTTAATTAAGTTATCGTTAGTTAAGTTATAGTTATTTAAGTTATAGTTATTAAATTATAGTTATTTAAGTTATAGTTATTTAATTTATAGTTTTTTTATTTATGGTTATTTAAGTTATAGTTATTTAAGTTATAGTTATTTAAGTTATAGTTATTTAAGTTATAGTTATTTAATTAATAGTTATTTAAGTTATAGTTATTTAAGTTATAGTTATTTAAGTTATAGTTATTTAATTTATAGTTATTTAATTTATAGTTATTTAATTTATAGTTATTTAATTTATAGTTATTTAATTTATAGTTATTTAATTTATAGTTATTTAATTTATAGTTATTTAATTTATAGTTATTTAATTTATAGTTATTTAATTTATAGTTATTTAATTTATAGTTATTTAATTTATAGTTATTTAATTTATAGTTATTTAATTTATAGTTATTTAATTTATAGTTATTTAATTTATAGTTATTTAATTTATAGTTATTTAATTTATAGTTATTTAATTTATAGTTATTTAATTTATAGTTATTTAATTTATAGTTATTTAATTTATAGTTATTTAATTTATAGTTATTTAATTTATAGTTATTTAATTTATAGTTATTTAATTTATAGTTATTTAATTTATAGTTATTTAATTTATAGTTATTATAGTTATTTAAATTATAGTTATTTAAGTTATATATAACTATAACTTAAATAACTATAATTTAAATAACTATAACTTAAATAACTATTAATTAAATAACTATAACTTAAATAACTATAACTTAAATAACTATAACTTAAATAACTATAACTTAAATAACTATATCTTAAATAACTATAACTTAAATAACTATAACTTAAATAACTATAATTTAAATAACTATAATAACTATAAATTAAATAACTATAAATTAAATAACTATAAATTAAATAACTATAAATTAAATAACTATAAATTAAATAACTATAAATTAAATAACTATAAATTAAATAACTATAAATTAAATAACTATAAATTAAATAACTATAAATTAAATAACTATAACTTAAATAAATATAATTTAATAACTATAACTTAAATAACTATAACTTAAATAACTATAAATTAAATAACTATTAATTAAATAACTATAACTTAAATAAATATCACTTAAATAGCTATAATATAATAACTATAACTTAAATAACTAAAACTTAAATAATTATAATATAATAACTATAAATTAAATAAATATATCTTAAATAACTATAACTTAAATAAATATTATATAATAACTATAACTTAAATAACTATAACTTAAATAACTATAAATTAAATAACTAAACTTAAATTACTATAACTTAAATTACTATTAATTAAATAACTATAACTTAAATAACTATAACTTAAATAACTATAACTTAAATAACTATAACTTAAATAACTATACCTTAAATAACTATAAATTAAATAACTATAAATTAAATAACTATAACTTAAATAACTATAACTTAAATAACTATAACTTAAATAACTATAACTTAAATAACAATAACTTAAATAACTATTAATTAAATAACTATAACTTAAATAACTATAACTTAAATAACTATAACTTAAATAACTATAACTTAAATAACTATAACTTAAATAACTATAACTTAAATAACTATTAATTAAATAACTATAACTTAAATAACTATAACTTAAATAACTATAACTTAGATAACTATAACTTAAATAACTATAACTTAAATAACTATAACTTAAATAACTATAACTTAAATAACTATAACTTAAATAACTATAACTTAAATAACTATAACTTAAATAACTATAACTTAAATAACTATAACTTAAATAACTATAACTTAAATAACTATAACTTAAATAACTATAACTTAAATAACTATAACTTAAATAACTATAACTTAAATAACTATAATTTAAATAACTATAATAACTATAAATTAAATAACTATAAATTAAATAACTATAAATTAAATAACTATAAATTAAATAACTATAAATTAAATAACTATAAATTAAATAACTATAAATTAAATAACTATAAATTAAATAACTATAAATTAAATAACTATAAATTAAATAACTATAAATTAAATAACTATAAATTAAATAACTATAAATTAAATAACTATAAATTAAATAACTATAAATTAAATAACTATAAATTAAATAACTATAAATTAAATAACTATAAATTAAATAACTATAAATTAAATAACTATAAATTAAATAACTATAAATTAAATAACTATAAATTAAATAACTATAAATTAAATAACTATAAATTAAATAACTATAAATTAAATAACTATAAATTAAATAACTATAAATTAAATAACTATAAATTAAATAACTATAAATTAAATAACTATAAATTAAATAACTATAAATTAAATAACTATAAATTAAATAACTATAAATTAAATAACTATAAATTAAATAACTATAAATTAAATAACTATAAATTAAATAACTATAAATTAAATAACTATAAATTAAATAACTATAAATTAAATAACTATAAATTAAATAACTATAAATTAAATAACTATAAATTAAATAACTATAAATTAAATAACTATAAATTAAATAACTATAAATTAAATAACTATAACTTAAATAAATATAATTTAATAACTATAACTTAAATAACTATAACTTAAATAACTATAAATTAAATAACTATTAATTAAATAACTATAACTTAAATAAATATCACTTAAATAGCTATAATATAATAACTATAACTTAAATAATTATAATATAATAACTATAAATTAAATAAATATATCTTAAATAACTATAACTTAAATAAATATTATATAATAACTATAACTTAAATAACTATAACTTAAATAACTATAAATTAAATAACTAAACTTAAATTACTATAACTTAAATTACTATTAATTAAATAACTATAACTTAAATAACTATAACTTAAATAACTATAACTTAAATAACTATAACTTAAATAACTATAAATTAAATAACTATAAATTAAATAACTATAACTTAAATAACTATAACTTAAATAACTATAACTTAAATAACTATAACTTAAATAACTATAACTTAAATAACTATTAATTAAATAACTATAACTTAAATAACTATAACTTACATAACTATAACTTAAATAACTATAACTTAAATAACTATAACTTAAATAACTATAACTTAAATAACTATAACTTAAATAACTATAATTTAAATAACTATAATAACTATAAATTAAATAACTATAAATTAAATAACTATAAATTAAATAACTATAAATTAAATAACTATAAAGTAAATAACTATTAATTAAATAACTATAACTTAAATAAATATCACTTAAATAGCTATAATATAATAACTATAACTTAAATAACTAAAACTTAAATAATTATAATATAATAACTATAAATTAAATAAATATATCTTAAATAACTATAACTTAAATAAATATTATATAATAACTATAACTTAAATAACTATAACTTAAATAACTATAAATTAAATAACTAAACTTAAATTACTATAACTTAAATTACTATTAATTAAATAACTATAACTTAAATAACTATAACTTAAATAACTATAACTAAAATAACTATAACTTAAATAACTATAACTTAAATAACTATAAATTAAATAACTATAAATTAAATAACTATAACTTAAATAACTATTAATTAAATAACTATAACTTAAATAACTATAACTTAAATAACTATAACTTAAATAACTATAACTTAAATAACTATAACTTAAATAACTATAACTTAAATAACTATAACTTAAATAACTATAACTTAAATAACTATAACTTAAATAACTATAATTTAAATAACTATAATAACTATAAATTAAATAACTATAAATTAAATAACTATAAATTAAATAACTATAAATTAAATAACTATAAATTAAATAACTATAAAGTAAATAACTATTAATTAAATAACTATAACTTAAATAAATATCACTTAAATAGCTATAATATTATAACTACAACTTAAATAACTAAAACTTAAATAATTATAATATAATAACTATAAATTAAATAAATATATCTTAAATAACTATAACTTAAATAAATATTATATAATAACTATAACTTAAATAACTATAACTTAAATAACTATAAATTAAATAACTAAACTTAAATTACTATAACTTAAATTACTATTAATTAAATAACTATAACTTAAATAACTATAACTTAAATAACTATAACTTAAATAACTATAACTTAAATAACTATAACTTAAATAACTATAAATTAAATAACTAAACTTAAATTACTATAACTTAAATTACTATTAATTAAATAACTATAACTTAAATAACTATAACTTAAATAACTATAACTTAAATAACTATAACTTAAATAACTATTAATTAAATAACTATAACTTAAATAACTATAACTTAAATAAATATAACTTAAATAACTATAACTTAAATAACTATTACTTAAATAACTATAACTTAAATAACTATAACTTAAATAACTATAACTTAAATAACTATAACTTAAATAACTATAACTTAAATAACTATAACTTAAATAACTATTAATTAAATAATTATAACTTAAATAACTATAACTTAAATAACTATAACTTAAATAACCATAAATGAAAAAACTATAAATTAAATAACTATAACTTAAATAACTATAATTTAATAACTATAACTTAAATAACTATAACTTAACTAACGATAACTTAATTAACTATAACTTAAATAACTATAAATTAAATAACTAAACTTAAATTACTATAACTTAAATTACTATTAATTAAATAACTATAACTTAAATAACTATAACTTAAATAACTATAACTTAAATAACTATAAATTAAATAACTATAAATTAAATAACTATAAATTAAATAACTATAAATTAAATAACTATAACTTAAATAACTATAACTTAAATAACTATAACTTAAATAACTATAACTTAAATAACTATTAATTAAATAATTATAACTTAAATAACTATAACTTAAATAACTATAACTTAAATAACCATAAATGAAAAAACTATAAATTAAATAACTATAACTTAAATAACTATAATTTAATAACTATAACTTAAATAACTATAACTTAACTAACGATAACTTAATTAACTATAACTTAAATAACTATAAATTAAATAACTAAACTTAAATTACTATAACTTAAATTACTATTAATTAAATAACTATAACTTAAATAACTATAACTTAAATAACTATAACTTAAATAACTATAAATTAAATAACTATAAATTAAATAACTATAAATTAAATAACTATAAATTAAATAACTATAACTTAAATAACTATAACTTAAATAACTATAACTTAAATAACTATAACTTAAATAACTATAACTTAAATAACTATAAATTAAATAACTATACTTAAATTACTATAACTTAAATTACTATTAATTAAATAACTATAACTTAAATAACTATAACTTAAATAACTATAACTTAAATAACTATAACTTAAATAACTATTAATTAAATAACTATAACTTAAATAACTATAACTTAAATAACTATAACTTAAATAACTATAACTTAAATAACTATTACTTAAATAACTATAACTTAAATAACTATAACTTAAATAACTATAACTTAAATAACTATAACTTAAATAACTATAACTTAAATAACTATTAATTAAATAATTATAACTTAAATAACTATAACTTAAATAACTATAACTTAAATAACCATAAATGAAAAAACTATAAATTAAATAACTATAACTTAAATAACTATAATTTAATAACTATAACTTAAATAACTATAACTTAACTAACGATAACTTAATTAACTATAACTTAAATAACTATAAATTAAATAACTAAACTTAAATTACTATAACTTAAATTACTATTAATTAAATAACTATAACTTAAATAACTATAACTTAAATAACTATAACTTAAATAACTATAAATTAAATAACTATAAATTAAATAACTATAACTTATATAACTATTAATTAAATAACTATAACTTAAATAACTATAACTTAAATAACTATAACTTAAATAACTATAACTTAAATAACTATTAATTAAATAACTATAACTTAAATAACTATAACTTAAATAACTATAACTTAAATAACTATAACTTAAATAACTATAACTTAAATAACTATAACTTAAATAACTATAACTTAAATAACTATAACTTAAATAACTATAACTTAAATAACTATAAATTAAATAACTATAACTTAAATAACTATAACTTAAATAACTATAACTTAAATAACTATAACTTAAATAACTATAACTTAAATAACTATTAATTAAATAACTATAACTTAAATAACTATAACTTAAATAACTATAACTTAAATAACTATAACTTAAATAACTATAACTTAAATAACTATTAATTAAATAACTATAACTTAAATAACTATAACTTAAATAACTATAACTTAAATAACTATAACTTAAATAACTATAACTTAAATAACCATAAATGAAAAAACTATAAATTAAATAACTATAACTTAAATAACTATAATTTAATAACTATAACTTAAATAACTATAACTTAACTAACGATAACTTAATTAACTATAACTTAAATAACTATAAATTAAATAACTAAACTTAAATTACTATAACTTAAATTACTATTAATTAAATAACTATAACTTAAATAACTATAACTTAAATAACTATAACTTAAATAACTATAACTTAAATAACTATAACTTAAATAACTATTAATTAAATAACTATAACTTAAATAACTATAACTTAAATAACTATAACTTAAATAACTATAACTTAAATAACTATAACTTAAATAACTATAACTTAAATAACTATAACTTAAATAACTATAACTTAAATAACTATAACTTAAATAACTATAACTTAAATAACTATAACTTAAATAACTATAACTTAAATAACTATAACTTAAATAACTATAACTTAAATAACTATAACTTAAATAACTATAACTTAAATAACTATAATTTAAATAACTATAATAACTATAAATTAAATAACTATAAATTAAATAACTATAAATTAAATAACTATAAATTAAATAACTATAAATTAAATAACTATAAATTAAATAACTATAAATTAAATAACTATAAATTAAATAACTATAAATTAAATAACTATAAATTAAATAACTATAAATTAAATAACTATAAATTAAATAACTATAAATTAAATAACTATAAATTAAATAACTATAAATTAAATAACTATAAATTAAATAACTATAACTTAAATAAATATAATTTAATAACTATAACTTAAATAACTATAACTTAAATAACTATAAATTAAATAACTATTAATTAAATAACTATAACTTAAATAAATATCACTTAAATAGCTATAATATAATAACTATAACTTAAATAACTAAAACTTAAATAATTATAATATAATAACTATAAATTAAATAAATATATCTTAAATAACTATAACTTAAATAAATATTATATAATAACTATAACTTAAATAACTATAACTTAAATAACTATAAATTAAATAACTAAACTTAAATTACTATAACTTAAATTACTATTAATTAAATAACTATAACTTAAATAACTATAACTTAAATAACTATAACTTAAATAACTATAACTTAAATAACTATAACTTAAATAACTATAAATTAAATAACTATAAATTAAATAACTATAACTTAAATAACTATAACTTAAATAACTATAACTTAAATAACTATAACTTAAATAACTATAACTTAAATAACTATTAATTAAATAACTATAACTTAAATAACTATAACTTAAATAACTATAACTTAAATAACTATAACTTAAATAACTATAACTTAAATAACTATTAATTAAATAACTATAACTTAAATAACTATAACTTAAATAACTATAACTTAAATAACTATAACTTAAATAACTATAACTTAAATAACTATAAATTAAATAACTATAACTTAAATAACTATAACTTAAATAACTATAACTTAAATAACTATAACTTAAATAACTATAACTTAAATAACTATAAATTAAATAACTAAACTTAAATTACTATAACTTAAATTACTATTAATTAAATAACTATAACTTAAATAACTATAACTTAAATAACTATAACTTAAATAACTATAACTTAAATAACTATAACTTAAATAACTATAAATTAAATAACTATAAATTAAATAACTATAACTTAAATAACTATAACTTAAATACCTATAACTTAAATAACTATAACTTAAATAACTATAACTTAAATAACTATAAATTAAACAACTAAACTTAAATTACTATAACTTAAATTACTATTAATTAAATAACTATAACTTAAATAACTATAACTTAAATAACTATAACTTAAATAACTATAACTTAAATAACTATAAATTAAATAACTATAAATTAAATAACTATAACTTAAATAACTATAACTTAAATAACTATAACTTAAATAACTATAACTTAAATAACTATAACTTAAATAACTATAACTTAAATAACTATTAATTAAATAACTATAACTTAAATAACTATAACTTAAATAACTATAACTTAAATAACTATAACTTAAATAACTATAACTTAAATAACTATAACTTAAATAACTATAACTTAAATAACTATAACTTAAATAACTATTAATTAAATAACTATAACTTAAATAACTATAACTTAAATAACTATAACTTAAATAACTATAACTTAAATAACTATAACTTAAATAACTATAACTTAAATAACTATAAATTAAATAACTATAACTTAAATAACTATAACTTAAATAACTATAACTTAAATAACTATAACTTAAATAACTATAACTTAAATAACTATTAATTAAATAACTATAACTTAAATAACTATAACTTAAATAACTATAACTTAAATAACTATAACTTAAATAACTATAACTTAAATAACTATAACTTAAATAACTATAACTTAAATAACTATAACTTAAATAACTATAATTTAAATAACTATAACTTAAATAACTATAACTTAAATAACTATAACTTAAATAACTATAATTTAAATAACTATAATAACTATAAATTAAATAACTATAAATTAAATAACTATAAATTAAATAACTATAAATTAAATAACTATAAATTAAATAACTATAAATTAAATAACTATAAATTAAATAACTATAAATTAAATAACTATAAATTAAATAACTATAAATTAAATAACTATAAATTAAATAACTATAAATTAAATAACTATACATTAAATAACTATAAATTAAATAACTATAAATTAAATAACTATAAATTAAATAACTATAAATTAAATAACTATAAATTAAATAACTATAAATTAAATAACTATAACTTAAATAAATATAATTTAATAACTATAACGTAAATAACTATAACTTAAATAACTATAAATTAAATAACTATTAATTAAATAACTATAACTTAAATAAATATCACTTAAATAGCTATAATATAATAACTATAACTTAAATAACTAAAACTTAAATAATTATAATATAATAACTATAAATTAAATAAATATATCTTAAATAACTATAACTTAAATAAATATTATATAATAACTATAACTTAAATAACTATAACTTAAATAACTATAAATTAAATAACTAAACTTAAATTACTATAACTTAAATTACTATTAATTAAATAACTATAACTTAAATAACTATAACTTAAATAACTATAACTTAAATAACTATAACTTAAATAACTATAACTTAAATAACTATAAATTAAATAACTATAAATTAAATAACTATAACTTAAATAACTATAACTTAAATAACTATAACTTAAATAACTATAACTTAAATAACTATAACTTAAATAACTATTAATTAAATAACTATAACTTAAATAACTATAACTTAAATAACTATAACTTAAATAACTATAACTTAAATAACTATAACTTAAATAACTATTAATTAAATAACTATAACTTAAATAACTATAACTTAAATAACTATAACTTAAATAACTATAACTTAAATAACTATAACTTAAATAACTATAAATTAAATAACTATATCTTAAATAACTATAACTTAAATAACTATAACTTAAATAACTATAACTTAAATAACTATAACTTAAATAACTATAAATTAAATAACTAAACTTAAATTACTATAACTTAAATTACTATTAATTAAATAACTATAACTTAAATAACTATAACTTAAATAACTATAACTTAAATAACTATAACTTAAATAACTATAACTTAAATAACTATAAATTAAATAACTATAAATTAAATAACTATAACTTAAATAACTATAACTTAAATAACTATAACTTAAATAACTATAACTTAAATAACTATAACTTAAATAACTATAAATTAAATAACTAAACTTAAATTACTATAACTTAAATTACTATTAATTAAATAACTATAACTTAAATAACTATAACTTAAATAACTATAACTTAAATAACTATAACTTAAATAACTATAAATTAAATAACTATAAATTAAATAACTATAACTTAAATAACTATAACTTAAATAACTATAACTTAAATAACTATAACTTAAATAACTATAACTTAAATAACTATAACTTAAATAACTATAACTTAAATAACTATTAATTAAATAACTATAACTTAAATAACTATAACTTAAATAACTATAACTTAAATAACTATAACTTAAATAACTATAACTTAAATAACTATAACTTAAATAACTATAACTTAAATAACTATAACTTAAATAACTATTAATTAAATAACTATAACTTAAATAACTATAACTTAAATAACTATAACTTAAATAACTATAACTTAAATAACTATAACTTAAATAACTATAACTTAAATAACTATAAATTAAATAACTATAACTTAAATAACTATAACTTAAATAACTATAACTTAAATAACTATAACTTAAATAACTATAACTTAAATAACTATTAATTAAATAACTATAACTTAAATAACTATAACTTAAATAACTATAACTTAAATAACTATAACTTAAATAACTATAACTTAAATAACTATAACTTAAATAACTATAACTTAAATAACTATAACTTAAATAACTATAACTTAAATAACTATAACTTAAATAACTATAACTTAAATAACTATAACTTAAATAACTATAATTTAAATAACTATAATAACTATAAATTAAATAACTATAAATTAAATAACTATAAATTAAATAACTATAAATTAAATAACTATAAATTAAATAACTATAAATTAAATAACTATAAATTAAATAACTATAAATTAAATAACTATAAATTAAATAACTATAAATTAAATAACTATAAATTAAATAACTATAAATTAAATAACTATAAATTAAATAACTATAAATTAAATAACTATAAATTAAATAACTATAAATTAAATAACTATAAATTAAATAACTATAAATTAAATAACTATAAATTAAATAACTATAAATTAAATAACTATAAATTAAATAACTATAAATTAAATAACTATAAATTAAATAACTATAAATTAAATAACTATAAATTAAATAACTATAAATTAAATAACTATAAATTAAATAACTATAAATTAAATAACTATAAATTAAATAACTATAAATTAAATAACTATAAATTAAATAACTATAAATTAAATAACTATAACTTAAATAAATATAATTTAATAACTATAACTTAAATAACTATAACTTAAATAACTATAAATTAAATAACTATTAATTAAATAACTATAACTTAAATAAATATCACTTAAATAGCTATAATATAATAACTATAACTTAAATAACTAAAACTTAAATAATTATAATATAATAACTATAAATTAAATAAATATATCTTAAATAACTATAACTTAAATAAATATTATATAATAACTATAACTTAAATAACTATAACTTAAATAACTATAAATTAAATAACTATAACTTAAATAACTATAACTTAAATAACTATAACTTAAATAACTATAACTTAAATAACTATTAATTAAATAACTATAACTTAAATAACTATAACTTAAATAACTATAACTTAAATAACTATAACTTAAATAACTATAACTTAAATAACTATAACTTAAATAACTATAACTTAAATAACTATTAATTAAATAACTATAACTTAAATAACTATAACTTAAATAACTATAACTTAAATAACTATAACTTAAATAACTATTAATTAAATAACTATAACTTAAATAACTATAACTTAAATAACTATAACTTAAATAACTATAACTTAAATAACTATAACTTAAATAACCATAAATGAAAAAACTATAAATTAAATAACTATAACTTAAATAACTATAATTTAATAACTATAACTTAAATAACTATAACTTAACTAACGATAACTTAATTAACTATAACTTAAATAACTATAAATTAAATAACTAAACTTAAATTACTATAACTTAAATTACTATTAATTAAATAACTCTAACTTAAATAACTATAACTTAAATAACTATAACTTAAATAACTATAACTTAAATAACTATAACTTAAATAACTATTAATTAAATAACTATAACTTAAATAACTATAACTTAAATAACTATAACTTAAATAACTATAACTTAAATAACTATAACTTAAATAACTATAACTTAAATAACTATAACTTAAATAACTATAACTTAAATAACTATAACTTAAATAACTATAACTTAAATAACTATAACTTAAATAACTATAACTTAAATAACTATAACTTAAATAACTATAACTTAAATAACTATAACTTAAATAACTATAACTTAAATAACTATAACTTAAATAACTATAACTTAAATAACTATAATTTAAATAACTATAATAACTATAAATTAAATAACTATAAATTAAATAACTATAAATTAAATAACTATAAATTAAATAACTATAAATTAAATAACTATAAATTAAATAACTATAAATTAAATAACTATAAATTAAATAACTATAAATTAAATAACTATAAATTAAATAACTATAAATTAAATAACTATAACTTAAATAAATATAATTTAATAACTATAACTTAAATAACTATAACTTAAATAACTATAAATTAAATAACTATTAATTAAATAACTATAACTTAAATAAATATCACTTAAATAGCTATAATATAATAACTATAACTTAAATAACTAAAACTTAAATAATTATAATATAATAACTATAAATTAAATAAATATATCTTAAATAACTATAACTTAAATAAATATTATATAATAACTATAACTTAAATAACTATAACTTAAATAACTATAAATTAAATAACTAAACTTAAATTACTATAACTTAAATTACTATTAATTAAATAACTATAACTTAAATAACTATAACTTAAATAACTATAACTTAAATAACTATAACTTAAATAACTATAACTTAAATAACTATAAATTAAATAACTATAAATTAAATAACTATAACTTAAATAACTATAACTTAAATAACTATAACTTAAATAACTATAACTTAAATAACTATAACTTAAATATCTATTAATTAAATAACTATAACTTAAATAACTATAACTTAAATAATTATAACTTAAATAACTATAACTTAAATAACTATAACTTAAATAACTATTAATTAAATAACTATAACTTAAATAACTATAACTTAAATAACTATAACTTAAATAACTATAACTTAAATAACTATAACTTAAATAACTATAACTTAAATAACTATAACTTAAATAACTATAACTTAAATAACTATAAATTAAATAACTATAACTTAAATAACTATAACTTAAATAACTATAACTTAAATAACTATAACTTAAATAACTATAACTTAAATAACTATAACTTAAATAACTATAAATTAAATAACTAAACTTAAATTACTATAACTTAAATTACTATTAATTAAATAACTATAACTTAAATAACTATAACTTAAATAACTATAACTTAAATAACTATAACTTAAATAACTATAACTTAAATAACTATAAATTAAATAACTATAAATTAAATAACTATAACTTAAATAACTATAACTTAAATACCTATAACTTAAATAACTATAACTTAAATAACTATAACTTAAATAACTATAAATTAAATAACTAAACTTAAATTACTATAACTTAAATTACTATTAATTAAATAACTATAACTTAAATAACTATAACTTAAATAACTATAACTTAAATAACTATAACTTAAATAACTATAAATTAAATAACTATAAATTAAATAACTATAACTTAAATAACTATAACTTAAATAACTATAACTTAAATAACTATAACTTAAATAACTATAACTTAAATAACTATAACTTAAATAACTATTAATTAAATAACTATAACTTAAATAACTATAACTTAAATAACTATAACTTAAATAACTATAACTTAAATAACTATAACTTAAATAACTATAACTTAAATAACTATTAATTAAATAACTATAACTTAAATAACTATAACTTAAATAACTATAACTTAAATAACTATAACTTAAATAACTATAACTTAAATAACTATAACTTAAATAACTATAAATTAAATAACTATAACTTAAATAACTATAACTTAAATAACTATAACTTAAATAACTATAACTTAAATAACTATAACTTAAATAACTATTAATTAAATAACTATAACTTAAATAACTATAACTTAAATAACTATAACTTAAATAACTATAACTTAAATAACTATAACTTAAATAACTATAACTTAAATAACTATAACTTAAATAACTATAACTTAAATAACTATAACTTAAATAACTATAACTTAAATAACTATAATTTAAATAACTATAATAACTATAAATTAAATAACTATAAATTAAATAACTATAAATTAAATAACTATAAATTAAATAACTATAAATTAAATAACTATAAATTAAATAACTAAACTTAAATTACTATAACTTAAATTACTATTAATTAAATAACTATAACTTAAATAACTATAACTTAAATAACTATAACTTAAATAACTATAACTTAAATAACTATAACTTAAATAACTATAAATTAAATAACTATAAATTAAATAACTATAACTTAAATAACTATAACTTAAATAACTATAACTTAAATAACTATAACTTAAATAACTATAACTTAAATAACTATTAATTAAATAACTATAACTTAAATAACTATAACTTAAATAACTATAACTTAAATAACTATAACTTAAATAACTATAACTTAAATAACTATTAATTAAATAACTATAACTTAAATAACTATAACTTAAATAACTATAACTTAAATAACTATAACTTAAATAACTATAACTTAAATAACTATAAATTAAATAACTATAACTTAAATAACTATAACTTAAATAACTATAACTTAAATAACTATAACTTAAATAACTATAACTTAAATAACTATAAATTAAATAACTAAACTTAAATTACTATAACTTAAATTACTATTAATTAAATAACTATAACTTAAATAACTATAACTTAAATAACTATAACTTAAATAACTATAACTTAAATAACTATAAATTAAATAACTATAAATTAAATAACTATAACTTAAATAACTATAACTTAAATAACTATAACTTAAATAACTATAACTTAAATAACTATAACTTAAATAACTATAAATTAAATAACTAAACTTAAATTACTATAACTTAAATTACTATTAATTAAATAACTATAACTTAAATAACTATAACTTAAATAACTATAACTTAAATAACTATAACTTAAATAACTATAAATTAAATAACTATAAATTAAATAACTATAACTTAAATAACTATAACTTAAATAACTATAACTTAAATAACTATAACTTAAATAACTATAACTTAAATAACTATAACTTAAATAACTATTAATTAAATAACTATAATTTAAATAACTATAACTTAAATAACTATAACTTAAATAACTATAACTTAAATAACTATAACTTAAATAACTATAACTTAAATAACTATAACTTAAATAACTATTAATTAAATAACTATAACTTAAATAACTATAACTTAAATAACTATAACTTAAATAACTATAACTTAAATAACTATAACTTAAATAACTATAACTTAAATAACTATAACTTAAATAACTATAAATTAAATAACTATAACTTAAATAACTATAACTTAAATAACTATAACTTAAATAACTATAACTTAAATAACTATTAATTAAATAACTATAACTTAAATAACTATAACTTAAATAACTATAACTTAAATAACTATAACTTAAATAACTATAACTTAAATAACTATAACTTAAATAACTATAACTTAAATAACTATAACTTAAATAACTATAATTTAAATAACTATAATAACTATAAATTAAATAACTATAAATTAAATAACTATAAATTAAATAACTATAAATTAAATAACTATAAATTAAATAACTATAAATTAAATAACTATAAATTAAATAACTATAAATTAAATAACTATAAATTAAATAACTATAAATTAAATAACTATAAATTAAATAACTATAAATTAAATAACTATAAATTAAATAACTATAAATTAAATAACTATAAATTAAATAACTATAAATTAAATAACTATAAATTAAATAACTATAAATTAAATAACTATAAATTAAATAACTATAAATTAAATAACTATAAATTAAATAACTATAAATTAAATAACTATAAATTAAATAACTATAAATTAAATAACTATAAATTAAATAACTATACATTAAATAACTATAAATTAAATAACTATAAATTAAATAACTATAACTTAAATAAATATAATTTAATAACTATAACTTAAATAACTATAACTTAAATAACTATAAATTAAATAACTATTAATTAAATAACTATAACTTAAATAAATATCACTTAAATAGCTATAATATAATAACTATAACTTAAATAACTAAAACTTAAATAATTATAATATAATAACTATAAATTAAATAAATATATCTTAAATAACTATAACTTAAATAAATATTATATAATAACTATAACTTAAATAACTATAACTTAAATAACTATAAATTAAATAACTAAACTTAAATTACTATAACTTAAATTACTATTAATTAAATAACTATAACTTAAATAACTATAACTTAAATAACTATAACTTAAATAACTATAACTTAAATAACTATAAATTAAATAACTATAAATTAAATAACTATAACTTAAATAACTATAACTTAAATAACTATAACTTAAATAACTATAACTTAAATAACTATAATTTAATAACTATTAATTAAATAACTATAACTTAAATAACTATAACTTAAATAACCATAAATGAAAAAACTATAAATTAAATAACTATAACTTAAATAACTCTAATTTAATAACTATAACTTAAATAACTATAACTTAACTAACGATAACTTAATTAACTATAACTTAAATAACTATAAATTAAATAACTAAACTTAAATTACTATAACTTAAATTACTATTAATTAAATAACTATAACTTAAATAACTACAACTTAAATAACTATAAATTAAATAACTAAACTTAAATTACTATAACTTAAATTACTATTAATTAAATAACTATAACTTAAATAACTATAACTTAAATAACTATAACTTAAATAACTATAACTTAAATAACTATAACTTAAATAACTATAAATTAAATAACTATAAATTAAATAACTATAACTTAAATAACTATAACTTAAATAACTATAACTTAAATAACTATAACTTAAATAACTATAACTTAAATAACTATAAATTAAATAACTAAACTTAAATTACTATAACTTAAATTACTATTAATTAAATAACTATAACTTAAATAACTATAACTTAAATAACTATAACTTAAATAACTATAACTTAAATAACTATAAATTAAATAACTATAAATTAAATAACTATAACTTAAATAACTATAACTTAAATAACTATAACTTAAATAACTATAACTTAAATAACTATAACTTAAATAACTATAACTTAAATAACTATTAATTAAATAACTATAACTTAAATAACTATAACTTAAATAACTATAACTTAAATAACTCTAACTTAAATAACTATAACTTAAATAACTATAACTTAAATAACTATAACTTAAATAACTATTAATTAAATAACTATAACTTAAATAACTATAACTTAAATAACTATAACTTAAATAACTATAACTTAAATAACTATAACTTAAAAAACTATAAATTAAATAACTATAAATTAAATAACTATAACTTAAATAACTATAACTTAAATAACTATAACTTAAATAACTATAACTTAAATAACTATAACTTAAATAACTATTAATTAAATAACTATAACTTAAATAACTATAACTTAAATAACTATAACTTAAATAACTATAACTTTAATAACTATAACTTAAATAACTATAACTTAAATAACTATAACTTAAATAACTATAACTTAAATAACTATAACTTAAATAACTATAACTTAAATAACTATAACTTAAATAACTATAACTTAAATAACTATAACTTAAATAACTATAATTTAAATAACTATAATAACTATAAATTAAATAACTATAAATTAAATAACTATAAATTAAATAACTATAAATTAAATAACTATAAATTAAATAACTATAAATTAAATAACTATAAATTAAATAACTATAAATTAAATAACTATAAATTAAATAACTATAAATTAAATAACTATAAATTAAATAACTATAAATTAAATAACTATAAATTAAATAACTATAAATTAAATAACTATAAATTAAATAACTATAAATTAAATAACTATAAATTAAATAACTATAAATTAAATAACTATAAATTAAATAACTATAAATTAAATAACTATAAATTAAATAACTATAAATTAAATAACTATAAATTAAATAACTATAAATTAAATAACTATAAATTAAATAACTATAAATTAAATAACTATAAATTAAATAACTATAAATTAAATAACTATAAATTAAATAACTATAAATTAAATAACTATAAATTAAATAACTATAAATTAAATAACTATAAATTAAATAACTATAAATTAAATAACTATAACTTAAATAAATATAATTTAATAACTATAACTTAAATAACTATAACTTAAATAACTATAAATTAAATAACTATTAATTAAATAACTATAACTTAAATAAATATCACTTAAATAGTTATAATATAATAACTATAACTTAAATAACTAAAACTTAAATAATTATAATATAATAACTATAAATTAAATAAATATATCTTAAATAACTATAACTTAAATAAATATTATATAATAACTATAACTTAAATAACTATAACTTAAATAACTATAAATTAAATAACTAAACTTAAATTACTATAACTTAAATTACTATTAATTAAATAACTATAACTTAAATAACTATAACTTAAATAACTATAACTTAAATAACTATAACTTAAATAACTATAAATTAAATAACTATAAATTAAATAACTATAACTTAAATAACTATAACTTAAATAACTATAACTTAAATAACTATAATTTAATAACTATTAATTAAATAACTATAACTTAAATAACTATAACTTAAATAACCATAAATGAAAAAACTATAAATTAAATAACTATAACTTAAATAACTCTAATTTAATAACTATAACTTAAATAACTATAACTTAACTAACGATAACTTAATTAACTATAACTTAAATAACTATAAATTAAATAACTAAACTTAAATTACTATAACTTAAATTACTATTAATTAAATAACTATAACTTAAATAACTATAACTTAAATAACTATAACTTAAATAACTATAACTTAAATAACTATAAATTAAATAACTATAAATTAAATAACTATAACTTAAATAACTATAACTTAAATAACTATAACTTAAATAACTATAACTTAAATAACTATAACTTAAATAACTATTAATTAAATAACTATAACTTAAATAACTATAACTTAAATAACTATAACTTAAATAACTATAACTTAAATAACTATTAATTAAATAACTATAACTTAAATAACTATAACTTAAATAACTATAACTTAAATAACTATAACTTAAATAACTATAACTTAAATAACTATAACTTAAATAACTATAACTTAAATAACTATAACTTAAATAACTATAACTTAAATAACTATAAATTAAATAACTATAACTTAAATAACTATAACTTAAATAACTATAACTTAAATAACTATAACTTAAATAACTATAACTTAAATAACTATTAATTAAATAACTATAACTTAAATGACTATAACTTAAATAACTATAACTTAAATAACTATAACTTAAATAACTATAACTTAAATAACTATAACTTAAATAACTATTAATTAAATAACTATAACTTAAATAACTATAACTTAAATAACTATGACTTAAATAACTATAACTTAAATAACTATAACTTAAATAACCATAAATGAAAAAACTATAAATTAAATAACTATAACTTAAATAACTATAATTTAATAACTATAACTTAAATAACTATAACTTTACTAACGATAACTTAATTAACTATAACTTAAATAACTATAAATTAAATAACTAAACTTAAATTACTATAACTTAAATTACTATTAATTAAATAACTATAACTTAAATAACTATAACTTAAATAACTATAAATTAAATAACTATAAATTAAATAACTATAACTTAAATAACTATAACTTAAATAACTATAACTTAAATAACTATAACTTAAATAAATATAATTTAATAACTATAACTTAAATAACTATAACTTAAATAACTATAAATTAAATAACTATTAATTAAATAACTATAACTTAAATAAATATCACTTAAATAGTTATAATATAATAACTATAACTTAAATAACTAAAACTTAAATAATTATAATATAATAACTATAAATTAAATAAATATATCTTAAATAACTATAACTTAAATAAATATTATATAATAACTATAACTTAAATAACTATAACTTAAATAACTATAACTTAAATAACTATAAATTAAATAACTAAACTTAAATTACTATAACTTAAATTACTATTAATTAAATAACTATAACTTAAATAACTATAACTTAAATAACTATAACTTAAATAACTATAACTTAAATAACTATAAATTAAATAACTATAAATTAAATAACTATAACTTAAATAACTATAACTTAAATAACTATAACTTAAATAACTATAATTTAATAACTATTAATTAAATAACTATAACTTAAATAACTATAACTTAAATAACCATAAATGAAAAAACTATAAATTAAATAACTATAACTTAAATAACTCTAATTTAATAACTATAACTTAAATAACTATAACTTAACTAACGATAACTTAATTAACTATAACTTAAATAACTATAAATTAAATAACTAAACTTAAATTACTATAACTTAAATTACTATTAATTAAATAACTATTAATTAAATAACTATAACTTAAATAACTATAACTTAAATAACTATAACTTAAATAACTATAACTTAAATAACTATTAATTAAATAACTATAACTTAAATAACTATAACTTAAATAACTATAACTTAAATAACTATAACTTAAATAACTATAACTTAAATAACTATAACTTAAATAACTATAACTTAAATAACTATAAATTAAATAACTATAACTTAAATAACTATAACTTAAATAACTATAACTTAAATAACTATAACTTAAATAACTATAACTTAAATAACTATTAATTAAATAACTATAACTTAAATAACTATAACTTAAATAACTATAACTTAAATAACTATAACTTAAATAACTATAACTTAAATAACTATAACTTAAATAACTATTAATTAAATAACTATAACTTAAATAACTATAACTTAAATAACTATGACTTAAATAACTATAACTTAAATAACTATAACTTAAATAACCATAAATGAAAAAACTATAAATTAAATAACTATAACTTAAATAACTATAATTTAATAACTATAACTTAAATAACTATAACTTTACTAACGATAACTTAATTAACTATAACTTAAATAACTATAAATTAAATAACTAAACTTAAATTACTATAACTTAAATTACTATTAATTAAATAACTATAACTTAAATAACTATAACTTAAATAACTATAAATTAAATAACTATAAATTAAATAACTATAACTTAAATAACTATAACTTAAATAACTATAACTTAAATAACTATAACTTAAATAACTATAACTTAAATAACTATTAATTAAATAACTATAACTTAAATAACTATAACTTAAATAACTATAACTTAAATAACTATAACTTAAATAACTATAACTTAAATAACTATAACTTAAATAACTATAACTTAAATAACTATAACTTAAATAACTATAACTTAAATAACTATAACTTAAATAACTATAACTTAAATAACTATAACTTAAATAACTATAACTTAAATAACTATAACTTAAATAACTATAACTTAAATAACTATAACTTAAATAACTATAATTTAAATAACTATAATAACTATAAATTAAATAACTATAAATTAAATAACTATACATTAAATAACTATAAATTAAATAACTATAAATTAAATAACTATAAATTAAATAACTATAAATTAAATAACTATAAATTAAATAACTATAAATTAAATAACTATAAATTAAATAACTATAAATTAAATAACTATAAATTAAATAACTATAAATTAAATAACTATAAATTAAATAACTATAAATTAAATAACTATAAATTAAATAACTATAAATTAAATAACTATAAATTAAATAACTATAAATTAAATAACTATAAATTAAATAACTATAAATTAAATAACTATAAATTAAATAACTATAAATTAAATAACTATAAATTAAATAACTATAAATTAAATAACTATAACTTAAATAAATATAATTTAATAACTATAACTTAAATAACTATAACTTAAATAACTATAAATTAAATAACTATTAATTAAATAACTATAACTTAAATAAATATCACTTAAATAGCTATAATATAATAACTATAACTTAAATAACTAAAACTTAAATAATTATAATATAATAACTATAAATTAAATAAATATATCTTAAATAACTATAACTTAAATAAATATTATATAATAACTATAACTTAAATAACTATAACTTAAATAACTATAAATTAAATAACTAAACTTAAATTACTATAACTTAAATTACTATTAATTAAATAACTATAACTTAAATAACTATAACTTAAATAACTATAACTTAAATAACTATAACTTAAATAACTATAAATTAAATAACTATAAATTAAATAACTATAACTTAAATAACTATAACTTAAATAACTATAACTTAAATAACTATAACTTAAATAACTATAACTTAAATAACTATTAATTAAATAACTATAACTTAAATAACTATAACTTAAATAACTATAACTTAAATAACTATGACTTAAATAACTATAACTTAAATAACTATTAATTAAATAACTATAACTTAAATAACTATAACTTAAATAACTATAACTTAAATAACTATAACTTAAATAACTATAACTTAAATAACTATAAATTAAATAACTTTAACTTAAATAACTATAACTTAAATAACTATAACTTAAATAACTATAACTTAAATAACTATTAATTAAATAACTATAACTTAAATAACTATAACTTAAATAACTATAACTTAAATAACTATAACTTAAATAACTATAACTTAAATAACTATAACTTAAATAACTATAACTTAAATAACTATAACTTAAATAACCATAAATGAAAAAACTATAAATTAAATAACTATAACTTAACTAACGATAACTTAATTAACTATAACTTAAATAACTATAAATTAAATAACTAAACTTAAATTACTATAACTTAAATTACTATTAATTAAATAACTATAACTTAAATAACTATAACTTAAATAACTATAACTTAAATAACTATAAATTAAATAACTATAAATTAAATAACTATAACTTAAATAACTATAACTTAAATAACTATAACTTAAATAACTATAACTTAAATAACTATAACTTAAATAACTATTAATTAAATAACTATAACTTAAATAACTATAACTTAAATAACTATAACTTAAATAACTATAACTTAAATAACTATAACTTAAATAACTATAACTTAAATAACTATAAATTAAATAACTATACCTTAAATAACTATAACTTAAATAACTATAACTTAAATAACTATAACTTAAATAACTATAACTTAAATAACTATAAATTAAATAACTATAACTTAAATAACTATAACTTAAATAACTATAACTTAAATAACTATAATTTAAATAACTATAACTTAAATAACTATTAATTAAATAACTATAACTTAAATAACTATAACTTAAATAACTATAACTTAAATAACTATAACTTAAATAACTATAACTTAAATAACTATAACTTAAATAACCATAAATGAAACAACTATAAATTAAATAACTATAACTTAAATAACTATAATTTAATAACTATAACTTAAATAACTATAACTTAACTAACGATAACTTAATTAACTATAACTTAAATAACTATAAATTAAATAACTAAACTTAAATTACTATAACTTAAATTACTATTAATTAAATAACTATAACTTAAATAACTATAACTTAAATAACTATAACTTAAATAACTATAACTTAAATAACTATAACTTAAATAACTATAAATTAAATAACTATAAATTAAATAACTATAACTTAAATAACTATAACTTAAATAACTATAACTTAAATAACTATAACTTAAATAACTATAACTTAAATAACTATTAATTAAATAACTATAACTTAAATAACTATAACTTAAATAACTATAACTTAAATAACTATAACTTAAATAACTATAACTTAAATAACTATAACTTAAATAACTATAACTTAAATAACTATAACTTAAATAACTATAACTTAAATAACTATAACTTAAATAACTATAACTTAAATAACTATAATTTAAATAACTATAATAACTATAAATTAAATAACTATAAATTAAATAACTATAAAGTAAATAACTATAAATTAAATAACTATAACTTAAATAAATATAATTTAATAACTATAACTTAAATAACTATAACTTAAATAACTATAAATTAAATAACTATTAATTAAATAACTATAACTTAATAAATATCACTTAAATAGCTATAATATAATAACTATAACTTAAATAACTAAAACTTAAATAATTATAATATAATAACTATAAATTAAATAAATATATCTTAAATAACTATAACTTAAATAAATATTATATAATAACTATAACTTAAATAACTATAACTTAAATAACTATAAATTAAATAACTAAACTTAAATTACTATAACTTAAATTACTATTAATTAAATAACTATAACTTAAATAACTATAACTTAAATAACTATAACTTAAATAACTATAACTTAAATAACTATAAATTAAATAACTATAAATTAAATAACTATAACTTAAATAACTATAACTTAAATAACTATAACTTAAATAACTATAACTTAAATAACTATAACTTAAATAACTATAAATTAAATAACTAAACTTAAATTACTATAACTTAAATTACTATTAATTAAATAACTATAACTTAAATAACTATAACTTAAATAACTATAACTTAAATAACTATAACTTAAATAACTATAAATTAAATAACTATAAATTAAATAACTATAACTTAAATAACTATAACTTAAATAACTATAACTTAACTAACGATAACTTAATTAACTATAACTTAAATAACTATAAATTAAATAACTAAACTTAAATTACTATAACTTAAATTACTATTAATTAAACAACTATAACTTAAATAACTATAACTTAAATAACTATAACTTAAATAACTATAACTTAAATAACTATAACTTAAATAACTATAAATTAAATAACTATAAATTAAATAACTATAACTTAAATAACTATAACTTAAATAACTATAACTTAAATAACTATAACTTAAATAACTATTAATTAAATAACTATAACTTAAATAACTATAACTTAAATAACTATAACTTAAATAACTATAACTTAAATAACTATAACTTAAATAACTATAACTTAAATAACTATAACTTAAATAACTATAACTTAAATAACTATAAATTAAATAACTATAACTTAAATAACTATAACTTAAATAACTATAACTTAAATAACTATAACTTAAATAACTATAACTTAAATAACTATAACTTAAATAACTATAACTTAAATAACTATAACTTAAATAACTATAACTTAAATAACTATAACTTAAATAACTATAAATTAAATAACTAAACTTAAATTACTATAACTTAAATTACTATTAATTAAATAACTATAACTTAAATAACTATAACTTAAATAACTATAACTTAAATAACTATAACTTAAATAACTATTAATTAAATAACTATAACTTAAATAACTATAACTTAAATAACTATAACTTAAATAACTATAACTTAAATAACCATAAATGAAAAAACTATAAATTAAATAACTATAACTTAAATAACTATAATTTAATAACTATAACTTAAATAACTATAACTTAACTAACGATAACTTAATTAACTATAACTTAAATAACTATAAATTAAATAACTAAACTTAAATTACTATAACTTAAATTACTATTAATTAAATAACTATAACTTAAATAACTATAACTTAAATAACTATAACTTAAATAACTATAACTTAAATAACTATAAATTAAATAACTATAAATTAAATAACTATAACTTAAATAACTATAACTTAAATAACTATAACTTAAATAACTATAACTTAAATAACTATAACTTAAATAACTATTAATTAAATAACTATAACTTAAATAACTATAAATTAAATAACTAAACTTAAATTACTATAACTTAAATTACTATTAATTAAATAACTATAACTTAAATAACTATAACTTAAATAACTATAACTTAAATAACTATAACTTAAATAACTATAAATTAAATAACTATAAATTAAATAACTATAACTTAAATAACTATAACTTAAATAACTATAACTTAAATAACTATAACTTAAATAACTATAACTTAAATAACTATTAATTAAATAACTATAACTTAAATAACTATAACTTAAATAACTATAACTTAAATAACTATAACTTAAATAACTATTAATGAAATAACTATAACTTAAATAACTATAACTTAAATAACTATAACTTAAATAACTATAACTTAAATAACTATAACTTAAATAACTATAACTTAAATAACTATAAATTAAATAACTATAACTTAAATAACTATAACTTAAATAACTATAACTTAAATAACTATAACTTAAATAACTATAACTTAAATAACTATTAATTAAATAACTATAACTTAAATAACTATAACTTAAATAACTATAACTTAAATAACTATAACTTAAATAACTATAACTTAAATAACTATTAATTAAATAACTATAACTTAAATAACTATAACTTAAATAACTATAACTTAAATAACTATAACTTAAATAACTATAACTTAAATAACTATAACTTAAATAACTATAACTTAAATAACTATAACTTAAATAACTATAACTTAAATAACTATAACTTAAATAACTATAACTTAAATAACTATAACTTAAATAACTATAACTTAAATAACTATAACTTAAATAACTATAACTTAAATAACTATAAATTAAATAACTATAAATTAAATAACTATAAATTAAATAACTATAAATTAAATAACTATAAATTAAATAACTATAAATTAAATAACTATAAATTAAAAAACTATAAATTAAATAACTATAAATTAAATAACTATAAATTAAATAACTATAAATTAAATAACTATAAATTAAATAACTATAAATTAAATAACTATAAATTAAATAACTATAAATTAAATAACTATAAATTAAATAACTATAAATTAAATAACTATAAATTAAATAACTATAAATTAAATAACTATAAATTAAATAACTATAAATTAAATAACTATAAATTAAATAACTATAAATTAAATAACTATAAATTAAATAACTATAAATTAAATAACTATAAATTAAATAACTATAAATTAAATAACTATAAATTAAATAACTATAAATTAAATAACTATAAATTAAATAACTATAAATTAAATAACTATAAATTAAATAACTATAAATTAAATAACTATAACTTAAATAAATATAATTTAATAACTATAACTTAAATAACTAATACTTAAATAACTATAAATTAAATAACTATTAATTAAATAACTATAACTTAAATAAATATCACTTAAATAGCTATAATATAATAACTATAACTTAAATAACTAAAACTTAAATAATTATAATATAATAACTATAAATTAAATAAATATATCTTAAATAACTATAACTTAAATAAATATTATATAATAACTATAACTTAAATAACTATAACTTAAATAACTATAAATTAAATAACTATAACTTAAATAACTATAACTTAAATAACTATAACTTAAATAACTATAACTTAAATAACTATAACTTAAATAACTATAACTTAAATTAATATAACTTAAATAACTATAACTTAAATAACTATAAATTAAATAACTATAAATTAAATAACTATAACTTAAATAACTATAACTTAAATAACTATAACTTAAATAACTATAAATTAAATAACTATAACTTAAATAACTATAACTTAAATAACTATAACTTAAATAACTATTAATTAAATAACTATAACTTAAATAACTATAACTTAAATAACTATAACTTAAATAACTAAAACTTAAATAACTATAACTTAAATAACTATAACTTAAATAACTATTAATTAAATAACTATAACTTAAATAACTATAACTTAAATAACTATAACTTAAATAACTATAACTTAAATAACTATAACTTAAATAACTATAACTTAAATAACTATAAATTAAATAACTATAACTTAAATAACTATAACTTAAATAACTATAACTTAAATAACTATAACTTAAATAACTATAACTTAAATAACTATTAATTAAATAACTATAACTTAAATAACTATAACTTAAATAACTATAACTTAAATAACTATAACTTAAATAACTATAACTTAAATAACTATAACTTAAATAACTATAACTTAAATAACTATAACTTAAATAACTATAACTTAAATAACTATAACTTAAATAACTATAACTTAAATAACTATAACTTAAATAACTATAACTTAAATAACTATAACTTAAATAACTATAACTTAAATAACTATAACTTAAATAACTATAATTTAAATAACTATAATAACTATAAATTAAATAACTATAAATTAAATAACTATAAATTAAATAACTATAAATTAAATAACTATAAATTAAATAACTATAAATTAAATAACTATAAATTAAATAACTATAAATTAAATAACTATAAATTAAATAACTATAAATTAAATAACTATAAATTAAATAACTATAAATTAAATAACTATAAATTAAATAACTATAAATTAAATAACTATAAATTAAATAACTATAAATTAAATAACTATAAATTAAATAACTATAAATTAAATAACTATAAATTAAATAACTATAAATTAAATAACTATAAATTAAATAACTATAAATTAAATAACTATAAATTAAATAACTATAAATTAAATAACTATAAATTAAATAACTATAAATTAAATAACTATAAATTAAATAACTATAAATTAAATAACTATAAATTAAATAACTATAAATTAAATAACTATAAATTAAATAACTATAAATTAAATAACTATAAATTAAATAACTATAAATTAAATAACTATAAATTAAATAACTATAAATTAAATAACTATAACTTAAATAAATATAATTTAATAACTATAACTTAAATAACTAATACTTAAATAACTATAAATTAAATAACTATTAATTAAATAACTATAACTTAAATAAATATCACTTAAATAGCTATAATATAATAACTATAACTTAAATAACTAAAACTTAAATAATTATAATATAAAAACTATAAATTAAATAAATATATCTTAAATAACTATAACTTAAATAAATATTATATAATAACTATAACTTAAATAACTATAACTTAAATAACTATAAATTAAATAACTAAACTTAAATTACTATAACTTAAATTACTATTAATTAAATAACTATAACTTAAATAACTATAACTTAAATAACTATCACTTAAATAACTATAACTTAAATAACTATAAATTAAATAACTATAAATTAAATAACTATAACTTAAATAACTATAACTTAAATAACTATAACTTAAATAACTATAACTTAAATAACTATAATTTAATAACTATTAATTAAATAACTATAACTTAAATAACTATAACTTAAATAACTATAACTTAAATAACCATAAATGAAAAAACTATAAATTAAATAACTATAACTTAAATAACTATAATTTAATAACTATAACTTAAATAACTATAACTTAACTAACGATAACTTAATTAACTATAACTTAAATAACTATAAATTAAATAACTAAACTTAAATTACTATAACTTAAATTACTATAACTTAAATTACTATTAATTAAATAACTATAACTTAAATAACTATAACTTAAATAACTATAACTTAAATAACTATAACTTAAATAACTATAAATTAAATAACTATAAATTAAATAACTATAACTTAAATAACTATAACTTAAATAACTATAACTTAAATAACTATAACTTAAATAACTATAACTTAAATAACTATTAATTAAATAACTATAACTTAAATAACTATAACTTAAATAACTATAACTTAAATAACTATAACTTAAATAACTATTAATTAAATAACTATAACTTAAATAACTATAACTTAAATAACTATAACTTAAATAATAATAACTTAAATAACTATAACTTAAATAACTATAACTTAAATAACTATAACTTAA
The DNA here is from genome assembly GCA_964035775.1 of Osedax frankpressi. Taxonomy (NCBI): domain Eukaryota; kingdom Metazoa; phylum Annelida; class Polychaeta; order Sabellida; family Siboglinidae; genus Osedax; species Osedax frankpressi. The sequence goes on from OZ038314.1 coordinate 3,693,489, forward strand.
ATAACTATAAATTAAATAACTATAACTTAAATAACTATAACTTAAATAACTATAACTTAAATAACTATAACTTAAATAACTATAACTTAAATAACTATAACTTAAATAACTATTAATTAAATAACTATAACTTAAATAACTATAACTTAAATAACTATAACTTAAATAACTATAACTTAAATAACTATAACTTAAATAACTATTAATTAAATAACTATAACATAAATAACTATAACTTAAATAACTATAACTTAAATAACTATAACTTAAATAACTATAACTTAAATAACCATAAATGAAAAAACTATAAATTAAATAACTATAACTTAAATAACTATAATTTAATAACTATAACTTAAATAACTATAACTTAAATAACTATAACTTAAATAACTATAACTTAAATAACTATAACTTAAATAACTATTAATTAAATAACTATAACTTAAATAACTATAACTTAAATAACTATAACTTAAATAACTATAACTTAAATAACTATAACTTAAATAACCATAAATGAAAAAACTATAAATTAAATAACTATAACTTAAATAACTATAAATTAAATAACTAAACTTAAATTACTATAACTTAAATTACTATTAATTAAATAACTATAAATTAAATAACTATAAATTAAATAACTATAACTTAAATAACTATAACTTAAATAACTATAACTTAAATAACTATAACTTAAATAACTATTAATTAAATAACTATTAATTAAATAACTATAACTTAAATAACTATAACTTAAATAACTATAACTTAAATAACTATAACTTAAATAACCATAAATGAAAAAACTATAAATTAAATAACTATAACTTAAATAACTATAATTTAATAACTATAACTTAAATAACTATAACTTAACTAACGATAACTTAATTAACTATAACTTAAATAACTATAAATTAAATAACTAAACTTAAATTACTATAACTTAAATTACTATAACTTAAATTACTATTAATTAAATAACTATAACTTAAATAACTATAACTTAAATAACTATAACTTAAATAACTATAACTTAAATAACTATAAATTAAATAACTATAAATTAAATAACTATAACTTAAATAACTATAACTTAAATAACTATAACTTAAATAACTATAACTTAAATAACTATATCTTAAATAACTATTAATTAAATAACTATAACTTAAATAACTATAACTTAAATAACTATAACTTAAATAACTATAACTTAAATAACTATTAATTAAATAACTATAACTTAAATAACTATAACTTAAATAACTATAACTTAAATAATAATAACTTAAATAACTATAACTTAAATAACTATAACTTAAATAACTATAACTTAAATAACTATAAATTAAATAACTATAACTTAAATAACTATAACTTAAATAACTATAACTTAAATAACTATAACTTAAATAACTATAACTTAAATAACTATAACTTAAATAACTATTAATTAAATAACTATAACTTAAATAACTATAACTTAAATAACTATAACTTAAATAACTATAACTTAAATAACTATAACTTAAATAACTATTAATTAAATAACTATAACTTAAATAACTATAACTTAAATAACTATAACTTAAATAACTATAACTTAAATAACTATAACTTAAATAACCATAAATGAAAAAACTATAAATTAAATAACTATAACTTAAATAACTATAATTTAATAACTATAACTTAAATAACTATAACTTAACTAACGATAACTTAATTAACTATAACTTAAATAACTATAAATTAAATAACTAAACTTAAATTACTATAACTTAAATAACTATTAATTAAATAACTATAACTTAAATAACTATAACTTAAATAACTATAACTTAAATAACTATAACTTAAATAACTATAACTTAAATAACTATAACTTAAATAACTATAACTTAAATAACTATAACTTAAATAACTATAACTTAAATAACTATAACTTAAATAACTATAACTTAAATAACTATAACTTAAATAACTATAACTTAAATAACTATAACTTAAATAACTATAACTTAAATAACTATAATTTAAATAACTATAATAACTATAAATTAAATAACTATAAATTAAATAACTATAAATTAAATAACTATAAATTAAATAACTATAAATTAAATAACTATAAATTAAATAACTATAAATTAAATAACTATAAATTAAATAACTATAAATTAAATAACTATAAATTAAATAACTATAAATTAAATAACTATAAATTAAATAACTATAAATTAAATAACTATAAATTAAATAACTATAAATTAAATAACTATAAATTAAATAGCTATAAATTAAATAACTATAAATTAAATAACTATAAATTAAATAACTATAAATTAAATAACTATAAATTAAATAACTATAAATTAAATAACTATAAATTAAATAACTATAAATTAAATAACTATAACTTAAATAAATATAATTTAATAACTATAACTTAAATAACTATAACTTAAATAACTATAAATTAAATAACTATTAATTAAATAACTATAACTTAAATAAATATCACTTAAATAGCTATAATATAATAACTATAACTTAAATAACTAAAACTTAAATAATTATAATATAAAATCTATAAATTAAATAAATATATCTTAAATAACTATAACTTAAATAAATATTATATAATAACTATAACTTAAATAACTATAACTTAAATAACTATAAATTAAATAACTAAACTTAAATTACTATAACTTAAATTACTATTAATTAAATAACTATAACTTAAATAACTATAACTTAAATAACTATAACTTAAATAACTATAACTTAAATAACTATAAATTAAATAACTATAAATTAAATAACTATAACTTAAATAACTATAACTTAAATAACTATAACTTAAATAACTATAACTTAAATAACTATAACTTAAATAACTATTAATTAAATAACTATAACTTAAATAACTATAACTTAAATAACTATAACTTAAATAACTATAACTTAAATAACTATAACTTAAATAACTATTAATTAAATAACTATAACTTAAATAACTATAACTTAAATAACTATAACTTAAATAACTATAACTTAAATAACTATAACTTAAATAACTATAACTTAAATAACTATAAATTAAATAACTATAACTTAAATAACTATAACTTAAATAACTATAACTTAAATAACTATAACTTAAATAACTATAACTTAAATAACTATTAATTAAATAACTATAACTTAAATAACTATAACTTAAATAACTATAACTTAAATAACTATAACTTAAATAACTATAACTTAAATAACTATAACTTAATAACTATAACTTAAATAACTATAACTTAAATAACTATAACTTAAATAACCATAAATGAAAAAACTATAAATTAAATAACTATAACTTAACTAACGATAACTTAATTAACTATAACTTAAATAACTATAAATTAAATAACTAAACTTAAATTACTATAACTTAAATTACTATTAATTAAATAACTATAACTTAAATAACTATAACTTAAATAACTATAACTTAAATAACTATAACTTAAATAACTATAAATTAAATAACTATAAATTAAATAACTATAACTTAAATAACTATAACTTAAATAACTATAACTTAAATAACTATAACTTAAATAACTATAACTTAAATAACTATTAATTAAATAACTATAACTTAAATGACTATAACTTAAATAACTATAACTTAAATAACTATAACTTAAATAACTATAACTTAAATAACTATAAATTAAATAACTATAACTTAAATAACTATAACTTAAATAACTATAACTTAAATAACTATAACTTAAATAACTATTAATTAAATAACTATAACTTAAATAACTATAACTTAAATAACTATAACTTAAATAACTATAACTTAAATAACTATAACTTAAATAACTATAACTTAAATAACTATAAATTAAATAACTATAACTTAAATAACTATAACTTAAATAACTATAACTTAAATAACTATAACTTAAATAACTATAACTTAAATAACTATAAATTAAATAACTATAACTTAAATAACTATAACTTAAATAACTATAACTTAAATAACTATAATTTAAATAACTATAACTTAAATAACTATTAATTAAATAACTATAACTTAAATAACTATAACTTAAATAACTATAACTTAAATAACTATAACTTAAATAACTATAACTTAAATAACTATAACTTAAATAACCATAAATGAAAAAACTATAAATTAAATAACTATAACTTAAATAACTATAATTTAATAACTATAACTTAAATAACTATAACTTAACTAACGATAACTTAATTAACTATAACTTAAATAACTATAAATTAAATAACTAAACTTAAATTACTATAACTTAAATTACTATTAATTAAATAACTATAACTTAAATAACTATAACTTAAATAACTATAACTTAAATAACTATAACTTAAATAACTATAAATTAAATAACTATAAATTAAATAACTATAACTTAAATAACTATAACTTAAATAACTATAATTTAAATAACTATAACTTAAATAACTATTAATTAAATAACTATAACTTAAATAACTATAACTTAAATAACTATAACTTAAATAACTATAACTTAAATAACTATAACTTAAATAACTATAACTTAAATAACTATAACTTAAATAACTATAACTTAAATAACTATAACTTAAATAACTATAACTTAAATAACTATAACTTAAATAACTATAACTTAAATAACTATAATTTAAATAACTATAACTTAAATAACTATTAATTAAATAACTATAACTTAAATAACTATAACTTAAATAACTATAACTTAAATAACTATAACTTAAATAACTATAACTTAAATAACTATAACTTAAATAACTATAACTTAAATAACTATAACTTAAATAACTATAACTTAAATAACTATAACTTAAATAACTATAACTTAAATAACTATAACTTAAATAACTATAAATTAAATAACTAAACTTAAATTACTATAACTTAAATTACTATTAATTAAATAACTATAACTTAAATAACTATAACTTAAATAACTATAACTTAAATAACTATAACTTAAATAACTATAAATTAAATAACTATAAATTAAATAACTATAACTTAAATAACTATAACTTAAATAACTATAACTTAAATAACTATAACTTAAATAACTATAACTTAAATAACTATTAATTAAATAACTATAACTTAAATAACTATAACTTAAATAACTATAACTTAAATAACTATAACTTAAATAACTATAACTTAAATAACTATTAATTAAATAACTACAACTTAAATAACTATAACTTAAATAACTATAACTTAAATAACTATAACTTAAATAACTATAAATTAAATAACTATAAATTAAATAACTATAACTTAAATAACTATAACTTAAATAACTATAACTTAAATAACTATAACTTAAATAACTATAACTTAAATAACTATAAATTAAATAACTAAACTTAAATTACTATAACTTAAATAACTATAAATTAAATAACTATAACTTAAATAACTATAACTTAAATAACTATAACTTAAATAACTATAACTTAAATAACTATAACTTAAATAACTATTAATTAAATAACTATAACTTAAATAACTATAAATTAAATAACTATAACTTAAATAACTATAACTTAAATAACTATAACTTAAATAACTATTAATTAAATAACTATTAATTAAATAACTATAACTTAAATAACTATAACTTAAATAACTATAACTTAAATAACTATAACTTAAATAACTATAACTTAAATAACTATAAATTAAATAACTATAACTTAAATAACTATAACTTAAATAACTATAACTTAAATAACTATAACTTAAATAACTATAACTTAAATAACTATTAATTAAATAACTATAACTTAAATAACTATAACTTAAATAACTATAACTTAAATAATAATAACTTAAATAACTATAACTTAAATAACTATAACTTAAATAACTATAACTTAAATAACTATAAATTAAATAACTATAACTTAAATAACTATAACTTAAATAACTATAACTTAAATAACTATAACTTAAATAACTATAATTTAAATAACTATAACTTAAATAACTATTAATTAAATAACTATAACTTAAATAACTATAACTTAAATAACTATAACTTAAATAACTATAACTTAAATAACTATAACTTAAATAACTATTAATTAAATAACTATAACTTAAATAACTATAACTTAAATAACTATAACTTAAATAACTATAACTTAAATAACTATAACTTAAATAACCATAAATGAAAAAACTATAAATTAAATAACTATAACTTAAATAACTATAATTTAATAACTATAACTTAAATAACTATAACTTAAATAACTATAACTTAAATAACTATAACTTAAATAACTATAACTTAAATAACTATTAATTAAATAACTATAACTTAAATAACTATAACTTAAATAACTATAACTTAAATAACTATAACTTAAATAACTATAACTTAAATAAACATAAATGAAAAAACTATAAATTAAATAACTATAACTTAAATAACTATAAATTAAATAACTAAACTTAAATTACTATAACTTAAATTACTATTAATTAAATAACTATAAATTAAATAACTATAAATTAAATAACTATAACTTAAATAACTATAACTTAAATAACTATAACTTAAATAACTATAACTTAAATAACTATTAATTAAATAACTATTAATTAAATAACTATAACTTAAATAACTATAACTTAAATAACTATAACTTAAATAACTATAACTTAAATAACTATAACTTAACTAACGATAACTTAATTAACTATAACTTAAATAACTATAAATTAAATAACTAAACTTAAATTACTATAACTTAAATTACTATAACTTAAATTACTATTAATTAAATAACTATAACTTAAATAACTATAACTTAAATAACTATAACTTAAATAACTATAACTTAAATAACTATAAATTAAATAACTATAAATTAAATAACTATAACTTAAATAACTATAACTTAAATAACTATAACTTAAATAACTATAACTTAAATAACTATAACTTAAATAACTATTAATTAAATAACTATAACTTAAATAACTATAACTTAAATAACTATAACTTAAATAACTATAACTTAAATAACTATTAATTAAATAACTATAACTTAAATAACTATAACTTAAATAACTATAACTTAAATAATAATAACTTAAATAACTATAACTTAAATAACTATAACTTAAATAACTATAACTTAAATAACTATAAATTAAATAACTATAACTTAAATAACTATAACTTAAATAACTATAACTTAAATAACTATAACTTAAATAACTATAACTTAAATAACTATAACTTAAATAACTATTAATTAAATAACTATAACTTAAATAACTATAACTTAAATAACTATAACTTAAATAACTATAACTTAAATAACTATAACTTAAATAACTATTAATTAAATAACTATAACTTAAATAACTATAACTTAAATAACTATAACTTAAATAACTATAACTTAAATAACTATAACTTAAATAACCATAAATGAAAAAACTATAAATTAAATAACTATAACTTAAATAACTATAATTTAATAACTATAACTTAAATAACTATAACTTAACTAACGATAACTTAATTAACTATAACTTAAATAACTATAAATTAAATAACTAAACTTAAATTACTATAACTTAAATAACTATTAATTAAATAACTATAACTTAAATAACTATAACTTAAATAACTATAACTTAAATAACTATAACTTAAATAACTATAACTTAAATAACTATAACTTAAATAACTATAACTTAAATAACTATAACTTAAATAACTATAACTTAAATAACTATAACTTAAATAACTATAACTTAAATAACTATAACTTAAATAACTATAACTTAAATAACTATAACTTAAATAACTATAACTTAAATAACTATAATTTAAATAACTATAATAACTATAAATTAAATAACTATAAATTAAATAACTATAAATTAAATAACTATAAATTAAATAACTATAAATTAAATAACTATAAATTAAATAACTATAAATTAAATAACTATAAATTAAATAACTATAAATTAAATAACTATAAATTAAATAACTATAAATTAAATAACTATAAATTAAATAACTATAAATTAAATAACTATAAATTAAATAACTATAAATTAAATAACTATAAATTAAATAACTATAAATTAAATAACTATAAATTAAATAACTATAAATTAAATAACTATAAATTAAATAACTATAAATTAAATAACTATAAATTAAATAACTATAAATTAAATAACTATAAATTAAATAACTATAAATTAAATAACTATAAATTAAATAACTATAAATTAAATAACTATAAATTAAATAACTATAACTTAAATAAATATAATTTAATAACTATAACTTAAATAACTATAACTTAAATAACTATAAATTAAATAACTATTAATTAAATAACTATAACTTAAATAAATATCACTTAAATAGCTATAATATAATAACTATAACTTAAATAACTAAAACTTAAATAATTATAATATAATATCTATAAATTAAATAAATATATCTTAAATAACTATAACTTAAATAAATATTATATAATAACTATAACTTAAATAACTATAACTTAAATAACTATAAATTAAATAACTAAACTTAAATTACTATAACTTAAATTACTATTAATTAAATAACTATAACTTAAATAACTATAACTTAAATAACTATAACTTAAATAACTATAACTTAAATAACTATAAATTAAATAACTATAAATTAAATAACTATAACTTAAATAACTATAACTTAAATAACTATAACTTAAATAACTATAACTTAAATAACTATAACTTAAATAACTATTAATTAAATAACTATAACTTAAATAACTATAACTTAAATAACTATAACTTAAATAACTATAACTTAAATAACTATAACTTAAATAACTATTAATTAAATAACTATAACTTAAATAACTATAACTTAAATAACTATAACTTAAATAACTATAACTTAAATAACTATAACTTAAATAACTATAACTTAAATAACTATAAATTAAATAACTATAACTTAAATAACTATAACTTAAATAACTATAACTTAAATAACTATAACTTAAATAACTATAACTTAAATAACTATTAATTAAATAACTATAACTTAAATAACTATAACTTAAATAACTATAACTTAAATAACTATAACTTAAATAACTATAACTTAAATAACTATAACTTAAATAACTATAACTTAAATAACTATAACTTAAATAACTATAACTTAAATAACCATAAATGAAAAAACTATAAATTAAATAACTATAACTTAACTAACGATAACTTAATTAACTATAACTTAAATAACTATAAATTAAATAACTAAACTTAAATTACTATAACTTAAATTACTATTAATTAAATAACTATAACTTAAATAACTATAACTTAAATAACTATAACTTAAATAACTATAACTTAAATAACTATAAATTAAATAACTATAAATTAAATAACTATAACTTAAATAACTATAACTTAAATAACTATAACTTAAATAACTATAACTTAAATAACTATAACTTAAATAACTATTAATTAAATAACTATAACTTAAATGACTATAACTTAAATAACTATAACTTAAATAACTATAACTTAAATAACTATAACTTAAATAACTATAACTTAAATAACTATAAATTAAATAACTATAACTTAAATAACTATAACTTAAATAACTATAACTTAAATAACTATAACTTAAATAACTATTAATTAAATAACTATAACTTAAATAACTATAACTTAAATAACTATAACTTAAATAACTATAACTTAAATAACTATAACTTAAATAACTATAACTTAAATAACTATAAATTAAATAACTATAACTTAAATAACTATAACTTAAATAACTATAACTTAAATAACTATAACTTAAATAACTATAACTTAAATAACTATAAATTAAATAACTATAACTTAAATAACTATAACTTAAATAACTATAACTTAAATAACTATAATTTAAATAACTATAACTTAAATAACTATTAATTAAATAACTATAACTTAAATAACTATAACTTAAATAACTATAACTTAAATAACTATAACTTAAATAACTATAACTTAAATAACTATAACTTAAATAACCATAAATGAAAAAACTATAAATTAAATAACTATAACTTAAATAACTATAATTTAATAACTATAACTTAAATAACTATAACTTAACTAACGATAACTTAATTAACTATAACTTAAATAACTATAAATTAAATAACTAAACTTAAATTACTATAACTTAAATTACTATTAATTAAATAACTATAACTTAAATAACTATAACTTAAATAACTATAACTTAAATAACTATAACTTAAATAACTATAACTTAAATAACTATAAATTAAATAACTATAACTTAAATAACTATAACTTAAATAACTATAACTTAAATAACTATAACTTAAATAACTATTAATTAAATAACTATAACTTAAATAACTATAACTTAAATAACTATAACTTAAATAACTATAACTTAAATAACTATAACTTAAATAACTATAACTTAAATAACTATAACTTAAATAACTATAACTTAAATAACTATAACTTAAATAACTATAACTTAAATAACTATAACTTAAATAACTATAACTTAAATAACTATAACTTAAATAACTATAATTTAAATAACTATAACTTAAATAACTATTAATTAAATAACTATAACTTAAATAACTATAACTTAAATAACTATAACTTAAATAACTATAACTTAAATAACTATAACTTAAATAACTATAACTTAAATAACTATAACTTAAATAACTATAACTTAAATAACTATAACTTAAATAACTATAACTTAAATAACTATAACTTAAATAACTATAACTTAAATAACTATAACTTAAATAACTATAAATTAAATAACTAAACTTAAATTACTATAACTTAAATTACTATTAATTAAATAACTATAACTTAAATAACTATAACTTAAATAACTATAACTTAAATAACTATAACTTAAATAACTATAAATTAAATAACTATAAATTAAATAACTATAACTTAAATAACTATAACTTAAATAACTATAACTTAAATAACTATAACTTAAATAACTATAACTTAAATAACTATTAATTAAATAACTATAACTTAAATAACTATAACTTAAATAACTATAACTTAAATAACTATAACTTAAATAACTATAACTTAAATAACTATTAATTAAATAACTACAACTTAAATAACTATAACTTAAATAACTATAACTTAAATAACTATAACTTAAATAACTATAAATTAAATAACTATAAATTAAATAACTATAACTTAAATAACTATAACTTAAATAACTATAACTTAAATAACTATAACTTAAATAACTATAACTTAAATAACTATAAATTAAATAACTAAACTTAAATTACTATAACTTAAATAACTATAAATTAAATAACTATAACTTAAATAACTATAACTTAAATAACTATAACTTAAATAACTATAACTTAAATAACTATAACTTAAATAACTATTAATTAAATAACTATAACTTAAATAACTATAAATTAAATAACTATAACTTAAATAACTATAACTTAAATAACTATAACTTAAATAACTATTAATTAAATAACTATTAATTAAATAACTATAACTTAAATAACTATAACTTAAATAACTATAACTTAAATAACTATAACTTAAATAACTATAACTTAAATAACTATAAATTAAATAACTATAACTTAAATAACTATAACTTAAATAACTATAACTTAAATAACTATAACTTAAATAACTATAACTTAAATAACTATTAATTAAATAACTATAACTTAAATAACTATAACTTAAATAACTATAACTTAAATAATAATAACTTAAATAACTATAACTTAAATAACTATAACTTAAATAACTATAACTTAAATAACTATAAATTAAATAACTATAACTTAAATAACTATAACTTAAATAACTATAACTTAAATAACTATAACTTAAATAACTATAATTTAAATAACTATAACTTAAATAACTATTAATTAAATAACTATAACTTAAATAACTATAACTTAAATAACTATAACTTAAATAACTATAACTTAAATAACTATAACTTAAATAACTATTAATTAAATAACTATAACTTAAATAACTATAACTTAAATAACTATAACTTAAATAACTATAACTTAAATAACTATAACTTAAATAACCATAAATGAAAAAACTATAAATTAAATAACTATAACTTAAATAACTATAATTTAATAACTATAACTTAAATAACTATAACTTAAATAACTATAACTTAAATAACTATAACTTAAATAACTATAACTTAAATAACTATTAATTAAATAACTATAACTTAAATAACTATAACTTAAATAACTATAACTTAAATAACTATAACTTAAATAACTATAACTTAAATAAACATAAATGAAAAAACTATAAATTAAATAACTATAACTTAAATAACTATAAATTAAATAACTAAACTTAAATTACTATAACTTAAATTACTATTAATTAAATAACTATAAATTAAATAACTATAAATTAAATAACTATAACTTAAATAACTATAACTTAAATAACTATAACTTAAATAACTATAACTTAAATAACTATTAATTAAATAACTATTAATTAAATAACTATAACTTAAATAACTATAACTTAAATAACTATAACTTAAATAACTATAACTTAAATAACTATAACTTAACTAACGATAACTTAATTAACTATAACTTAAATAACTATAAATTAAATAACTAAACTTAAATTACTATAACTTAAATTACTATAACTTAAATTACTATTAATTAAATAACTATAACTTAAATAACTATAACTTAAATAACTATAACTTAAATAACTATAACTTAAATAACTATAAATTAAATAACTATAAATTAAATAACTATAACTTAAATAACTATAACTTAAATAACTATAACTTAAATAACTATAACTTAAATAACTATAACTTAAATAACTATTAATTAAATAACTATAACTTAAATAACTATAACTTAAATAACTATAACTTAAATAACTATAACTTAAATAACTATTAATTAAATAACTATAACTTAAATAACTATAACTTAAATAACTATAACTTAAATAATAATAACTTAAATAACTATAACTTAAATAACTATAACTTAAATAACTATAACTTAAATAACTATAAATTAAATAACTATAACTTAAATAACTATAACTTAAATAACTATAACTTAAATAACTATAACTTAAATAACTATAACTTAAATAACTATAACTTAAATAACTATTAATTAAATAACTATAACTTAAATAACTATAACTTAAATAACTATAACTTAAATAACTATAACTTAAATAACTATAACTTAAATAACTATTAATTAAATAACTATAACTTAAATAACTATAACTTAAATAACTATAACTTAAATAACTATAACTTAAATAACTATAACTTAAATAACCATAAATGAAAAAACTATAAATTAAATAACTATAACTTAAATAACTATAATTTAATAACTATAACTTAAATAACTATAACTTAACTAACGATAACTTAATTAACTATAACTTAAATAACTATAAATTAAATAACTAAACTTAAATTACTATAACTTAAATAACTATTAATTAAATAACTATAACTTAAATAACTATAACTTAAATAACTATAACTTAAATAACTATAACTTAAATAACTATAACTTAAATAACTATAACTTAAATAACTATAACTTAAATAACTATAACTTAAATAACTATAACTTAAATAACTATAACTTAAATAACTATAACTTAAATAACTATAACTTAAATAACTATAACTTAAATAACTATAACTTAAATAACTATAACTTAAATAACTATAATTTAAATAACTATAATAACTATAAATTAAATAACTATAAATTAAATAACTATAAATTAAATAACTATAAATTAAATAACTATAAATTAAATAACTATAAATTAAATAACTATAAATTAAATAACTATAAATTAAATAACTATAAATTAAATAACTATAAATTAAATAACTATAAATTAAATAACTATAAATTAAATAACTATAAATTAAATAACTATAAATTAAATAACTATAAATTAAATAACTATAAATTAAATAACTATAAATTAAATAACTATAAATTAAATAACTATAAATTAAATAACTATAAATTAAATAACTATAAATTAAATAACTATAAATTAAATAACTATAAATTAAATAACTATAAATTAAATAACTATAAATTAAATAACTATAAATTAAATAACTATAAATTAAATAACTATAAATTAAATAACTATAACTTAAATAAATATAATTTAATAACTATAACTTAAATAACTATAACTTAAATAACTATAAATTAAATAACTATTAATTAAATAACTATAACTTAAATAAATATCACTTAAATAGCTATAATATAATAACTATAACTTAAATAACTAAAACTTAAATAATTATAATATAATATCTATAAATTAAATAAATATATCTTAAATAACTATAACTTAAATAAATATTATATAATAACTATAACTTAAATAACTATAACTTAAATAACTATAAATTAAATAACTAAACTTAAATTACTATAACTTAAATTACTATTAATTAAATAACTATAACTTAAATAACTATAACTTAAATAACTATAACTTAAATAACTATAACTTAAATAACTATAAATTAAATAACTATAAATTAAATAACTATAACTTAAATAACTATAACTTAAATAACTATAACTTAAATAACTATAACTTAAATAACTATAACTTAAATAACTATTAATTAAATAACTATAACTTAAATAACTATAACTTAAATAACTATAACTTAAATAACTATAACTTAAATAACTATAACTTAAATAACTATTAATTAAATAACTATAACTTAAATAACTATAACTTAAATAACTATAACTTAAATAACTATAACTTAAATAACTATAACTTAAATAACTATAACTTAAATAACTATAAATTAAATAACTATAACTTAAATAACTATAACTTAAATAACTATAACTTAAATAACTATAACTTAAATAACTATAACTTAAATAACTATTAATTAAATAACTATAACTTAAATAACTATAACTTAAATAACTATAACTTAAATAACTATAACTTAAATAACTATAACTTAAATAACTATAACTTAAATAACTATAACTTAAATAACTATAACTTAAATAACTATAACTTAAATAACCATAAATGAAAAAACTATAAATTAAATAACTATAACTTAACTAACGATAACTTAATTAACTATAACTTAAATAACTATAAATTAAATAACTAAACTTAAATTACTATAACTTAAATTACTATTAATTAAATAACTATAACTTAAATAACTATAACTTAAATAACTATAACTTAAATAACTATAACTTAAATAACTATAAATTAAATAACTATAAATTAAATAACTATAACTTAAATAACTATAACTTAAATAACTATAACTTAAATAACTATAACTTAAATAACTATAACTTAAATAACTATTAATTAAATAACTATAACTTAAATAACTATAACTTAAATAACTATAACTTAAATAACTATAACTTAAATAACTATAACTTAAATAACTATAACTTAAATAACTATAAATTAAATAACTATAACTTAAATAACTATAACTTAAATAACTATAACTTAAATAACTATAACTTAAATAACTATTAATTAAATAACTATAACTTAAATAACTATAACTTAAATAACTATAACTTAAATAACTATAACTTAAATAACTATAACTTAAATAACTATAACTTAAATAACTATAAATTAAATAACTATAACTTAAATAACTATAACTTAAATAACTATAACTTAAATAACTATAACTTAAATAACTATAACTTAAATAACTATAAATTAAATAACTATAACTTAAATAACTATAACTTAAATAACTATAACTTAAATAACTATAATTTAAATAACTATAACTTAAATAACTATTAATTAAATAACTATAACTTAAATAACTATAACTTAAATAACTATAACTTAAATAACTATAACTTAAATAACTATAACTTAAATAACTATAACTTAAATAACCATAAATGAAAAAACTATAAATTAAATAACTATAACTTAAATAACTATAATTTAATAACTATAACTTAAATAACTATAACTTAACTAACGATAACTTAATTAACTATAACTTAAATAACTATAAATTAAATAACTAAACTTAAATTACTATAACTTAAATTACTATTAATTAAATAACTATAACTTAAATAACTATAACTTAAATAACTATAACTTAAATAACTATAACTTAAATAACTATAAATTAAATAACTATAAATTAAATAACTATAACTTAAATAACTATAACTTAAATAACTATAACTTAAATAACTATAACTTAAATAACTATAACTTAAATAACTATTAATTAAATAACTATTAATTAAATAACTATAACTTAAATAACTATAACTTAAATAACTATAACTTAAATAACTATAACTTAAATAACTATAACTTAAATAACTATAACTTAAATAACTATAACTTAAATAACTATAACTTAAATAACTATAACTTAAATAACTATAATTTAAATAACTATAACTTAAATAACTATTAATTAAATAACTATAACTTAAATAACTATAACTTAAATAACTATAACTTAAATAACTATAACTTAAATAACTATAACTTAAATAACTATAACTTAAATAACTATAACTTAAATAACTATAACTTAAATAACTATAACTTAAATAACTATAACTTAAATAACTATAACTTAAATAACTATAACTTAAATAACTATAACTTAAATAACTATAACTTAAATAACTATAAATTAAATAACTAAACTTAAATTACTATAACTTAAATTACTATTAATTAAATAACTATAACTTAAATAACTATAACTTAAATAACTATAACTTAAATAACTATAACTTAAATAACTATAAATTAAATAACTATAAATTAAATAACTATAACTTAAATAACTATAACTTAAATAACTATAACTTAAATAACTATAACTTAAATAACTATAACTTAAATAACTATTAATTAAATAACTATAACTTAAATAACTATAACTTAAATAACTATAACTTAAATAACTATAACTTAAATAACTATAACTTAAATAACTATTAATTAAATAACTATAACTTAAATAACTATAACTTAAATAACTATAACTTAAATAACTATAACTTAAATAACTATAAATTAAATAACTATAAATTAAATAACTATAACTTAAATAACTATAACTTAAATAACTATAACTTAAATAACTATAACTTAAATAACTATAACTTAAATAACTATAAATTAAATAACTAAACTTAAATTACTATAACTTAAATAACTATAAATTAAATAACTATAACTTAAATAACTATAACTTAAATAACTATAACTTAAATAACTATAACTTAAATAACTATAACTTAAATAACTATTAATTAAATAACTATAACTTAAATAACTATAAATTAAATAACTATAACTTAAATAACTATAACTTAAATAACTATAACTTAAATAACTATAAATTAAATAACTATAAATTAAATAACTATAACTTAAATAACTATAACTTAAATAACTATAACTTAAATAACTATAAATTAAATAACTATAACTTAAATAACTATAAATTAAATAACTATAACTTAAATAACTATAACTTAAATAACTATAACTTAAATAACTATAACTTAAATAACTATAAATTAAATAACTATAAATTAAATAACTATAAATTAAATAACTATAAATTAAATAACTATAAATTAAATAACTATAAATTAAATAACTATAAATTAAATAACTATAAATTAAATAACTATAAATTAAATAACTATAAATTAAATAACTATAAATTAAATAACTATAAATTAAATAACTATAAATTAAATAACTATAAATTAAATAACTATAAATTAAATAACTATAAATTAAATAACTATAAATTAAATAACTATAAATTAAATAACTATAAATTAAATAACTATAAATTAAATAACTATAAATTAAATAACTATAAATTAAATAACTATAAATTAAATAACTATAAATTAAATAACTATAAATTAAATAACTATAAATTAAATAACTATAACTTAAATAAATATAATTTAATAACTATAACTTAAATAACTATAACTTAAATAACTATAAATTAAATAACTATTAATTAAATAACTATAATTTAAATAAATATCACTTAAATAGCTATAATATAATAACTATAACTTAAATAACTAAAACTTAAATAATTATAATATAATAACTATAAATTAAATAAATATATCTTAAATAACTATAACTTAAATTAATATTATATAATAACTATAACTTAAATAACTATAACTTAAATTACTATTAATTAAATAACTATAACTTAAATAACTATAACTTAAATAACTATAACTTAAATAACTATAAATTAAATAACTATAAATTAAATAACTATAACTTAAATAACTATAACTTAAATAACTATAACTTAAATAACTATAACTTAAATAACTATAACTTAAATAACTATAAATTAAATAACTAAACTTAAATTACTATAACTTAAATAACTATAAATTAAATAACTATAACTTAAATAACTATAACTTAAATAACTATAACTTAAATAACTATAACTTAAATAACTATAACTTAAATAACTATTAATTAAATAACTATAACTTAAATAACTATAACTTAAATAACTATAACTTAAATAACTATAACTTAAATAACTATAACTTAAATAACTATTAATTAAATAACTATTAATTAAATAACTATAACTTAAATAACTATAACTTAAATAACTATAACTTAAATAACTATAACTTAAATAACTATAACTTAAATAACTATAAATTAAATAACTATAACTTAAATAACTATAACTTAAATAACTATAACTTAAATAACTATAACTTAAATAACTATAACTTAAATAACTATAATTTAAATAACTATAATAACTATAAATTAAATAACTATAAATTAAATAACTATAAATTAAATAACTATAAATTAAATATCTATAAATTAAATAACTATAAATTAAATAACTATAAATTAAATAACTATAAATTAAATAACTATAAATTAAATAACTATAAATTAAATAACTATAAATTAAATAACTATAAATTAAATAACTATAAATTAAATAACTATAAATTAAATAACTATAAATTAAATAACTATAAATTAAATAACTATAAATTAAATAACTATAAATTAAATAACTATAAATTAAATAACTATAAATTAAATAACTATAAATTAAATAACTATAAATTAAATAACTATAAATTAAATAACTATAAATTAAATAACTATAAATTAAATAACTATAAATTAAATAACTATAAATTAAATAACTATAAATTAAATAACTATAAATTAAATAACTATAACTTAAATAAATATAATTTAATAACTATAACTTAAATAACTATAACTTAAATAACTATAACTTAAATAACTATAAATTAAATAACTAAACTTAAATTACTATAACTTAAATTACTATTAATTAAATAACTATAACTTAAATAACTATAACTTAAATAACTATAACTTAAATAACTATAACTTAAATAACTATAAATTAAATAACTATAAATTAAATAACTATAACTTAAATAACTATAACTTAAATAACTATAACTTAAATAACTATAACTTAAATAACTATAACTTAAATAACTATAAATTAAATAACTAAACTTAAATTACTATAACTTAAATTACTATTAATTAAATAACTATCACTTAAATAACTATAACTTAAATAACTATAACTTAAATAACTATAACTTAAATAACTATAAATTAAATAACTATAAATTAAATAACTATAACTTAAATAACTATAACTTAAATAACTATAACTTAAATAACTATAACTTAAATAACTATAACTTAAATAACTATAACTTAAATAACTATAAATTAAATAACTATAACTTAAATAACTATAACTTAAATAACTATAACTTAAATAACTATAACTTAAATAACTATAACTTAAATAACTATTAATTAAATAACTATAACTTAAATAACTATAACTTAAATAACTATAACTTAAATAACTATAACTTAAATAACTATAACTTAAATAACCATAAATGAAAAAACTATAAATTAAATAACTATAACTTAAATAACTATAATTTAATAACTATAACTTAAATAACTATAACTTAACTAACGATAACTTAATTAACTATATCTTAAATAACTATAAATTAAATAACTAAACTTAAATTACTATAACTTAAATTACTATTAATTAAACAACTATAACTTAAATAACTATAACTTAAATAACTATAACTTAAATAACTATAACTTAAATAACTATAACTTAAATAACTATAAATTAAATAACTATAAATTAAATAACTATAACTTAAATAACTATAACTTAAATAACTATAACTTAAATAACTATAACTTAAATAACTATTAATTAAATAACTATTAATTAAATAACTATAACTTAAATAACTATAACTTAAATAACTATAACTTAAATAACTATAACTTAAATAACTATAACTTAAATAACTATAAATTAAATAACTATAACTTAAATAACTATAACTTAAATAACTATAACTTAAATAACTATAACTTAAATAACTATAACTTAAATAACTATAAATTAAATAACTATAATTTAAATAACTATAATAACTATAAATTAAATAACTATAAATTAAATAACTATAAATTAAATAACTATAAATTAAATAACTATAAATTAAATAACTATAAATTAAATAACTATAAATTAAATAACTATAAATTAAATAACTATAAATTAAATAACTATAAATTAAATAACTATAAATTAAATAACTATAAATTAAATAACTATAACTTAAATAAATATAATTTAATAACTATAACTTAAATAACTATAACTTAAATAACTATAAATTAAATAACTATTAATTAAATAACTATAACTTAAATAAATATCACTTAAATAGCTATAATATAATAACTATAACTTAAATAACTAAAACTTAAATAATTATAATATAATAAATATAAATTAAATAAATATATCTTAAATAACTATAACTTAAATAAATATTATATAATAACTATAACTTAAATAACTATAACTTAAATAACTATAAATTAAATAACTATAACTTAAATAACTATAACTTAAATAACTATAACTTAAATAACTATAACTTAAATAACTATAACTTAAATAACTATAACTTAAATAACTATAACTTAAATAACTATAATTTAAATAACTATAATAACTATAAATTAAATAACTATAAATTAAATAACTATAAATTAAATAACTATAAATTAAATAACTATAAATTAAATAACTATAAATTAAATAACTATAAATTAAATAACTATAAATTAAATAACTATAAATTAAATAACTATAAATTAAATAACTATAAATTAAATAACTATAAATTAAATAACTATAAATTAAATAACTATAAATTAAATAACTATAAATTAAATAACTATAAATTAAATAACTATAAATTAAATAACTATAAATTAAATAACTATAAATTAAATAACTATAAATTAAATAACTATAAATTAAATAACTATAAATTAAATAACTATAAATTAAATAACTATAAATTAAATAACTATAAATTAAATAACTATAACTTAAATAAATATAATTTAATAACTATAACTTAAATAACTATAACTTAAATAACTATAAATTAAATAACTATTAATTAAATAACTATAACTTAAATAAATATCACTTAAATAGCTATAATATAATAACTATAACTTAAATAACTAAAACTTAAATAATTATAATATAATAACTATAAATTAAATAAATATATCTTAAATAACTATAACTTAAATAAATATTATATAATAACTATAACTTAAATAACTATAACTTAAATTACTATTAATTAAATAACTATAACTTAAATAACTATAACTTAAATAACTATAAATTAAATAACTATAAATTAAATAACTATAACTTAAATAACTATAACTTAAATAACTATAACTTAAATAACTATAACTTAAATAACTATAAC
Source organism: Osedax frankpressi (assembly GCA_964035775.1). Lineage (NCBI taxonomy): Eukaryota > Metazoa > Annelida > Polychaeta > Sabellida > Siboglinidae > Osedax > Osedax frankpressi. Next base: position 3,715,704 of record OZ038314.1, read on the forward strand.
TTAAATAACTATAAATTAAATAACTAAACTTAAATTACTATAACTTAAATAACTATAAATTAAATAACTATAACTTAAATAACTATAACTTAAATAACTATAACTTAAATAACTATAACTTAAATAACTATAACTTAAATAACTATTAATTAAATAACTATAACTTAAATAACTATAACTTAAATAACTATAACTTAAATAACTATAACTTAAATAACTATAACTTAAATAACTATTAATTAAATAACTAGTAATTAAATAACTATAACTTAAATAACTATAACTTAAATAACTATAACTTAAATAACTATAACTTAAATAACTATAACTTAAATAACTATAAATTAAATAACTATAACTTAAATAACTATAACTTAAATAACTATAACTTAAATAACTATAACTTAAATAACTATAACTTAAATAACTATAACTTAAATAACTATAATTTAAATAACTATAATAACTATAAATTAAATAACTATAAATTAAATAACTATAAATTAAATAACTATAAATTAAATAACTATAAATTAAATAACTATAAATTAAATAACTATAAATTAAATAACTATAAATTAAATAACTATAAATTAAATAACTATAAATTAAATAAATATAAATTAAATAACTATAAATTAAATAACTATAAATTAAATAACTATAAATTAAATAACTATAAATTAAATAACTATAAATTAAATAACTATAACTTAAATAAATATAATTTAATAACTATAACTTAAATAACTATAACTTAAATAACTATAAATTAAATAACTATTAATTAAATAACTATAACTTAAATAAATATCACTTAAATAGCTATAATATAATAACTATAACTTAAATAACTAAAACTTAAATAATTATAATATAATATCTATAAATTAAATAAATATATCTTAAATAACTATAACTTAAATAAATATTATATAATAACTATAACTTAAATAACTATAACTTAAATAACTATAAATTAAATAACTAAACTTAAATTACTATAACTTAAATTACTATTAATTAAATAACTATAACTTAAATAACTATAACTTAAATAACTATAACTTAAATAACTATAACTTAAATAACTATAAATTAAATAACTATAAATTAAATAACTATAACTTAAATAACTATAACTTAAATAACTATAACTTAAATAACTATAACTTAAATAACTATAACTTAAATAACTATTAATTAAATAACTATAACTTAAATAACTATAACTTAAATAACTATAACTTAAATAACTATAACTTAAATAACTATAACTTAAATAACTATTAATTAAATAACTATAACTTAAATAACTATAAATTAAATAACTATAAATTAAATAACTATAAATTAAATAACTATAAATTAAATAACTATAAATTAAATAACTATAAATTAAATAACTATAAATTAAATAACTATAAATTAAATAACTATAAATTAAATAACTATAAATTAAATAACTATAAATTAAATAACTATAAATTAAATAACTATAACTTAAATAAATATAATTTAATAACTATAACTTAAATAACTATAACTTAAATAACTATAAATTAAATAACTATTAATTAAATAACTATAACTTAAATAAATATCACTTAAATAGCTATAATATAATAACTATAACTTAAATAACTAAAACTTAAATAATTATAATATAATAACTATAAATTAAATAAATATATCTTAAATAACTATAACTTAAATAAATATTATATAATAACTATAACTTAAATAACTATAACTTAAATTACTATTAATTAAATAACTATAACTTAAATAACTATAACTTAAATAACTATAAATTAAATAACTATAAATTAAATAACTATAACTTAAATAACTATAACTTAAATAACTATAACTTAAATAACTATAACTTAAATAACTATAACTTAAATAACTATAAATTAAATAACTAAACTTAAATTACTATAACTTAAATAACTATAAATTAAATAACTATAACTTAAATAACTATAACTTAAATAACTATAACTTAAATAACTATAACTTAAATAACTATAACTTAAATAACTATTAATTAAATAACTATAACTTAAATAACTATAACTTAAATAACTATAACTTAAATAACTATAACTTAAATAACTATAACTTAAATAACTATTAATTAAATAACTAGTAATTAAATAACTATAACTTAAATAACTATAACTTAAATAACTATAACTTAAATAACTATAACTTAAATAACTATAACTTAAATAACTATAAATTAAATAACTATAACTTAAATAACTATAACTTAAATAACTATAACTTAAATAACTATAACTTAAATAACTATAACTTAAATAACTATAACTTAAATAACTATAATTTAAATAACTATAATAACTATAAATTAAATAACTATAAATTAAATAACTATAAATTAAATAACTATAAATTAAATAACTATAAATTAAATAACTATAAATTAAATAACTATAAATTAAATAACTATAAATTAAATAACTATAAATTAAATAAATATAAATTAAATAACTATAAATTAAATAACTATAAATTAAATAACTATAAATTAAATAACTATAAATTAAATAACTATAAATTAAATAACTATAACTTAAATAAATATAATTTAATAACTATAACTTAAATAACTATAACTTAAATAACTATAAATTAAATAACTATTAATTAAATAACTATAACTTAAATAAATATCACTTAAATAGCTATAATATAATAACTATAACTTAAATAACTAAAACTTAAATAATTATAATATAATATCTATAAATTAAATAAATATATCTTAAATAACTATAACTTAAATAAATATTATATAATAACTATAACTTAAATAACTATAACTTAAATAACTATAAATTAAATAACTAAACTTAAATTACTATAACTTAAATTACTATTAATTAAATAACTATAACTTAAATAACTATAACTTAAATAACTATAACTTAAATAACTATAACTTAAATAACTATAAATTAAATAACTATAAATTAAATAACTATAACTTAAATAACTATAACTTAAATAACTATAACTTAAATAACTATAACTTAAATAACTATAACTTAAATAACTATTAATTAAATAACTATAACTTAAATAACTATAACTTAAATAACTATAACTTAAATAACTATAACTTAAATAACTATAACTTAAATAACTATTAATTAAATAACTATAACTTAAATAACTTAACTTAAATAACTATAACTTAAATAACTATAACTTAAATAACTATAACTTAAATAACTATAACTTAAATAACTATAAATTAAATAACTATAACTTAAATAACTATAACTTAAATAACTATAACTTAAATAACTATAACTTAAATAACTATAACTTAAATAACTATTAATTAAATAACTATAACTTAAATAACTATAACTTAAATAACTATAACTTAAATAACTATAACTTAAATAACTATAACTTAAATAACTATAACTTAAATAACTATAACTTAAATAACTATAACTTAAATAACTATAACTTAAATAACTATAACTTAAATAACCATAAATAAAAAACTATAAATTAAATAACTATAACTTAACTAACGATAACTTAATTAACTATAACTTAAATAACTATAAATTAAATAACTAAACTTAAATTACTATAACTTAAATTACTATTAATTAAATAACTATAACTTAAATAACTATAACTTAAATAACTATAACTTAAATAACTATAACTTAAATAACTATAAATTAAATAACTATAAATTAAATAACTATAACTTAAATAACTATAACTTAAATAACTATAACTTAAATAACTATAACTTAAATAACTATAACTTAAATAACTATTAATTAAATAACTATAACTTAAATAACTATAACTTAAATAACTATAACTTAAATAACTATAACTTAAATAACTATAACTTAAATAACTATAACTTAAATAACTATAAATTAAATAACTATAACTTAAATAACTATAACTTAAATAACTATAACTTAAATAACTATAACTTAAATAACTATTAATTAAATAACTATAACTTAAATAACTATAACTTAAATAACTATAACTTAAATAACTATAACTTAAATAACTATAACTTAAATAACTATAACTTAAATAACTATAAATTAAATAACTATAACTTAAATAACTATAACTTAAATAACTATAACTTAAATAACTATAACTTAAATAACTATAACTTAAATAACTATAAATTAAATAACTATAACTTAAATAACTATAACTTAAATAACTATAACTTAAATAACTATAATTTAAATAACTATAACTTAAATAACTATTAATTAAATAACTATAACTTAAATAACTATAACTTAAATAACTATAACTTAAATAACTATAACTTAAATAACTATAACTTAAATAACTATAACTTAAATAACCATAAATGAAAAAACTATAAATTAAATAACTATAACTTAAATAACTATAATTTAATAACTATAACTTAAATAACTATAACTTAACTAACGATAACTTAAATAACTATAACTTAAATAACTATAACTTAAATAACTATAACTTAAATAACTATAACTTAAATAACTATAAATTAAATAACTATACTTAAATTACTATAACTTAAATTACTATTAATTAAATAACTATCACTTAAATAACTATAACTTAAATAACTATAACTTAAATAACTATAACTTAAATAACTATAAATTAAATAACTATAAATTAAATAACTATAACTTAAATAACTATAACTTAAATAACTATAACTTAAATAACTATAACTTAAATAACTATAACTTAAATAACTATAACTTAAATAACTATAAATTAAATAACTATAACTTAAATAACTATAACTTAAATAACTATAACTTAAATAACTATAACTTAAATAACTATAACTTAAATAACTATTAATTAAATAACTATAACTTAAATAACTATAACTTAAATAACTATAACTTAAATAACTATAACTTAAATAACTATAACTTAAATAACCATAAATGAAAAAACTATAAATTAAATAACTATAACTTAAATAACTATAATTTAATAACTATAACTTAAATAACTATAACTTAACTAACGATAACTTAATTAACTATATCTTAAATAACTATAAATTAAATAACTAAACTTAAATTACTATAACTTAAATTACTATTAATTAAACAACTATAACTTAAATAACTATAACTTAAATAACTATAACTTAAATAACTATAACTTAAATAACTATAACTTAAATAACTATAAATTAAATAACTATAAATTAAATAACTATAACTTAAATAACTATAACTTAAATAACTATAACTTAAATAACTATTAATTAAATAACTATTAATTAAATAACTATAACTTAAATAACTATAACTTAAATAACTATAACTTAAATAACTATAACTTAAATAACTATAACTTAAATAACTATAACTTAAATAACTATAAATTAAATAACTATAACTTAAATAACTATAACTTAAATAACTATAACTTAAATAACTATAACTTAAATAACTATAACTTAAATAACTATAACTTAAATAACTATAATTTAAATAACTATAATAACTATAAATTAAATAACTATAAATTAAATAACTATAAATTAAATAACTATAAATTAAATAACTATAAATTAAATAACTATAAATTAAATAACTATAAATTAAATAACTGTAAATTAAATAACTATAAATTAAATAACTATAAATTAAATAACTATAAATTAAATAACTATAAATTAAATAACTATAAATTAAATAACTATAAATTAAATAACTATAACTTAAATAAATATAATTTAATAACTATAACTTAAATAACTATAACTTAAATAACTATAAATTAAATAACTATTAATTAAATAACTATAACTTAAATAAATATCACTTAAATAGCTATAATATAATAACTATAACTTAAATAACTAAAACTTAAATAATTATAATATAATAACTATAAATTAAATAAATATATCTTAAATAACTATAACTTAAATAAATATTATATAATAACTATAACTTAAATAACTATAACTTAAATAACTATAAATTAAATAACTATAACTTAAATAACTATAACTTAAATAACTATAACTTAAATAACTATAACTTAAATAACTATAACTTAAATAACTATAACTTAAATAACTATAACTTAAATAACTATAATTTAAATAACTATAATAACTATAAATTAAATAACTATAAATTAAATAACTATAAATTAAATAACTATAAATTAAATAACTATAAATTAAATAACTATAAATTAAATAACTATAAATTAAATAACTATAAATTAAATAACTATAAATTAAATAACTATAAATTAAATAACTATAAATTAAATAACTATAAATTAAATAACTATAAATTAAATAACTATAAATTAAATAACTATAAATTAAATAACTATAAATTAAATAACTATAAATTAAATAACTATAAATTAAATAACTATAAATTAAATAACTATAAATTAAATAACTATAAATTAAATAACTATAAATTAAATAACTATAAATTAAATAACTATAACTTAAATAAATATAATTTAATAACTATAACTTAAATAACTATAACTTAAATAACTATAAATTAAATAACTATTAATTAAATAACTATAACTTAAATAAATATCACTTAAATAGCTATAATATAATAACTATAACTTAAATAACTAAAACTTAAATAATTATAATATAATAACTATAAATTAAATAAATATATCTTAAATAACTATAACTTAAATAAATATTATATAATAACTATAACTTAAATAACTATAACTTAAATTACTATTAATTAAATAACTATAACTTAAATAACTATAACTTAAATAACTATAAATTAAATAACTATAAATTAAATAACTATAACTTAAATAACTATAACTTAAATAACTATAACTTAAATAACTATAACTTAAATAACTATAACTTAAATAACTATAAATTAAATAACTAAACTTAAATTACTATAACTTAAATAACTATAAATTAAATAACTATAACTTAAATAACTATAACTTAAATAACTATAACTTAAATAACTATAACTTAAATAACTATAACTTAAATAACTATAACTTAAATAACTATAACTTAAATAACTATAAATTAAATAACTATAACTTAAATAACTATAACTTAAATAACTATAACTTAAATAACTATAACTTAAATAACTATAACTTAAATAACTATTAATTAAATAACTATAACTTAAATAACTATAACTTAAATAACTATAACTTAAATAACTATAACTTAAATAACTATAACTTAAATAACCATAAATGAAAAAACTATAAATTAAATAACTATAACTTAAATAACTATAATTTAATAACTATAACTTAAATAACTATAACTTAACTAACGATAACTTAATTAACTATATCTTAAATAACTATAAATTAAATAACTAAACTTAAATTACTATAACTTAAATTACTATTAATTAAATAACTATAACTTAAATAACTATAACTTAAATAACTATAAATTAAATAACTATAAATTAAATAACTATAACTTAAATAACTATAACTTAAATAACTATAACTTAAATAACTATTAATTAAATAACTATTAATTAAATAACTATAACTTAAATAACTATAACTTAAATAACTATAACTTAAATAACTATAACTTAAATAACTATAACTTAAATAACTATAACTTAAATAACTATAAATTAAATAACTATAACTTAAATAACTATAACTTAAATAATTATAATATAATATCTATAAATTAAATAAATATATCTTAAATAACTATAACTTAAATAAATATTATATAATAACTATAACTTAAATAACTATAACTTAAATAACTATAAATTAAATAACTAAACTTAAATTACTATAACTTAAATTACTATTAATTAAATAACTATAACTTAAATAACTATAACTTAAATAACTATAACTTAAATAACTATAACTTAAATAACTATAAATTAAATAACTATAAATTAAATAACTATAACTTAAATAACTATAACTTAAATAACTATAACTTAAATAACTATAACTTAAATAACTATAACTTAAATAACTATTAATTAAATAACTATAACTTAAATAACTATAACTTAAATAACTATAACTTAAATAACTATAACTTAAATAACTATAACTTAAATAACTATTAATTAAATAACTATAACTTAAATAACTTTAACTTAAATAACTATAACTTAAATAACTATAACTTAAATAACTATAACTTAAATAACTATAACTTAAATAACTATAAATTAAATAACTATAACTTAAATAACTATAACTTAAATAACTATAACTTAAATAACTATAACTTAAATAACTATAACTTAAATAACTATTAATTAAATAACTATAACTTAAATAACTATAACTTAAATAACTATAACTTAAATAACTATAACTTAAATAACTATAACTTAAATAACTATAACTTAAATAACTATAACTTAAATAACTATAACTTAAATAACTATAACTTAAATAACTATAACTTAAATAACTATAACTTAAATAACTATAACTTAAATAACTATAACTTAAATAACTATAACTTAAATAACCATAAATGAAAAAACTATAAATTAAATAACTATAACTTAACTAACGATAACTTAATTAACTATAACTTAAATAACTATAAATTAAATAACTAAACTTAAATTACTATAACTTAAATTACTATTAATTAAATAACTATAACTTAAATAACTATAACTTAAATAACTATAACTTAAATAACTATAACTTAAATAACTATAAATTAAATAACTATAAATTAAATAACTATAACTTAAATAACTATAACTTAAATAACTATAACTTAAATAACTATAACTTAAATAACTATAACTTAAATAACTATTAATTAAATAACTATAACTTAAATAACTATAACTTAAATAACTATAACTTAAATAACTATAACTTAAATAACTATAACTTAAATAACTATAACTTAAATAACTATAAATTAAATAATTATAACTTAAATAACTATAACTTAAATAACTATAACTTAAATAACTATAACTTAAATAACTATTAATTAAATAACTATAACTTAAATAACTATAACTTAAATAACTATAACTTAAATAACTATAACTTAAATAACTATAACTTAAATAACTATAACTTAAATAACTATAAATTAAATAACTATAACTTAAATAACTATAACTTAAATAACTATAACTTAAATAACTATAACTTAAATAACTATAACTTAAATAACTATAAATTAAATAACTATAACTTAAATAACTATAACTTAAATAACTATAACTTAAATAACTATAATTTAAATAACTATAACTTAAATAACTATTAATTAAATAACTATAACTTAAATAACTATAACTTAAATAACTATAACTTAAATAACTATAACTTAAATAACTATAACTTAAATAACCATAAATGAAAAAACTATAAATTAAATAACTATAACTTAAATAACTATAATTTAATAACTATAACTTAAATAACTATAACTTAACTAACGATAACTTAATTAACTATAACTTAAATAACTATAAATTAAATAACTAAACTTAAATTACTATAACTTAAATTACTATTAATTAAATAACTATAACTTAAATAACTATAACTTAAATAACTATAACTTAAATAACTATAACTTAAATAACTATAAATTAAATAACTATAAATTAAATAACTATAACTTAAATAACTATAACTTAAATAACTATAACTTAAATAACTATAACTTAAATAACTATAACTTAAATAACTATTAATTAAATAACTATAACTTAAATAACTATAACTTAAATAACTATAACTTAAATAACTATAACTTAAATAACTATAACTTAAATAACTATAACTTAAATAACTATAACTTAAATAACTATAACTTAAATAACTATAACTTAAATAACTATAATTTAAATAACTATAACTTAAATAACTATTAATTAAATAACTATAACTTAAATAACTATAACTTAAATAACTATAACTTAAATAACTATAACTTAAATAACTATAACTTAAATAACTATAACTTAAATAACTATAACTTAAATAACTATAACTTAAATAACTATAACTTAAATAACTATAACTTAAATAACTATAACTTAAATAACTATAACTTAAATAACTATAACTTAAATAACTATAACTTAAATAACTATAACTTAAATAACTATAACTTAAATAACTATAACTTAAATAACTATAACTTAAATAACTATAACTTAAATAACTATAAATTAAATAACTAAACTTAAATTACTATAACTTAAATTACTATTAATTAAATAACTATAACTTAAATAACTATAACTTAAATAACTATAACTTAAATAACTATAACTTAAATAACTATAAATTAAATAACTATAAATTAAATAACTATAACTTAAATAACTATAACTTAAATAACTATAACTTAAATAACTATAACTTAAATAACTATAACTTAAATAACTATTAATTAAATAACTATAACTTAAATAACTATAACTTAAATAACTATAACTTAAATAACTATAACTTAAATAACTATAACTTAAATAACTATTAATTAAATAACTATAACTTAAATAACTATAACTTAAATAACTATAACTTAAATAACTATAAATTAAATAACTATAAATTAAATAACTATAACTTAAATAACTATAACTTAAATAACTATAACTTAAATAACTATAACTTAAATAACTATAACTTAAATAACTATAAATTAAATAACTAAACTTAAATTACTATAACTTAAATAACTATAAATTAAATAACTATAACTTAAATAACTATAACTTAAATAACTATAACTTAAATAACTATAACTTAAATAACTATAACTTAAATAACTATTAATTAAATAACTATAACTTAAATAACTATAACTTAAATAACTATAACTTAAATAACTATAACTTAAATAACTATAACTTAAATAACTATTAATTAAATAACTATTAATTAAATAACTATAACTTAAATAACTATAACTTAAATAACTATAACTTAAATAACTATAACTTAAATAACTATAACTTAAATAACTATAAATTAAATAACTATAACTTAAATAACTATAACTTAAATAACTATAACTTAAATAACTATAACTTAAATAACTATAACTTAAATAACTATAATTTAAATAACTATAATAACTATAAATTAAATAACTATAAATTAAATAACTATAAATTAAATAACTATACATTAAATAACTATAAATTAAATAACTATAAATTAAATAACTATAAATTAAATAACTATAAATTAAATAACTATAAATTAAATAACTATAAATTAAATAACTATAAATTAAATAACTATAAATTAAATAACTATAAATTAAATAACTATAAATTAAATAACTATAAATTAAATAACTATAACTTAAATAACTATAACTTAAATAACTATAACTTAAATAACTATAACTTAAATAACTATAACTTAAATAACTATAAATTAAATAACTAAACTTAAATTACTATAACTTAAATAACTATAAATTAAATAACTATAACTTAAATAACTATAACTTAAATAACTATAACTTAAATAACTATAACTTAAATAACTATAACTTAAATAACTATTAATTAAATAACTATAACTTAAATAACTATAACTTAAATAACTATAACTTAAATAACTATAACTTAAATAACTATAACTTAAATAACTATTAATTAAATAACTATTAATTAAATAACTATAACTTAAATAACTATAACTTAAATAACTATAACTTAAATAACTATAACTTAAATAACTATAACTTAAATAACTATAAATTAAATAACTATAACTTAAATAACTATAACTTAAATAACTATAACTTAAATAACTATAACTTAAATAACTATAACTTAAATAACTATAACTTAAATAACTATAATTTAAATAACTATAATAACTATAAATTAAATAACTATAAATTAAATAACTATAAATTAAATAACTATAAATTAAATAACTATAAATTAAATAACTATAAATTAAATAACTATAAATTAAATAACTATAAATTAAATAACTATAAATTAAATAACTATAAATTAAATAACTATAAATTAAATAACTATAAATTAAATAACTATAAATTAAATAACTATAAATTAAATAACTATAAATTAAATAACTATAAATTAAATAACTATAAATTAAATAACTATAAATTAAATAACTATAAATTAAATAACTATAAATTAAATAACTATAAATTAAATAACTATAAATTAAATAACTATAAATTAAATAACTATAACTTAAATAAATATAATTTAATAACTATAACTTAAATAACTATAACTTAAATAACTATAAATTAAATAACTATTAATTAAATAACTATAACTTAAATAAATATATCTTAAATAGCTATAATATAATAACTATAACTTAAATAACTAAAACTTAAATAATTATAATATAATAACTATAAATTAAATAAATATATCTTAAATAACTATAACTTAAATTAATATTATATAATAACTATAACTTAAATAACTATAACTTAAATTACTATTAATTAAATAACTATAACTTAAATAACTATAACTTAAATAACTATAACTTAAATAACTATAACTTAAATAACTATAACTTAAATAACTATAACTTAAATAACTATAATTTAAATAACTATAACTTAAATAACTATTAATTAAATAACTATAACTTAAATAACTATAACTTAAATAACTATAACTTAAATAACTATAACTTAAATAACTATAACTTAAATAACTATAACTTAAATAACTATAACTTAAATAACTATAACTTAAATAACTATAACTTAAATAACTATAACTTAAATAACTATAACTTAAATAACTATAACTTAAATAACTATAACTTAAATAACTATAACTTAAATAACTATAAATTAAATAACTAAACTTAAATTACTATAACTTAAATTACTATTAATTAAATAACTATAACTTAAATAACTATAACTTAAATAACTATAACTTAAATAACTATAACTTAAATAACTATAAATTAAATAACTATAAATTAAATAACTATAACTTAAATAACTATAACTTAAATAACTATAACTTAAATAACTATAACTTAAATAACTATAACTTAAATAACTATTAATTAAATAACTATAACTTAAATAACTATAACTTAAATAACTATAACTTAAATAACTATAACTTAAATAACTATAACTTAAATAACTATTAATTAAATAACTATAACTTAAATAACTATAACTTAAATAACTATAACTTAAATAACTATAACTTAAATAACTATAACTTAAATAACTATAACTTAAATAACTATAACTTAAATAACTATAACTTAAATAACTATAACTTAAATAACTATAACTTAAATAACTATAATTTAAATAACTATAATAACTATAAATTAAATAACTATAAATTAAATAACTATAAATTAAATAACTATAAATTAAATAACTATAAATTAAATAACTATAAATTAAATAACTATAAATTAAATAACTATAAATTAAATAACTATAAATTAAATAACTATAAATTAAATAACTATAAATTAAATAACTATAAATTAAATAACTATAAATTAAATAACTATAAATTAAATAACTATAAATTAAATAACTATAAATTAAATAACTATAAATTAAATAACTATAAATTAAATAACTATAAATTAAATAACTATAAATTAAATAACTATAAATTAAATAACTATAAATTAAATAACTATAAATTAAATAACTATAAATTAAATAACTATAACTTAAATAAATATAATTTAATAACTATAACTTAAATAACTATAACTTAAATAACTATAAATTAAATAACTATTAATTAAATAACTATAACTTAAATAAATATATCTTAAATAGCTATAATATAATAACTATAACTTAAATAACTAAAACTTAAATAATTATAATATAATAACTATAAATTAAATAAATATATCTTAAATAACTATAACTTAAATTAATATTATATAATAACTATAACTTAAATAACTATAACTTAAATTACTATTAATTAAATAACTATAACTTAAATAACTATAACTTAAATAACTATAACTTAAATAACTATAACTTAAATAACTATAACTTAAATAACTATAACTTAAATAACTATAATTTAAATAACTATAACTTAAATAACTATTAATTAAATAACTATAACTTAAATAACTATAACTTAAATAACTATAACTTAAATAACTATAACTTAAATAACTATAACTTAAATAACTATAACTTAAATAACTATAACTTAAATAACTATAACTTAAATAACTATAACTTAAATAACTATAACTTAAATAACTATAACTTAAATAACTATAACTTAAATAACTATAACTTAAATAACTATAACTTAAATAACTATAAATTAAATAACTAAACTTAAATTACTATAACTTAAATTACTATTAATTAAATAACTATAACTTAAATAACTATAACTTAAATAACTATAACTTAAATAACTATAACTTAAATAACTATAAATTAAATAACTATAAATTAAATAACTATAACTTAAATAACTATAACTTAAATAACTATAACTTAAATAACTATAACTTAAATAACTATAACTTAAATAACTATTAATTAAATAACTATAACTTAAATAACTATAACTTAAATAACTATAACTTAAATAACTATAACTTAAATAACTATAACTTAAATAACTATTAATTAAATAACTATAACTTAAATAACTATAACTTAAATAACTATAACTTAAATAACTATAACTTAAATAACTATAAATTAAATAACTATAAATTAAATAACTATAACTTAAATAACTATAACTTAAATAACTATAACTTAAATAACTATAACTTAAATAACTATAACTTAAATAACTATAAATTAAATAACTAAATTTAAATTACTATAACTTAAATAACTATAAATTAAATAACTATAACTTAAATAACTATAACTTAAATAACTATAACTTAAATAACTATAACTTAAATAACTATAACTTAAATAACTATTAATTAAATAACTATAACTTAAATAACTATAACTTAAATAACTATAACTTAAATAACTATAACTTAAATAACTATAACTTAAATAACTATTAATTAAATAACTATTAATTAAATAACTATAACTTAAATAACTATAACTTAAATAACTATAACTTAAATAACTATAACTTAAATAACTATAACTTAAATAACTATAAATTAAATAACTATAACTTAAATAACTATAACTTAAATAACTATAACTTAAATAACTATAACTTAAATAACTATAACTTAAATAACTATAATTTAAATAACTATAATAACTATAAATTAAATAACTATAAATTAAATAACTATAAATTAAATAACTATAAATTAAATAACTATAAATTAAATAACTATAAATTAAATAACTATAAATTAAATAACTATAAATTAAATAACTATAAATTAAATAACTATAAATTAAATAACTATAAATTAAATAACTATAAATTAAATAACTATAAATTAAATAACTATAAATTAAATAACTATAAATTAAATAACTATAAATTAAATAACTATAAATTAAATAACTATAAATTAAATAACTATAAATTAAATAACTATAAATTAAATAACTATAAATTAAATAACTATAAATTAAATAACTATAAATTAAATAACTATAAATTAAATAACTATAAATTAAATAACTATAAATTAAATAACTATAAATTAAATAACTATAAATTAAATAACTATAAATTAAATAACTATAACTTAAATAAATATAATTTAATAACTATAACTTAAATAACTATAACTTAAATAACTATAAATTAAATAACTATTAATTAAATAACTATAACTTAAATAAATATCACTTAAATAGCTATAATATAATAACTATAACTTAAATAACTAAAACTTAAATAATTATAATATAATAACTATAAATTAAATAAATATATCTTAAATAACTATAACTTAAATTAATATTATATAATAACTATAACTTAAATAACTATAAATTAAATAACTATAAATTAAATAACTATAACTTAAATAACTATAACTTAAATAACTATAACTTAAATAACTATAACTTAAATAACTATAACTTAAATAACTATAACTTAAATAACTATAATTTAAATAACTATAACTTAAATAACTATTAATTAAATAACTATAACTTAAATAACTATAACTTAAATAACTATAACTTAAATAACTATAACTTAAATAACTATAACTTAAATAACTATAACTTAAATAACTATAACTTAAATAACTATAACTTAAATAACTATAACTTAAATAACTATAACTTAAATAACTATAACTTAAATAACTATAACTTAAATAACTATAACTTAAATAACTATAACTTAAATAACTATAACTTAAATAACTATAACTTAAATAACTATAAATTAAATAACTAAACTTAAATTACTATAACTTAAATTACTATTAATTAAATAACTATAACTTAAATAACTATAACTTAAATAACTATAACTTAAATAACTATAACTTAAATAACTATAAATTAAATAACTATAAATTAAATAACTATAACTTAAATAACTATAACTTAAATAACTATAACTTAAATAACTATAACTTAAATAACTATAACTTAAATAACTATTAATTAAATAACTATAACTTAAATAACTATAACTTAAATAACTATAACTTAAATAACTATAACTTAAATAACTATTAATTAAATAACTATAACTTAAATAACTATAACTTAAATAACTATAACTTAAATAACTATAAATTAAATAACTATAAATTAAATAACTATAACTTAAATAACTATAACTTAAATAACTATAACTTAAATAACTATAACTTAAATAACTATAACTTAAATAACTATAAATTAAATAACTAAACTTAAATTACTATAACTTAAATAACTATAAATTAAATAACTATAACTTAAATAACTATAACTTAAATAACTATAACTTAAATAACTATAACTTAAATAACTATTAATTAAATAACTATAACTTAAATAACTATAACTTAAATAACTATAACTTAAATAACTATAACTTAAATAACTATAACTTAAATAACTATAACTTAAATAACTATTAATTAAATAACTATTAATTAAATAACTATAACTTAAATAACTATAACTTAAATAACTATAACTTAAATAACTATAACTTAAATAACTATAACTTAAATAACTATAAATTAAATAACTATAACTTAAATAACTATAACTTAAATAACTATAACTTAAATAACTATAACTTAAATAACTATAACTTAAATAACTATAATTTAAATAACTATAATAACTATAAATTAAATAACTATAAATTAAATAACTATAAATTAAATAACTATAAATTAAATAACTATAAATTAAATAACTATAAATTAAATAACTATAAATTAAATAACTATAAATTAAATAACTATAAATTAAATAACTATAAATTAAATAACTATAAATTAAATAACTATAAATTAAATAACTATAAATTAAATAACTATAAATTAAATAACTATAAATTAAATAACTATAAATTAAATAACTATAAATTAAATAACTATAAATTAAATAACTATAAATTAAATAACTATAAATTAAATAACTATAAATTAAATAACTATAAATTAAATAACTATAAATTAAATAACTATAAATTAAATAACTATAAATTAAATAACTATAAATTAAATAACTATAAATTAAATAACTATAAATTAAATAACTATAAATTAAATAACTATAAATTAAATAACTATAAATTAAATAACTATAAATTAAATAACTATAACTTAAATAAATATAATTTAATAACTATAACTTAAATAACTATAACTTAAATAACTATAAATTAAATAACTATTAATTAAATAACTATAACTTAAATAAATATATCTTAAATAGCTATAATATAATAACTATAACTTAAATAACTAAAACTTAAATAATTATAATATAATAACTATAAATTAAATAAATATATCTTAAATAACTATAACTTAAATTAATATTATATAATAACTATAACTTAAATAACTATAACTTAAATTACTATTAATTAAATAACTATAACTTAAATAACTATAACTTAAATAACTATAACTTAAATAACTATAACTTAAATAACTATAACTTAAATAACTATAACTTAAATAACTATAATTTAAATAACTATAACTTAAATAACTATTAATTAAATAACTATAACTTAAATAACTATAACTTAAATAACTATAACTTAAATAACTATAACTTAAATAACTATAACTTAAATAACTATAAATTAAATAACTAAACTTAAATTACTATAACTTAAATTACTATTAATTAAATAACTATAACTTAAATAACTATAACTTAAATAACTATAACTTAAATAACTATAACTTAAATAACTATAAATTAAATAACTATAAATTAAATAACTATAACTTAAATAACTATAACTTAAATAACTATAACTTAAATAACTATAACTTAAATAACTATAACTTAAATAACTATTAATTAAATAACTATAACTTAAATAACTATAACTTAAATAACTATAACTTAAATAACTATAACTTAAATAACTATAACTTAAATAACTATTAATTAAATAACTATAACTTAAATAACTATAACTTAAATAACTATAACTTAAATAACTATAACTTAAATAACTATAAATTAAATAATTATAAATTAAATAACTATAACTTAAATAACTATAACTTAAATAACTATAACTTAAATAACTATAACTTAAATAACTATAACTTAAATAACTATAAATTAAATAACTATAACTTAAATAACTATAACTTAAATAACTATAACTTAAATAACTATAACTTAAATAACTATAACTTAAATAACTATAATTTAAATAACTATAATAACTATAAATTAAATAACTATAAATTAAATAACTATAAATTAAATAACTATAAATTAAATAACTATAAATTAAATAACTATAAATTAAATAACTATAAATTAAATAACTATAAATTAAATAACTATAAATTAAATAACTATAAATTAAATAACTATAAATTAAATAACTATAAATTAAATAACTATAAATTAAATAACTATAAATTAAATAACTATAAATTAAATAACTATAAATTAAATAACTATAAATTAAATAACTATAAATTAAATAACTATAAATTAAATAACTATAAATTAAATAACTATAACTTAAATAACTATAACTTAAATAACTATAACTTAAATAACTATAACTTAAATAACTATAACTTAAATAACTATAAATTAAATAACTAAACTTAAATTACCATAACTTAAATAACTATAAATTAAATAACTATAACTTAAATAACTATAACTTAAATAACTATAACTTAAATAACTATAACTTAAATAACTATAACTTAAATAACTATTAATTAAATAACTATAACTTAAATAACTATAACTTAAATAACTATAACTTAAATAACTATAACTTAAATAACTATAACTTAAATAACTATTAATTAAATAACTATTAATTAAATAACTATAACTTAAATAACTATAACTTAAATAACTATAACTTAAATAACTATAACTTAAATAACTATAACTTAAATAACTATAAATTAAATAACTATAACTTAAATAACTATAACTTAAATAACTATAACTTAAATAACTATAACTTAAATAACTATAGCTTAAATAACTATAATTTAAATAACTATAATAACTATAAATTAAATAACTATAAATTAAATAACTATAAATTAAATAACTATAAATTAAATAACTATAAATTAAATAACTATAAATTAAATAACTATAAATTAAATAACTATAAATTAAATAACTATAAATTAAATAACTATAAATTAAATAACTATAAATTAAATAACTATAAATTAAATAACTATAAATTAAATAACTATAAATTAAATAACTATAAATTAAATAACTATAAATTAAATAACTATAAATTAAATAACTATAAATTAAATAACTATAAATTAAATAACTATAAATTAAATAACTATAAATTAAATAACTATAACTTAAATAAATATAATTTAATAACTATAACTTAAATAACTATAACTTAAATAACTATAAATTAAATAACTATTAATTAAATAACTATAACTTAAATAAATATATCTTAAATAGCTATAATATAATAACTATAACTTAAATAACTAAAACTTAAATAATTATAATATAATAACTATAAATTAAATAAATATATCTTAAATAACTATAACTTAAATTAATATTATATAATAACTATAACTTAAATAACTATAACTTAAATTACTATTAATTAAATAACTATAACTTAAATAACTATAACTTAAATAACTATAACTTAAATAACTATAACTTAAATAACTATAACTTAAATAACTATAACTTAAATAACTATAATTTAAATAACTATAACTTAAATAACTATTAATTAAATAACTATAACTTAAATAACTATAACTTAAATAACTATAACTTAAATAACTATAACTTAAATAACTATAACTTAAATAACTATAACTTAAATAACTATAACTTAAATAACTATAACTTAAATAACCATAACTTAAATAACTATAACTTAAATAACTATAACTTAAATAACTATAACTTAAATAACTATAACTTAAATAACTATAAATTAAATAACTAAACTTAAATTACTATAACTTAAATTACTATTAATTAAATAACTATAACTTAAATAACTATAACTTAAATAACTATAACTTAAATAACTATAACTTAAATAACTATAAATTAAATAACTATAAATTAAATAACTATAACTTAAATAACTATAACTTAAATAACTATAACTTAAATAACTATAACTTAAATAACTATAACTTAAATAACTATTAATTAAATAACTATAACTTAAATAACTATAACTTAAATAACTATAACTTAAATAACTATAACTTAAATAACTATAACTTAAATAACTATTAATTAAATAACTATAACTTAAATAACTATAACTTAAATAACTATAACTTAAATAACTATAACTTAAATAACTATAAATTAAATAACTATAAATTAAATAACTATAACTTAAATAACTATAACTTAAATAACTATAACTTAAATAACTATAACTTAAATAACTATAACTTAAATAACTATAAATTAAATAACTAAACTTAAATTACTATAACTTAAATAACTATAAATTAAATAACTATAACTTAAATAACTATAACTTAAATAACTATAACTTAAATAACTATAACTTAAATAACTATAACTTAAATAACTATTAATTAAATAACTATAACTTAAATAACTATAACTTAAATAACTATAACTTAAATAACTATAACTTAAATAACTATAACTTAAATAACTATTAATTAAATAACTATTAATTAAATAACTATAACTTAAATAACTATAACTTAAATAACTATAACTTAAATAACTATAACTTAAATAACTATAACTTAAATAACTATAAATTAAATAACTATAACTTAAATAACTATAACTTAAATAACTATAACTTAAATAACTATAACTTAAATAACTATAACTTAAATAACTATAATTTAAATAACTATAATAACTATAAATTAAATAACTATAAATTAAATAACTATAAATTAAATAACTATAAATTAAATAACTATAAATTAAATAACTATAAATTAAATAACTATAAATTAAATAACTATAAATTAAATAACTATAAATTAAATAACTATAAATTAAATAACTATAAATTAAATAACTATAAATTAAATAACTATAAATTAAATAACTATAAATTAAATAACTATAACTTAAATAACTATAACTTAAATAACTATAACTTAAATAACTATAACTTAAATAACTATAACTTAAATAACTATAAATTAAATAACTAAACTTAAATTACTATAACTTAAATAACTATAAATTAAATAACTATAACTTAAATAACTATAACTTAAATAACTATAACTTAAATAACTATAACTTAAATAACTATAACTTAAATAACTATTAATTAAATAACTATAACTTAAATAACTATAACTTAAATAACTATAACTTAAATAACTATAACTTAAATAACTATAACTTAAATAACTATTAATTAAATAACTATTAATTAAATAACTATAACTTAAATAACTATAACTTAAATAACTATAACTTAAATAACTATAACTTAAATAACTATAACTTAAATAACTATAAATTAAATAACTATAACTTAAATAACTATAACTTAAATAACTATAACTTAAATAACTATAACTTAAATAACTATAACTTAAATAACTATAATTTAAATAACTATAATAACTATAAATTAAATAACTATAAATTAAATAACTATAAATTAAATAACTATAAATTAAATAACTATAAATTAAATAACTATAAATTAAATAACTATAAATTAAATAACTATAAATTAAATAACTATAAATTAAATAACTATAAATTAAATAACTATAAATTAAATAACTATAAATTAAATAACTATAAATTAAATAACTATAAATTAAATAACTATAAATTAAATAACTATAAATTAAATAACTATAAATTAAATAACTATAAATTAAATAACTATAAATTAAATAACTATAAATTAAATAACTATAAATTAAATAACTATAAATTAAATAACTATAAATTAAATAACTATAACTTAAATAAATATAATTTAATAACTATAACTTAAATAACTATAACTTAAATAACTATAAATTAAATAACTATTAATTAAATAACTATAACTTAAATAAATATATCTTAAATAGCTATAATATAATAACTATAACTTAAATAACTAAAACTTAAATAATTATAATATAATAACTATAAATTAAATAAATATATCTTAAATAACTATAACTTAAATTAATATTATATAATAACTATAACTTAAATAACTATAACTTAAATTACTATTAATTAAATAACTATAACTTAAATAACTATAACTTAAATAACTATAACTTAAATAACTATAACTTAAATAACTATAACTTAAATAACTATAACTTAAATAACTATAACTTAAATAACTATAATTTAAATAACTATAACTTAAATAACTATTAATTAAATAACTATAACTTAAATAACTATAACTTAAATAACTATAAATTAAATAACTAAACTTAAATTACTATAACTTAAATTACTATTAATTAAATAACTATAACTTAAATAACTATAACTTAAATAACTATAACTTAAATAACTATAACTTAAATAACTATAAATTAAATAACTATAAATTAAATAACTATAACTTAAATAACTATAACTTAAATAACTATAACTTAAATAACTATAACTTAAATAACTATTAATTAAATAACTATAACTTAAATAACTATAACTTAAATAACTATAACTTAAATAACTATAACTTAAATAACTATAACTTAAATAACTATTAATTAAATAACTATAACTTAAATAACTATAACTTAAATAACTATAACTTAAATAACTATAACTTAAATAACTATAAATTAAATAACTATAAATTAAATAACTATAACTTAAATAACTATAACTTAAATAACTATAACTTAAATAACTATAACTTAAATAACTATAACTTAAATAACAATAAATTAAATAACTAAACTTAAATTACTATAACTTAAATAACTATAAATTAAATAACTATAACTTAAATAACTATAACTTAAATAACTATAACTTAAATAACTATAACTTAAATAACTATAACTTAAATAACTATTAATTAAATAACTATAACTTAAATAACTATAACTTAAATAACTATAACTTAAATAACTATAACTTAAATAACTATAACTTAAATAACTATTAATTAAATAACTATTAATTAAATAACTATAACTTAAATAACTATAACTTAAATAACTATAACTTAAATAACTATAACTTAAATAACTATAACTTAAATAACTATAAATTAAATAACTATAACTTAAATAACTATAACTTAAATAACTATAACTTAAATAACTATAACTTAAATAACTATAACTTAAATAACTATAATTTAAATAACTATAATAACTATAAATTAAATAACTATAAATTAAATAACTATAAATTAAATAACTATAAATTAAATAACTATAAATTAAATAACTATAAATTAAATAACTATAAATTAAATAACTATAAATTAAATAACTATAAATTAAATAACTATAAATTAAATAACTATAAATTAAATAACTATAAATTAAATAACTATAAATTAAATAACTATAAATTAAATAACTATAAATTAAATAACTATAAATTAAATAACTATAAATTAAATAACTATAAATTAAATAACTATAAATTAAATAACTATAAATTAAATAACTATAAATTAAATAACTATAAATTAAATAACTATAAATTAAATAACTATAAATTAAATAACTATAAATTAAATAACTATAAATTAAATAACTATAAATTAAATAACTATAACTTAAATAAATATAATTTAATAACTATAACTTAAATAACTATAACTTAAATAACTATAAATTAAATAACTATTAATTAAATAACTATAACTTAAATAAATATATCTTAAATAGCTATAATATAATAACTATAACTTAAATAACTAAAACTTAAATAATTATAATATAATAACTATAAATTAAATAAATATATCTTAAATAACTATAACTTAAATTAATATTATATAATAACTATAACTTAAATAACTATAACTTAAATTACTATTAATTAAATAACTATAACTTAAATAACTATAACTTAAATAACTATAACTTAAATAACTATAACTTAAATAACTATAACTTAAATAACTATAACTTAAATAACTATAATTTAAATAACTATAACTTAAATAACTATTAATTAAATAACTATAACTTAAATAACTATAACTTAAATAACTATAACTTAAATAACTATAACTTAAATAACTATAACTTAAATAACTATAACTTAAATAACTATAACTTAAATAACTATAACTTAAATAACTATAACTTAAATAACTATAACTTAAATAACTATAACTTAAATAACTATAACTTAAATAACTATAACTTAAATAACTATAACTTAAATAACTATAAATTAAATAACTAAACTTAAATAACTATAAATTAAATAACTATAAATTAAATAACTATAACTTAAATAACTATAACTTAAATAACTATAACTTAAATAACTATAACTTAAATAACTATAACTTAAATAACTATTAATTAAATAACTATAACTTAAATAACTATAACTTAAATAACTATAACTTAAATAACTATAACTTAAATAACTATAACTTAAATAACTATTAATTAAATAACTATAACTTAAATAACTATAACTTAAATAACTATAACTTAAATAACTATAACTTAAATAACTATAAATTAAATAACTATAAATTAAATAACTATAACTTAAATAACTATAACTTAAATAACTATAACTTAAATAACTATAACTTAAATAACTATAACTTAAATAACTATAAATTAAATAACTAAACTTAAATTACTATAACTTAAATAACTATAAATTAAATAACTATAACTTAAATAACTATAACTTAAATAACTATAACTTAAATAACTATAACTTAAATAACTATGACTTAAATAACTATTAATTAAATAACTATAACTTAAATAACTATAACTTAAATAACTATAACTTAAATAACTATAACTTAAATAACTATAACTTAAATAACTATTAATTAAATAACTATTAATTAAATAACTATAACTTAAATAACTATAACTTAAATAACTATAACTTAAATAACTATAACTTAAATAACTATAACTTAAATAACTATAAATTAAATAACTATAACTTAAATAACTATAACTTAAATAACTATAACTTAAATAACTATAACTTAAATAACTATAACTTAAATAACTATAATTTAAATAACTATAATAACTATAAATTAAATAACTATAAATTAAATAACTATAAATTAAATAACTATAAATTAAATAACTATAAATTAAATAACTATAAATTAAATAACTATAAATTAAATAACTATAAATTAAATAACTATAAATTAAATAACTATAAATTAAATAACTATAAATTAAATAACTATAAATTAAATAACTATAAATTAAATAACTATAAATTAAATAACTATAAATTAAATAACTATAAATTAAATAACTATAAATTAAATAACTATAAATTAAATAACTATAAATTAAATAACTATAAATTAAATAACTATAAATTAAATAACTATAAATTAAATAACTATAAATTAAATAACTATAAATTAAATAACTATAAATTAAATAACTATAAATTAAATAACTATAAATTAAATAACTATAACTTAAATAAATATAATTTAATAACTATAACTTAAATAACTATAACTTAAATAACTATAAATTAAATAACTATTAATTAAATAACTATAACTTAAATAAATATCACTTAAATAGCTATAATATAATAACTATAACTTAAATAACTAAAACTTAAATAATTATAATATAATAACTATAAATTAAATAAATATATCTTAAATAACTATAACTTAAATTAATATTATATAATAACTATAACTTAAATAACTATAACTTAAATTACTATTAATTAAATAACTATAACTTAAATAACTATAACTTAAATAACTATAACTTAAATAACTATAAATTAAATAACTATAAATTAAATAACTATAACTTAAATAACTATAACTTAAATAACTATAACTTAAATAACTATAACTTAAATAACTATAACTTAAATAACTATAAATTAAATAACTAAACTTAAATTACTATAACTTAAATAACTATAAATTAAATAACTATAACTTAAATAACTATAACTTAAATAACTATAACTTAAATAACTATAACTTAAATAACTATAACTTAAATAACTATTAATTAAATAACTATAACTTAAATAACTATAACTTAAATAACTATAACTTAAATAACTATAACTTAAATAACTATAACTTAAATAACTATTAATTAAATAACTATTAATTAAATAACTATAACTTAAATAACTATAACTTAAATAACTATAACTTAAATAACTATAACTTAAATAACTATAACTTAAATAACTATAAATTAAATAACTATAACTTAAATAACTATAACTTAAATAACTATAACTTAAATAACTATAACTTAAATAACTATAACTTAAATAACTATAATTTAAATAACTATAATAACTATAAATTAAATAACTATAAATTAAATAACTATAAATTAAATAACTATAAATTAAATAACTATAAATTAAATAACTATAAATTAAATAACTATAAATTAAATAACTATAAATTAAATAACTATAAATTAAATAACTATAAATTAAATAACTATAAATTAAATAACTATAAATTAAATAACTATAAATTAAATAACTATAAATTAAATAACTATAAATTAAATAACTATAAATTAAATAACTATAAATTAAATAACTATAAATTAAATAACTATAAATTAAATAACTATAAATTAAATAACTATAAATTAAATAACTATAAATTAAATAACTATAAATTAAATAACTATAAATTAAATAACTATAAATTAAATAACTATAAATTAAATAACTATAAATTAAATAACTATAAATTAAATAACTATAAATTAAATAACTATAACTTAAATAAATATAATTTAATAACTATAACTTAAATAACTATAACTTAAATAACTATAAATTAAATAACTATTAATTAAATAACTATAACTTAAATAAATATCACTTAAATAGCTATAATATAATAACTATAACTTAAATAACTAAAACTTAAATAATTATAATATAATAACTATAAATTAAATAAATATATCTTAAATAACTATAACTTAAATTAATATTATATAATAACTATAACTTAAATAACTATAACTTAAATTACTATTAATTAAATAACTATAACTTAAATAACTATAACTTAAATAACTATAACTTAAATAACTATAAATTAAATAACTATAAATTAAATAACTATAACTTAAATAACTATAACTTAAATAACTATAACTTAAATAACTATAACTTAAATAACTATAACTTAAATAACTATAAATTAAATAACTAAACTTAAATTACTATAACTTAAATAACTATAAATTAAATAACTATAACTTAAATAACTATAACTTAAATAACTATAACTTAAATAACTATAACTTAAATAACTATAACTTAAATAACTATTAATTAAATAACTATAACTTAAATAACTATAACTTAAATAACTATAACTTAAATAACTATAACTTAAATAACTATAACTTAAATAACTATTAATTAAATAACTATTAATTAAATAACTATAACTTAAATAACTATAACTTAAATAACTATAACTTAAATAACTATAACTTAAATAACTATAACTTAAATAACTATAAATTAAATAACTATAACTTAAATAACTATAACTTAAATAACTATAACTTAAATAACTATAACTTAAATAACTATAACTTAAATAACTATAATTTAAATAACTATAATAACTATAAATTAAATAACTATAAATTAAATAACTATAAATTAAATAACTATAAATTAAATAACTATAAATTAAATAACTATAAATTAAATAACTATAAATTAAATAACTATAAATTAAATAACTATAAATTAAATAACTATAAATTAAATAACTATAAATTAAATAACTATAAATTAAATAACTATAAATTAAATAACTATAAATTAAATAACTATAAATTAAATAACTATAAATTAAATAACTATAAATTAAATAACTATAAATTAAATAACTATAAATTAAATAACTATAAATTAAATAACTATAAATTAAATAACTATAAATTAAATAACTATAAATTAAATAACTATAAATTAAATAACTATAAATTAAATAACTATAACTTAAATAACTATAACTTAAATAACTATAACTTAAATAACTATAACTTAAATAACTATAACTTAAATAACTATAATTTAAATAACTATAATAACTATAAATTAAATAACTATAAATTAAATAACTATAAATTAAATAACTATAAATTAAATAACTATAAATTAAATAACTATAAATTAAATAACTATAAATTAAATAACTATAAATTAAATAACTATAAATTAAATAACTATAAATTAAATAACTATAAATTAAATAACTATAAATTAAATAACTATAAATTAAATAACTATAAATTAAATAACTATAAATTAAATAACTATAAATTAAATAACTATAAATTAAATAACTATAAATTAAATAACTATAAATTAAATAACTATAAATTAAATAACTATAAATTAAATAACTATAAATTAAATAACTATAAATTAAATAACTATAAATTAAATAACTATAAATTAAATAACTATAAATTAAATAACTATAAATTAAATAACTATAAATTAAATAACTATAAATTAAATAACTATAAATTAAATAACTATAACTTAAATAAATATAATTTAATAACTATAACTTAAATAACTATAACTTAAATAACTATAAATTAAATAACTATTAATTAAATAACTATAACTTAAATAAATATCACTTAAATAGCTATAATATAATAACTATAACTTAAATAACTAAAACTTAAATAATTATAATATAATAACTATAAATTAAATAAATATATCTTAAATAACTATAACTTAAATTAATATTATATAATAACTATAACTTAAATAACTATAACTTAAATTACTATTAATTAAATAACTATAACTTAAATAACTATAACTTAAATAACTATAACTTAAATAACTATAAATTAAATAACTATAAATTAAATAACTATAACTTAAATAACTATAACTTAAATAACTATAACTTAAATAACTATAACTTAAATAACTATAACTTAAATAACTATAAATTAAATAACTAAACTTAAATTACTATAACTTAAATAACTATAAATTAAATAACTATAACTTAAATAACTATAACTTAAATAACTATAACTTAAATAACTATAACTTAAATAACTATAACTTAAATAACTATTAATTAAATAACTATAACTTAAATAACTATAACTTAAATAACTATAACTTAAATAACTATAACTTAAATAACTATAACTTAAATAACTATTAATTAAATAACTATTAATTAAATAACTATAACTTAAATAACTATAACTTAAATAACTATAACTTAAATAACTATAACTTAAATAACTATAACTTAAATAACTATAAATTAAATAACTATAACTTAAATAACTATAACTTAAATAACTATAACTTAAATAACTATAACTTAAATAACTATAACTTAAATAACTATAATTTAAATAACTATAATAACTATAAATTAAATAACTATAAATTAAATAACTATAAATTAAATAACTATAAATTAAATAACTATAAATTAAATAACTATAAATTAAATAACTATAAATTAAATAACTATAAATTAAATAACTATAAATTAAATAACTATAAATTAAATAACTATAAATTAAATAACTATAAATTAAATAACTATAAATTAAATAACTATAAATTAAATAACTATAAATTAAATAACTATAAATTAAATAACTATAAATTAAATAACTATAAATTAAATAACTATAAATTAAATAACTATAAATTAAATAACTATAAATTAAATAACTATAAATTAAATAACTATAAATTAAATAACTATAAATTAAATAACTATAAATTAAATAACTATAAATTAAATAACTATAAATTAAATAACTATAAATTAAATAACTATAAATTAAATAACTATAACTTAAATAAATATAATTTAATAACTATAACTTAAATAACTATAACTTAAATAACTATAAATTAAATAACTATTAATTAAATAACTATAACTTAAATAAATATCACTTAAATAGCTATAATATAATAACTATAACTTAAATAACTAAAACTTAAATAATTATAATATAATAACTATAAATTAAATAAATATATCTTAAATAACTATAACTTAAATTAATATTATATAATAACTATAACTTAAATAACTATAACTTAAATTACTATTAATTAAATAACTATAACTTAAATAACTATAACTTAAATAACTATAACTTAAATAACTATAAATTAAATAACTATAAATTAAATAACTATAACTTAAATAACTATAACTTAAATAACTATAACTTAAATAACTATAACTTAAATAACTATAACTTAAATAACTATAAATTAAATAACTAAACTTAAATTACTATAACTTAAATAACTATAAATTAAATAACTATAACTTAAATAACTATAACTTAAATAACTATAACTTAAATAACTATAACTTAAATAACTATAACTTAAATAACTATTAATTAAATAACTATAACTTAAATAACTATAACTTAAATAACTATAACTTAAATAACTATAACTTAAATAACTATAACTTAAATAACTATTAATTAAATAACTATTAATTAAATAACTATAACTTAAATAACTATAACTTAAATAACTATAACTTAAATAACTATAACTTAAATAACTATAACTTAAATAACTATAAATTAAATAACTATAACTTAAATAACTATAACTTAAATAACTATAACTTAAATAACTATAACTTAAATAACTATAACTTAAATAACTATAATTTAAATAACTATAATAACTATAAATTAAATAACTATAAATTAAATAACTATAAATTAAATAACTATAAATTAAATAACTATAAATTAAATAACTATAAATTAAATAACTATAAATTAAATAACTATAAATTAAATAACTATAAATTAAATAACTATAAATTAAATAACTATAAATTAAATAACTATAAATTAAATAACTATAAATTAAATAACTATAAATTAAATAACTATAAATTAAATAACTATAAATTAAATAACTATAAATTAAATAACTATAAATTAAATAACTATAAATTAAATAACTATAAATTAAATAACTATAAATTAAATAACTATAAATTAAATAACTATAAATTAAATAACTATAAATTAAATAACTATAAATTAAATAACTATAAATTAAATAACTATAAATTAAATAACTATAAATTAAATAACTATAAATTAAATAACTATAAATTAAATAACTATAAATTAAATAACTATAAATTAAATAACTATAACTTAAATAAATATAATTTAATAACTATAACTTAAATAACTATAACTTAAATAACTATAAATTAAATAACTATTAATTAAATAACTATAACTTAAATAAATATCACTTAAATAGCTATAATATAATAACTATAACTTAAATAACTAAAACTTAAATAATTATAATATAATAACTATAAATTAAATAAATATATCTTAAATAACTATAACTTAAATAAATATTATATAATAACTATAACTTAAATAACTATAACTTAAATAACTATAACTTAAATAACTATAACTTAAATAACTATAACTTAAATAACTATAACTTAAATAACTATAACTTAAATAACTATAACTTAAATAACTATAACTTAAATAACTATAATTTAAATAACTATAATAACTATAAATTAAATAACTATAAATTAAATAACTATAAATTAAATAACTATAAATTAAATAACTATAAATTAAATAACTATAAATTAAATAACTATAAATTAAATAACTATAAATTAAATAACTATAAATTAAATAACTATAAATTAAATAACTATAAATTAAATAACTATAAATTAAATAACTATAAATTAAATAACTATAAATTAAATAACTATAAATTAAATAACTATAAATTAAATAACTATAAATTAAATAACTATAAATTAAATAACTATAAATTAAATAACTATAAATTAAATAACTATAAATTAAATAACTATAAATTAAATAACTATAAATTAAATAACTATAACTTAAATAAATATAATTTAATAACTATAACTTAAATAACTATAACTTAAATAACTATAAATTAAATAACTATTAATTAAATAACTATAACTTAAATAAATATCACTTAAATAGCTATAATATAATAACTATAACTTAAATAACTAAAACTTAAATAATTATAATATAATAACTATAAATTAAATAAATATATCTTAAATAACTATAACTTAAATAAATATTATATAATAACTATAACTTAAATAACTATAACTTAAATTACTATTAATTAAATAACTATAACTTAAATAACTATAACTTAAATAAATATAAATTAAATAACTATAAATTAAATAACTATAACTTAAATAACTATAACTTAAATAACTATAACTTAAATAACTATAACTTAAATAACTATAACTTAAATAACTATAAATTAAATAACTAAACTTAAATTACTATAACTTAAATAACTATAAATTAAATAACTATAACTTAAATAACTATAACTTAAATAACTATAACTTAAATAACTATAACTTAAATAACTATAACTTAAATAACTATTAATTAAATAACTATAACTTAAATAACTATAACTTAAATAACTATAACTTAAATAACTATAACTTAAATAACTATAACTTAAATAACTATTAATTAAATAACTATTAATTAAATAACTATAACTTAAATAACTATAACTTAAATAACTATAACTTAAATAACTATAACTTAAATAACTATAACTTAAATAACTATAAATTAAATAACTATAACTTAAATAACTATAACTTAAATAACTATAACTTAAATAACTATAACTTAAATAACTATAACTTAAATAACTATAATTTAAATAACTATAATAACTATAAATTAAATAACTATAAATTAAATAACTATAAATTAAATAACTATAAATTAAATAACTATAAATTAAATAACTATAAATTAAATAACTATAAATTAAATAACTATAAATTAAATAACTATAAATTAAATAACTATAAATTAAATAACTATAAATTAAATAACTATAAATTAAATAACTATAAATTAAATAACTATAAATTAAATAACTATAAATTAAATAACTATAAATTAAATAACTATAAATTAAATAACTATAAATTAAATAACTAAACTTAAATTACTATAACTTAAATTACTATTAATTAAATAACTATAACTTAAATAACTATAACTTAAATAACTATAACTTAAATAACTATAACTTAAATAACTATAAATTAAATAACTATAAATTAAATAACTATAACTTAAATAACTATAACTTAAATAACTATAACTTAAATAACTATAACTTAAATAACTATAACTTAAATAACTATTAATTAAATAACTATAACTTAAATAACTATAACTTAAATAACTATAACTTAAATAACTATAACTTAAATAACTATAACTTAAATAACTATAACTTAAATAACTATAACTTAAATAACTATAAATTAAATAACTATAACTTAAATAACTATAACTTAAATAACTATAACTTAAATAACTATAACTTAAATAACTATTAATTAAATAACTATAACTTAAATAACTATAACTTAAATAACTATAACTTAAATAACTATAACTTAAATAACTATAACTTAAATAACTATAACTTAAATAACTATAAATTAAATAACTATAACTTAAATAACTATAACTTAAATAACTATAACTTAAATAACTATAACTTAAATAACTATAACTTAAATAACTATAAATTAAATAACTATAACTTAAATAACTATAACTTAAATAACTATAACTTAAATAACTATAATTTAAATAACTATAACTTAAATAACTATTAATTAAATAACTATAACTTAAATAACTATAACTTAAATAACTATAACTTAAATAACTATAACTTAAATAACTATAACTTAAATAACTATAACTTAAATAACCATAAATGAAAAAACTATAAATTAAATAACTATAACTTAAATAACTATAATTTAATAACTATAACTTAAATAACTATAACTTAACTAACGATAACTTAATTAACTATAACTTAAATAACTATAAATTAAATAACTAAACTTAAATTACTATAACTTAAATTACTATTAATTAAATAACTATAACTTAAATAACTATAACTTAAATAACTATAACTTAAATAACTATAACTTAAATAACTATAAATTAAATAACTATAAATTAAATAACTATAACTTAAATAACTATAACTTAAATAACTATAACTTAAATAACTATAACTTAAATAACTATAACTTAAATAACTATTAATTAAATAACTATAACTTAAATAACTATAACTTAAATAACTATAACTTAAATAACTATAACTTAAATAACTATAACTTAAATAACTATAACTTAAATAACTATAACTTAAATAACTATAACTTAAATAACTATAATTTAAATAACTATAACTTAAATAACTATTAATTAAATAACTATAACTTAAATAACTATAACTTAAATAACTATAACTTAAATAACTATAACTTAAATAACTATAACTTAAATAACTATAACTTAAATAACTATAACTTAAATAACTATTAATTAAATAACTATAACTTAAATAACTATAACTTAAATAACTATAACTTAAATAACTATAACTTAAATAACTATAACTTAAATAACTATTAATTAAATAACTTTAACTTAAATAACTATAACTTAAATAACTATAACTTAAATAACTATAACTTAAATAACTATAAATTAAATAACTATAAATTAAATAACTATAACTTAAATAACTATAATTTAAATAACTATAATAACTATAAATTAAATAACTATAAATTAAATAACTATAAATTAAATAACTATAAATTAAATAACTATAAATTAAATAACTATAAATTAAATAACTATAAATTAAATAACTATAAATTAAATAACTATAAATTAAATAACTATAAATTAAATAACTATAAATTAAATAACTATAAATTAAATAACTATAAATTAAATAACTATAAATTAAATAACTATAAATTAAATAACTATAAATTAAATAACTATAAATTAAATAACTATAACTTAAATAAATATAATTTAATAACTATAACTTAAATAACTATAACTTAAATAACTATAAATTAAATAACTATTAATTAAATAACTATAACTTAAATAAATATCACTTAAATAGCTATAATATAATAACTATAACTTAAATAACTAAAACTTAAATAATTATAATATAATAACTATAAATTAAATAAATATATCTTAAATAACTATAACTTAAATTAATATTATATAATAACTATAACTTAAATAACTATAACTTAAATTACTATTAATTAAATAACTATAACTTAAATAACTATAACTTAAATAACTATAACTTAAATAACTATAAATTAAATAACTATAAATTAAATAACTATAACTTAAATAACTATAACTTAAATAACTATAACTTAAATAACTATAACTTAAATAACTATAACTTAAATAACTATAAATTAAATAACTAAACTTAAATTACTATAACTTAAATAACTATAAATTAAATAACTATAACTTAAATAACTATAACTTAAATAACTATAACTTAAATAACTATAACTTAAATAACTATAACTTAAATAACTATTAATTAAATAACTATAACTTAAATAACTATAACTTAAATAACTATAACTTAAATAACTATAACTTAAATAACTATAACTTAAATAACTATTAATTAAATAACTATTAATTAAATAACTATAACTTAAATAACTATAACTTAAATAACTATAACTTAAATAACTATAACTTAAATAACTATAACTTAAATAACTATAAATTAAATAACTATAACTTAAATAACTATAACTTAAATAACTATAACTTAAATAACTATAACTTAAATAACTATAACTTAAATAACTATAATTTAAATAACTATAATAACTATAAATTAAATAACTATAAATTAAATAACTATAAATTAAATAACTATAAATTAAATAACTATAAATTAAATAACTATAAATTAAATAACTATAAATTAAATAACTATAAATTAAATAACTATAAATTAAATAACTATAAATTAAATAACTATAAATTAAATAACTATAAATTAAATAACTATAAATTAAATAACTATAAATTAAATAACTATAAATTAAATAACTATAAATTAAATAACTATAAATTAAATAACTATAAATTAAATAACTATAAATTAAATAACTATAAATTAAATAACTATAAATTAAATAACTATAAATTAAATAACTATAAATTAAATAACTATAAATTAAATAACTATAAATTAAATAACTATAAATTAAATAACTATAAATTAAATAACTATAAATTAAATAACTATAAATTAAATAACTATAAATTAAATAACTATAAATTAAATAACTATAAATTAAATAACTATAAATTAAATAACTATAAATTAAATAACTATAAATTAAATAACTATAAATTAAATAACTATAAATTAAATAACTATAAATTAAATAACTATAAATTAAATAACTATAAATTAAATAACTATAAATTAAATAACTATAAATTAAATAACTATAAATTTAATAACTATAAATTAAATAACTATAAATTAAATAACTATAAATTAAATAACTATAAATTAAATAACTATAAATTAAATAACTATAAATTAAATAACTATAAATTAAATAACTATAACTTAAATAAATATAATTTAATAACTATACCTTAAATAACTATAACTTAAATAACTATAACTTAAATAACTATAAATTAAATAACTAAACTTAAATTACTATAACTTAAATTACTATTAATTAAATAACTATAACTTAAATAACTATAACTTAAATAACTATAACTTAAATAACTATAACTTAAATAACTATAAATTAAATAACTATAAATTAAATAACTATAACTTAAATAACTATAACTTAAATAACTATAACTTAAATAACTATAACTTAAATAACTATAACTTAAATAACTATAAATTAAATAACTAAACTTAAATTACTATAACTTAAATTACTATTAATTAAATAACTATAACTTAAATAACTATAACTTAAATAACTATAACTTAAATAACTATAACTTAAATAACTATAAATTAAATAACTATAAATTAAATAACTATAACTTAAATAACTATAACTTAAATAACTATAACTTAAATAACTATAACTTAAATAACTATAACTTAAATAACTATAACTTAAATAACTATAAATTAAATAACTATAACTTAAATAACTATAACTTAAATAACTATAACTTAAATAACTATAACTTAAATAACTATTAATTAAATAACTATAACTTAAATAACTATAACTTAAATAACTATAACTTAAATAACTATAACTTAAATAACCATAAATGAAAAAACTATAAATTAAATAACTATAACTTAAATAACTATAATTTAATAACTATAACTTAAATAACTATAACTTAACTAACGATAACTTAATTAACTATATCTTAAATAACTATAAATTAAATAACTAAACTTAAATTACTATAACTTAAATTACTATTAATTAAACAACTATAACTTAAATAACTATAACTTAAATAACTATAACTTAAATAACTATAACTTAAATAACTATAACTTAAATAACTATAAATTAAATAACTATAAATTAAATAACTATAACTTAAATAACTATAACTTAAATAACTATAACTTAAATAACTATAACTTAAATAACTATTAATTAAATAACTATTAATTAAATAACTATAACTTAAATAACTATAACTTAAATAACTATAACTTAAATAACTATAACTTAAATAACTATAACTTAAATAACTATAAATTAAATAACTATAACTTAAATAACTATAACTTAAATAACTATAACTTAAATAACTATAACTTAAATAACTATAACTTAAATAACTATAACTTAAATAACTATAATTTAAATAACTATAATAACTATAAATTAAATAACTATAAATTAAATAACTATAAATTAAATAACTATAAATTAAATAACTATAAATTAAATAACTATAAATTAAATAACTATAAATTAAATAACTATAAATTAAATAACTATAAATTAAATAACTATAAATTAAATAACTATAAATTAAATAACTATAAATTAAATAACTATAAATTAAATAACTATAAATTAAATAACTATAAATTAAATAACTATAAATTAAATAACTATAAATTAAATAACTATAACTTAAATAAATATAATTTAATAACTATAACTTAAATAACTATAACTTAAATAACTATAAATTAAATAACTATTAATTAAATAACTATAACTTAAATAAATATCACTTAAATAGCTATAATATAATAACTATAACTTAAATAACTAAAACTTAAATAATTATAATATAATAACTATAAATTAAATAAATATATCTTAAATAACTATAACTTAAATAAATATTATATAATAACTATAACTTAAATAACTATAACTTAAATAACTATAAATTAAATAACTATAACTTAAATAACTATAACTTAAATAACTATAACTTAAATAACTATAACTTAAATAACTATAACTTAAATAACTATAACTTAAATAACTATAATTTAAATAACTATAATAACTATAAATTAAATAACTATAAATTAAATAAGTATAAATTAAATAACTATAAATTAAATAACTATAAATTAAATAACTATAAATTAAATAACTATAAATTAAATAACTATAAATTAAATAACTATAAATTAAATAACTATAAATTAAATAACTATAAATTAAATAACTATAAATTAAATAACTATAAATTAAATAACTATAAATTAAATAACTATAAATTAAATAACTATAAATTAAATAACTATAAATTAAATAACTATAAATTAAATAACTATAAATTAAATAACTATAAATTAAATAACTATAAATTAAATAACTATAAATTAAATAACTATAACTTAAATAAATATAATTTAATAACTATAACTTAAATAACTATAACTTAAATAACTATAAATTAAATAACTATTAATTAAATAACTATAACTTAAATAAATATCACTTAAATAGCTATAATATAATAACTATAACTTAAATAACTAAAACTTAAATAATTATAATATAATAACTATAAATTAAATAAATATATCTTAAATAACTATAACTTAAATAAATATTATATAATAACTATAACTTAAATAACTATATCTTAAATAACTATAACTTAAATTACTATTAATTAAATAACTATAACTTAAATAACTATAACTTAAATAACTATAAATTAAATAACTATAAATTAAATAACTATAACTTAAATAACTATAACTTAAATAACTATAACTTAAATAACTATAACTTAAATAACTATAACTTAAATAACTATAAATTAAATAACTAAACTTAAATTACTATAACTTAAATAACTATAAATTAAATAACTATAACTTAAATAACTATAACTTAAATAACTATAACTTAAATAACTATAACTTAAATAACTATAACTTAAATAACTATTAATTAAATAACTATAACTTAAATAACTATAACTTAAATAACTATAACTTAAATAACTATAACTTAAATAACTATAACTTAAATAACTATTAATTAAATAACTATTAATTAAATAACTATAACTTAAATAACTATAACTTAAATAACTATAACTTAAATAACTATAACTTAAATAACTATAACTTAAATAACTATAAATTAAATAACTATAACTTAAATAACTATAACTTAAATAACTATAACTTAAATAACTATAACTTAAATAACTATAACTTAAATAACTATAATTTAAATAACTATAATAACTATAAATTAAATAACTATAAATTAAATAACTATAAATTAAATAACTATAAATTAAATAACTATAAATTAAATAACTATAAATTAAATAACTATAAATTAAATAACTATAAATTAAATAACTATAAATTAAATAACTATAAATTAAATAACTATAAATTAAATAACTATAAATTAAATAACTATAAATTAAATAACTATAAATTAAATAACTATAAATTAAATAACTATAAATTAAATAACTATAAATTAAATAACTATAAATTAAATAACTATAAATTAAATAACTATAAATTAAATAACTATAAATTAAATAACTATAAATTAAATAACTATAAATTAAATAACTATAAATTAAATAACTATAAATTAAATAACTATAAATTAAATAACTATAACTTAAATAAATATAATTTAATAACTATAACTTAAATAACTATAACTTAAATAACTATAAATTAAATAACTATTAATTAAATAACTATAACTTAAATAAATATCACTTAAATAGCTGTAAATTAAATAACTATAACTTAAATAACTATAACTTAAATAACTATAACTTAAATAACTATAACTTAAATAACTATAACTTAAATAACTATAATTTAAATAACTATAATAACTATAAATTAAATAACTATAACTTAAATAACTAAAACTTAAATAATTATAATATAATAACTATAAATTAAATAAATATATCTTAAATAACTATAACTTAAATAATATTATATAATAACTATAACTTAAATAACTATAACTTAAATAACTATAAATTAAATAACTAAACTTAAATTACTATAACTTAAATTACTAATAATTAAATAACTATAACTTAAATAACTATAACTTAAATAACTATAACTTAAATAACTATAACTTAAATAACTATAAATTAAATAACTATAAATTAAATAACTATAACTTAAATAACTATAACTTAAATAACTATAACTTAAATAACTATAACTTAAATAACTATAACTTAAATAACTATAAATTAAATAACTAAACTTAAATTACTATAACTTAAATTACTATTAATTAAATAACTATAACTTAAATAACTATAACTTAAATAACTATAACTTAAATAACTATAACTTAAATAACTATAAATTAAATAACTATAAATTAAATAACTATAACTTAAATAACTATAACTTAAATAACTATAACTTAAATAACTATAACTTAAATAACTATAACTTAAATAACTATAACTTAAATAACTATAAATTAAATAACTATAACTTAAATAACTATAACTTAAATAACTATAATATAATAACTATAACTTAAATAACTATAACTTAAATAACTAAAACTTAAGTAACTATAACTTAAATAACTATAACTTAAATAGCTATAAGTTAAATAACTGTAATTTAAATAACTAACATATAATAACTATAAATTAAATAACTAAAACTTAAATAATTTAAACTTAAATAACTATAACTGAAATAACTATAACTTAAATAACTATAACTTAAATCCCTATAACTTAAATCCCTATAACTTAAATAACTATAAATTAAATAAATATTATATGATAACTATAAATTAAATAACTATAATTATTTAATTTAAGGTTATTTAAGTTATAGTT
The DNA here is from genome assembly GCA_964035775.1 of Osedax frankpressi. Lineage (NCBI taxonomy): Eukaryota > Metazoa > Annelida > Polychaeta > Sabellida > Siboglinidae > Osedax > Osedax frankpressi. Next base: position 3,757,932 of record OZ038314.1, read on the forward strand.
ATTTAATTTATAGTTATTGAATTTATAGTTATTAAAGTATAGTTATTATAGTTATTTAAATTATAGTTATTTAAGTTATAGTTATTTAAGTTATAGTTATTTAAGTTATAGTTATTTAAATTATAGTTATTTAAGTTATAGTTATTTAAGTTATAGTTATTTAAGTTATAGTTATTTAAGTTATAGTTATTTAAGTTATAATTATTTAAATTATAGTTATATAAGTTATAGTTAATTAAGTTATCGTTATTTAAGTTATAGTTATTTAAGTTATAGTTATTTAAATTTTAGTTATATAAGTTATAGTTATTGAATTTATAGTTATTTAATTTATAGTTATTTAAGTTATAGTTATTTAAGTTATAGTTATTTAAGTTATAATTATTTAAGTTATAGTTATTTAAGTTATAGTTATTTAATTTATAGTTATTTAAGTTATAGTTATTTAAGTTATAGTTATTTAAGTTATAGTTATTTAAGTTATAGTTATTTAAGTTATAGTTATTTAAGTTATAGTTATTTAATTAATAGTTATTTAAGTTATAGTTATTTAAGTTATAGTTATTTAAGTTATAGTTATTTAAGTTATAGTTATTTAATTTATAGTTATTTAATTTATAGTTATTTAAGTTATAGTTATTTAAGTTATAGTTATTTAAGTTATAGTTATTTAAGTTATAGTTATTTAAGTTATAGTTGTTTAATTAATAGTAATTTAAGTTATAGTAATTTAAGTTTAGTTATTTAATTTATAGTTATTTAAGATATAGTTAATTAAGTTATCGTTAGTTAAGTTATAGTTATTTAAGTTATAGTTATTAAATTATAGTTATTTAAGTTATAGTTATTTAATTTATAGTTTTTTCATTTATGGTTATTTAAGTTATAGTTATTTAAGTTATAGTTATTTAAGTTATAGTTATTTAAGTTATAGTTATTTAAGTTATAGTTATTTAATTAATAGTTATTTAAGTTATAGTTATTTAAGTTATAGTTATTTAAGTTATAGTTATTTAAGTTATAGTTATTTAAGTTATAGTTATTTAATTTATAGTTATTTAAGTTATAGTTATTTAAGTTATAGTTATTTAAGTTATAGTTATTTAAGTTATAGTTATTTAAGTTATAGTTATTTAAGTTATAGTTATTTAATTTATAGTTATTTAATTTATAGTTATTTAAGTTATAGTTATTTAAGTTATAGTTATTTAAGTTATAGTTATTTAAGTTATAGTTATTTAATTAATAGTAATTTAAGTTATAGTAATTTAAGTTTAGTTATTTAATTTATAGTTATTTAAGTTATAGTTATTTAAGTTATAGTTATTTAAGTTATAGTTATTTAAGTTATAGTTATTTAAGTTATAGTTATTTAATTTATAGTTATTTAATTTATAGTTATTTAAGTTATAGTTATTTAAGTTATAGTTATTTAAGTTATAGTTATTTAAGTTATAGTTATTTAATTATTAGTAATTTAAGTTATAGTAATTTAAGTTTAGTTATTTAATTTATAGTTATTTAAGTTATAGTTATTTAAGTTATAGTTATTATATAATATTATTTAAGTTATAGTTATTTAAGATATATTTATTTAATTTATAGTTATTATATTATAATTATTTAAGTTTTAGTTATTTAAGTTATAGTTATTATATTATAGCTATTTAAGTGATATTTATTTAAGTTATAGTTATTTAATTAATAGTTATTTAATTTATAGTTATTTAAGTTATAGTTATTTAAGTTATAGTTATTAAATTATATTTATTTAAGTTATAGTTATTTAATTTATAGTTATTTAATTTATAGTTATTTAATTTATAGTTATTTAATTTATAGTTATTTAATTTATAGTTATTTAATTTATAGTTATTTAATTTATAGTTATTTAATTTATAGTTATTTAATTTATAGTTATTTAATTTATAGTTATTTAATTTATAGTTATTTAATTTATAGTTATTTAATTTATAGTTATTTAATTTATAGTTATTTAATTTATAGTTATTTAATTTATAGTTATTTAATTTATAGTTATTTAATTTATAGTTATTTAATTTATAGTTATTTAATTTATAGTTATTTAATTTATAGTTATTTAATTTATAGTTATTTAATTTATAGTTATTTAATGTATAGTTATTTAATTTATAGTTATTTAATTTATAGTTATTTAATTTATAGTTATTTAATTTATAGTTATTTAATTTATAGTTATTATAGTTATTTAATTTATAGTTATTTAATTTATAGTTATTATAGTTATTTAAATTATAGTTATTTAAGTTATAGTTATTTAAGTTATAGTTATTTAAGTTATAGTTATTTAAGTTATAGTTATTTAAGTTATAGTTATTTAAGTTATAGTTATTTAAGTTATAGTTATTTAAGTTATAGTTATTTAAGTTATAGTTATTTAATTTATAGTTATTTAAGTTATAGTTATTTAAGTTATAGTTATTTAAGTTATAGTTATTTAAGTTATAGTTATTTAAGTTATAGTTATTTAATTAATAGTTATTTAATTAATAGTTATTTAAGTTATAGTTATTTAAGTTATAGTTATTTAAGTTATAGTTATTTAAGTTATAGTTATTTAAGTTATAGTTATTTAATTAATAGTTATTTAAGTTATAGTTATTTAAGTTATAGTTATTTAAGTTATAGTTATTTAAGTTATAGTTATTTAAGTTATAGTTATTTAATTTATAGTTATTTAAGTTATAGTAATTTAAGTTTAGTTATTTAATTTATAGTTATTTAAGTTATATTTATTTAAGTTATAGTTATTTAAGTTATAGTTATTTAAGTTATAGTTATTTAAGTTATAGTTATTTAAGTTATAGTTATTTAAGTTATAGTTATTTAATTTATAGTTATTTAATTTATAGTTATTTAAGTTATAGTTATTTAAGTTATAGTTATTTAATTAATAGTAATTTAAGTTATAGTTATTTAAGTTATAGTTATTATATAATATTTATTTAAGTTATAGTTATTTAAGATATATTTATTTAATTTATAGTTATTATATTATAATTATTTAAGTTTTAGTTATTTAAGTTATAGTTATTATATTATAGCTATTTAAGTGATATTTATTTAAGTTATAGTTATTTAATTAATAGTTATTTAATTTATAGTTATTTAACTTATAGTTATTTAAGTTATAGTTATTAAATTATATTTATTTAAGTTATAGTTATTTAATTTATAGTTATTTAATTTATAGTTATTTAATTTATAGTTATTTAATTTATAGTTATTTAATTTATAGTTATTTAATTTATAGTTATTTAATTTATAGTTATTTAATTTATAGTTATTTAATTTATAGTTATTTAATTTATAGTTATTTAATTTATAGTTATTTAATTTATAGTTATTTAATTTATAGTTATTTAATTTATAGTTATTTAATTTATAGTTATTTAATTTATAGTTATTTAATTTATAGTTATTTAATTTATAGTTATTTAATTTATAGTTATTTAATTTATAGTTATTTAATTTATAGTTATTTAATTTATAGTTATTTAATTTATAGTTATTTAATTTATAGTTATTTAATTTATAGTTATTTAATTTATAGTTATTTAATTTATAGTTATTTAATTTATAGTTATTTAATTTATAGTTATTTAATTTATAGTTATTTAATTTATAGTTATTTAATTTATAGTTATTTAATTTATAGTTATTTAATTTATAGTTATTTAATTTATAGTTATTTAATTTATAGTTATTTAATTTATAGTTATTTAATTTATAGTTATTTAATTTATAGTTATTTAATTTATAGTTATTTAATTTATAGTTATTTAATTTATAGTTATTATAGTTATTTAAATTATAGTTATTTAAGTTATAGTTATTTAAGTTATAGTTATTTAAGTTATAGTTATTTAAGTTATAGTTATTTAAGTTATAGTTATTTAATTAATAGTAATTTAAGTTATAGTAATTTAAGTTTAGTTATTTAATTTATAGTTATTTAAGTTATAGTTATTTAAGTTATAGTTATTTAAGTTATAGTTATTTAAGTTATAGTTATTTAAGTTATAGTTATTTAAGTTATAGTTATTTAATTTATAGTTATTTAATTTATAGTTATTTAAGTTATAGTTATTTAAGTTATAGTTATTTAAGTTATAGTTATTTAAGTTATAGTTATTTAATTATTAGTAATTTAAGTTATAGTAATTTAAGTTTAGTTATTTAATTTATAGTTATTTAAGTTATAGTTATTTAAGTTATAGTTATTATATAATATTATTTAAGTTATAGTTATTTAAGATATATTTATTTAATTTATAGTTATTATATTATAATTATTTAAGTTTTAGTTATTTAAGTTATAGTTATTATATTATAGCTATTTAAGTGATATTTATTTAAGTTATAGTTATTTAATTAATAGTTATTTAATTTATAGTTATTTAAGTTATAGTTATTTAAGTTATAGTTATTAAATTATATTTATTTAAGTTATAGTTATTTAATTTATAGTTATTTAATTTATAGTTATTTAATTTATAGTTATTTAATTTATAGTTATTTAATTTATAGTTATTTAATTTATAGTTATTTAATTTATAGTTATTTAATTTATAGTTATTTAATTTATAGTTATTTAATTTATAGTTATTTAATTTATAGTTATTTAATTTATAGTTATTTAATTTATAGTTATTTAATTTATAGTTATTTAATTTATAGTTATTTAATTTATAGTTATTTAATTTATAGTTATTTAATTTATAGTTATTTAATTTATAGTTATTTAATTTATAGTTATTTAATTTATAGTTATTTAATTTATAGTTATTTAATTTATAGTTATTTAATTTATAGTTATTTAATTTATAGTTATTTAATTTATAGTTATTTAATTTATAGTTATTTAATTTATAGTTATTTAATTTATAGTTATTTAATTTATAGTTATTTAATTTATAGTTATTTAATTTATAGTTATTTAATTTATAGTTATTTAATTTATAGTTATTTAATTTATAGTTATTTAATTTATAGTTATTATAGTTATTTAAATTATAGTTATTTAAGTTATAGTTATTTAAGTTATAGTTATTTAAGTTATAGTTATTTAAGTTATAGTTATTTAAGTTATAGTTATTTAAGTTATAGTTATTTAAGTTATAGTTATTTAAGTTATAGTTATTTAATTTATAGTTATTTAAGTTATAGTTATTTAAGTTATAGTTATTTAAGTTATAGTTATTTAAGTTATAGTTATTTAAGTTATAGTTATTTAATTAATAGTTATTTAATTAATAGTTATTTAAGTTATAGTTATTTAAGTTATAGTTATTTAAGTTATAGTTATTTAAGTTATAGTTATTTAAGTTATAGTTATTTAATTAATAGTTATTTAAGTTATAGTTATTTAAGTTATAGTTATTTAAGTTATAGTTATTTAAGTTATAGTTATTTAAGTTATAGTTATTTAATTTATAGTTATTTAAGTTATAGTAATTTAAGTTTAGTTATTTAATTTATAGTTATTTAAGTTATAGTTATTTAAGTTATAGTTATTTAAGTTATAGTTATTTAAGTTATAGTTATTTAAGTTATAGTTATTTAAGTTATAGTTATTTAAGTTATAGTTATTTAATTTATAGTTATTTAATTTATAGTTATTTAAGTTATAGTTATTTAAGTTATAGTTATTTAATTAATAGTAATTTAAGTTATAGTTATTTAAGTTATAGTTATTATATAATATTTATTTAAGTTATAGTTATTTAAGATATATTTATTTAATTTATAGTTATTATATTATAATTATTTAAGTTTTAGTTATTTAAGTTATAGTTATTATATTATAGCTATTTAAGTGATATTTATTTAAGTTATAGTTATTTAATTAATAGTTATTTAATTTATAGTTATTTAAGTTATAGTTATTTAAGTTATAGTTATTAAATTATATTTATTTAAGTTATAGTTATTTAATTTATAGTTATTTAATTTATAGTTATTTAATTTATAGTTATTTAATTTATAGTTATTTAATTTATAGTTATTTAATTTATAGTTATTTAATTTATAGTTATTTAATTTATAGTTATTTAATTTATAGTTATTTAATTTATAGTTATTTAATTTATAGTTATTTAATTTATAGTTATTTAATTTATAGTTATTTAATTTATAGTTATTTAATTTATAGTTATTTAATTTATAGTTATTTAATTTATAGTTATTTAATTTATAGTTATTTAATTTATAGTTATTTAATTTATAGTTATTTAATTTATAGTTATTTAATTTATAGTTATTTAATTTATAGTTATTTAATTTATAGTTATTTAATTTATAGTTATTTAATTTATAGTTATTTAATTTATAGTTATTTAATTTATAGTTATTTAATTTATAGTTATTTAATTTATAGTTATTTAATTTATAGTTATTTAATTTATAGTTATTTAATTTATAGTTATTTAATTTATAGTTATTTAATTTATAGTTATTTAATTTATAGTTATTTAATTTATAGTTATTTAATTTATAGTTATTTAATTTATAGTTATTATAGTTATTTAAATTATAGTTATTTAAGTTATAGTTATTTAAGTTATAGTTATTTAAGTTATAGTTATTTAAGTTATAGTTATTTAAGTTATAGTTATTTAAGTTATAGATATTTAATTTATAGTTATTTAAGTTATAGTTATTTAAGTTATAGTTATTTAAGTTATAGTTATTTAAGTTATAGTTATTTAAGTTATAGTTATTTAATTAATAGTTATTTAATTAATAGTTATTTAAGTTATAGTTATTTAAGTTATAGTTATTTAAGTTATAGTTATTTAAGTTATAGTTATTTAATTTATAGTTATTTAATTTATAGTTATTTAAGTTATAGTTATTTAAGTTATAGTTATTTAAGTTATAGTTATTTAAGTTATAGTTATTTAAGTTATAGTTGTTTAATTAATAGTAATTTAAGTTATAGTAATTTAAGTTTAGTTATTTAATTTATAGTTATTTAAGATATAGTTAATTAAGTTATCGTTAGTTAAGTTATAGTTATTTAAGTTATAGTTATTAAATTATAGTTATTTAAGTTATAGTTATTTAATTTATAGTTTTTTCATTTATGGTTATTTAAGTTATAGTTATTTAAGTTATAGTTATTTAAGTTATAGTTATTTAAGTTATAGTTATTTAAGTTATAGTTATTTAATTAATAGTTATTTAAGTTATAGTTATTTAAGTTATAGTTATTTAAGTTATAGTTATTTAAGTTATAGTTATTTAAGTTATAGTTATTTAATTTATAGTTATTTAAGTTATAGTTATTTAAGTTATAGTTATTTAAGTTATAGTTATTTAAGTTATAGTTATTTAAGTTATAGTTATTTAATTTATAGTTATTTAATTTATAGTTATTTAAGTTATAGTTATTTAAGTTATAGTTATTTAAGTTATAGTTATTTAAGTTATAGTTATTTAATTAATAGTAATTTAAGTTATAGTAATTTAAGTTTAGTTATTTAATTTATAGTTATTTAAGTTATAGTTATTTAAGTTATAGTTATTTAAGTTATAGTTATTTAAGTTATAGTTATTTAAGTTATAGTTATTTAAGTTATAGTTATTTAATTTATAGTTATTTAATTTATAGTTATTTAAGTTATAGTTATTTAAGTTATAGTTATTTAAGTTATAGTTATTTAAGTTATAGTTATTTAATTAATAGTAATTTAAGTTATAGTAATTTAAGTTTAGTTATTTAATTTATAGTTATTTAAGTTATAGTTATTTAAGTTATAGTTATTTAAGGTATAGTTATTAAATTATATTTATTTAAGTTATAGTTATTTAATTTATAGTTATTTAATTTATAGTTATTTAATTTATAGTTATTTAATTTATAGTTATTTAATTAATAGTAATTTAAGTTATAGTAATTTAAGTTTAGTTATTTAATTTATAGTTATTTAAGTTATAGTTATTTAAGTTATAGTTATTTAAGTTATAGTTATTTAAGTTATAGTTATTTAAGTTATAGTTATTTAATTTATAGTTATTTAATTTATAGTTATTTAAGTTATAGTTATTTAAGTTATAGTTATTTAAGTTATAGTTATTTAAGTTATAGTTATTTAATTATTAGTAATTTAAGTTATAGTAATTTAAGTTTAGTTATTTAATTTATAGTTATTTAAGTTATAGTTATTTAAGTTATAGTTATTATATAATATTATTTAAGTTATAGTTATTTAAGATATATTTATTTAATTTATAGTTATTATATTATAATTATTTAAGTTTTAGTTATTTAAGTTATAGTTATTATATTATAGCTATTTAAGTGATATTTATTTAAGTTATAGTTATTTAATTAATAGTTATTTAATTTATAGTTATTTAAGTTATAGTTATTTAAGTTATAGTTATTAAATTATATTTATTTAAGTTATAGTTATTTAATTTATAGTTATTTAATGTATAGTTATTTAATTTATAGTTATTTAATTTATAGTTATTTAATTTATAGTTATTTAATTTATAGTTATTTAATTTATAGTTATTTAATTTATAGTTATTTAATTTATAGTTATTTAATTTATAGTTATTTAATTTATAGTTATTTAATTTATAGTTATTTAATTTATAGTTATTTAATTTATAGTTATTTAATTTATAGTTATTTAATTTATAGTTATTTAATTTATAGTTATTTAATTTATAGTTATTTAATTTATAGTTATTTAATTTATAGTTATTTAATTTATAGTTATTTAATTTATAGTTATTTAATTTATAGTTATTTAATTTATAGTTATTTAATTTATAGTTATTTAATTTATAGTTATTATAGTTATTTAAATTATAGTTATTTAAGTTATAGTTATTTAAGTTATAGTTATTTAAGTTATAGTTATTTAAGTTATAGTTATTTAAGTTATAGTTATTTAATTTATAGTTATTTAAGTTATAGTTATTTAAGTTATAGTTATTTAAGTTATAGTTATTTAAGTTATAGTTATTTAAGTTATAGTTATTTAATTAATAGTTATTTAATTAATAGTTATTTAAGTTATAGTTATTTAAGTTATAGTTATTTAAGTTATAGTTATTTAAGTTATAGTTATTTAAGTTATAGTTATTTAATTAATAGTTATTTAAGTTATAGTTATTTAAGTTATAGTTATTTAAGTTATAGTTATTTAAGTTATAGTTATTTAAGTTATAGTTATTTAATTTATAGTTATTTAAGTTATAGTAATTTAAGTTTAGTTATTTAATTTATAGTTATTTAAGTTATAGTTATTTAAGTTATAGTTATTTAAGTTATAGTTATTTAAGTTATAGTTATTTAAGTTATAGTTATTTAATTTATAGTTATTTAATTTATAGTTATTTAAGTTATAGTTATTTAAGTTATAGTTATTTAATTAATAGTAATTTAAGTTATAGTTATTTAAGTTATAGTTATTATATAATATTTATTTAAGTTATAGTTATTTAAGATATATTTATTTAATTTATAGTTATTATATTATAATTATTTAAGTTTTAGTTATTTAAGTTATAGTTATTATATTATAGCTATTTAAGTGATATTTATTTAAGTTATAGTTATTTAATTAATAGTTATTTAATTTATAGTTATTTAAGTTATAGTTATTTAAGTTATAGTTATTAAATTATATTTATTTAAGTTATAGTTATTTAATTTATAGTTATTTAATTTATAGTTATTTAATTTATAGTTATTTAATTTATAGTTATTTAATTTATAGTTATTTAATTTATAGTTATTTAATTTATAGTTATTTAATTTATAGTTATTTAATTTATAGTTATTTAATTTATAGTTATTTAATTTATAGTTATTTAATTTATAGTTATTTAATTTATAGTTATTTAATTTATAGTTATTTAATTTATAGTTATTTAATTTATAGTTATTTAATTTATAGTTATTTAATTTATAGTTATTTAATTTATAGTTATTTAATTTATAGTTATTATAGTTATTTAAATTATAGTTATTTAAGTTATAGTTATTTAAGTTATAGTTATTTAAGTTATAGTTATTTAAGTTATAGTTATTTAAGTTATAGTTATTTAAGTTATAGTTATTTAATTTATAGTTATTTAAGTTATAGTTATTTAAGTTATAGTTATTATATAATATTTATTTAAGTTATAGTTATTTAAGATATATTTATTTAATTTATAGTTATTATATTATAATTATTTAAGTTTTAGTTATTTAAGTTATAGTTATTATATTATAGCTATTTAAGTGATATTTATTTAAGTTATAGTTATTTAATTAATAGTTATTTAATTTATAGTTATTTAAGTTATAGTTATTTAAGTTATAGTTATTAAATTATATTTATTTAAGTTATAGTTATTTAATTTATAGTTATTTAATTTATAGTTATTTAATTTATAGTTATTTAATTTATAGTTATTTAATTTATAGTTATTTAATTTATAGTTATTTAATTTATAGTTATTTAATTTATAGTTATTTAATTTATAGTTATTTAATTTATAGTTATTTAATTTATAGTTATTTAATTTATAGTTATTTAATTTATAGTTATTTAATTTATAGTTATTTAATTTATAGTTATTTAATTTATAGTTATTTAATTTATAGTTATTTAATTTATAGTTATTATAGTTATTTAAATTATAGTTATTTAAGTTATAGTTATTTAAGTTATAGTTATTTAAGTTATAGTTATTTAAGTTATAGTTATTTAAGTTATAGTTATTTAAGTTATAGTTATTTAATTTATAGTTATTTAAGTTATAGTTATTTAAGTTATAGTTATTTAAGTTATAGTTATTTAAGTTATAGTTATTTAAGTTATAGTTATTTAATTAATAGTTATTTAATTAATAGTTATTTAAGTTATAGTTATTTAAGTTATAGTTATTTAAGTTATAGTTATTTAAGTTATAGTTATTTAATTTATAGTTATTTAATTTATAGTTATTTAAGTTATAGTTATTTAAGTTATAGTTATTTAAGTTATAGTTATTTAAGTTATAGTTATTTAAGTTATAGTTGTTTAATTAATAGTAATTTAAGTTATAGTAATTTAAGTTTAGTTATTTAATTTATAGTTATTTAAGATATAGTTAATTAAGTTATCGTTAGTTAAGTTATAGTTATTTAAGTTATAGTTATTAAATTATAGTTATTTAAGTTATAGTTATTTAATTTATAGTTTTTTCATTTATGGTTATTTAAGTTATAGTTATTTAAGTTATAGTTATTTAAGTTATAGTTATTTAAGTTATAGTTATTTAAGTTATAGTTATTTAATTAATAGTTATTTAAGTTATAGTTATTTAAGTTATAGTTATTTAAGTTATAGTTATTTAAGTTATAGTTATTTAAGTTATAGTTATTTAATTTATAGTTATTTAAGTTATAGTTATTTAAGTTATAGTTATTTAAGTTATAGTTATTTAAGTTATAGTTATTTAAGTTATAGTTATTTAAGTTATAGTTATTTAATTTATAGTTATTTAATTTATAGTTATTTAAGTTATAGTTATTTAAGTTATAGTTATTTAAGTTATAGTTATTTAAGTTATAGTTATTTAATTAATAGTAATTTAAGTTATAGTAATTTAAGTTTAGTTATTTAATTTATAGTTATTTAAGTTATAGTTATTTAAGTTATAGTTATTTAAGTTATAGTTATTTAAGTTATAGTTATTTAAGTTATAGTTATTTAATTTATAGTTATTTAATTTATAGTTATTTAAGTTATAGTTATTTAAGTTATAGTTATTTAAGTTATAGTTATTTAAGTTATAGTTATTTAAGTTATAGTTATTTAATTAATAGTAATTTAAGTTATAGTAATTTAAGTTTAGTTATTTAATTTATAGTTATTTAAGTTATAGTTATTTAAGTTATAGTTATTTAAGGTATAGTTATTAAATTATATTTATTTAAGTTATAGTTATTTAATTTATAGTTATTTAATTTATAGTTATTTAATTTATAGTTATTTAATTTATAGTTATTTAATTTATAGTTATTTAATTTATAGTTATTTAATTTATAGTTATTTAATTTATAGTTATTTAATTTATAGTTATTTAATTTATAGTTATTTAATTTATAGTTATTTAATTTATAGTTATTTAATTTATAGTTATTTAATTTATAGTTATTTAATTTATAGTTATTTAATTTATAGTTATTTAATTTATAGTTATTTAATTTATAGTTATTTAATTTATAGTTATTTAATTTATAGTTATTTAATTTATAGTTATTTAATTTATAGTTATTTAATTTATAGTTATTTAATTTATAGTTATTTAATTTATAGTTATTTAATTTATAGTTATTTAATTTATAGTTATTTAATTTATAGTTATTTAATTTATAGTTATTTAATTTATAGTTATTTAATTTATAGTTATTTAATTTATAGTTATTTAATTTATAGTTATTTAATTTATAGTTATTTAATTTATAGTTATTTAATTTATAGTTATTTAATTTATAGTTATTTAATTTATAGTTATTTAATTTATAATTATTTAATTTATAGTTATTTAATTTATAGTTATTATAGTTATTTAAATTATAGTTATTTAAGTTATAGTTATTTAAGTTATAGTTATTTAAGTTATAGTTATTTAAGTTATAGTTATTTAAGTTATAGTTATTTAATTTATAGTTATTTAAGTTATAGTTATTTAAGTTATAGTTATTTAAGTTATAGTTATTTAAGTTATAGTTATTTAAGTTATAGTTATTTAATTAATAGTTATTTAATTAATAGTTATTTAAGTTATAGTTATTTAAGTTATAGTTATTTAAGTTATAGTTATTTAAGTTATAGTTATTTAAGTTATAGTTATTTAATTAATAGTTATTTAAGTTATAGTTATTTAAGTTATAGTTATTTAAGTTATAGTTATTTAAGTTATAGTTATTTAAGTTATAGTTATTTAATTTATAGTTATTTAAGTTATAGTAATTTAAGTTTAGTTATTTAATTTATAGTTATTTAAGTTATAGTTATTTAAGTTATAGTTATTTAAGTTATAGTTATTTAAGTTATAGTTATTTAAGTTATAGTTATTTAATTTATAGTTATTTAATTTATAGTTATTTAAGTTATAGTTATTTAAGTTATAGTTATTTAATTAATAGTAATTTAAGTTATAGTTATTTAAGTTATAGTTATTATATAATATTAATTTAAGTTATAGTTATTTAAGATATATTTATTTAATTTATAGTTATTATATTATAATTATTTAAGTTTTAGTTATTTAAGTTATAGTTATTATATTATAGCTATTTAAGTGATATTTATTTAAGTTATAGTTATTTAATTAATAGTTATTTAATTTATAGTTATTTAAGTTATAGTTATTTAAGTTATAGTTATTAAATTATATTTATTTAAGTTATAGTTACTTAATTTATAGTTATTTAATTTATAGTTATTTAATTTATAGTTATTTAATTTATAGTTATTTAATTTATAGTTATTTAATTTATAGTTATTTAATTTATAGTTATTTAATTTATAGTTATTTAATTTATAGTTATTTAATTTATAGTTATTTAATTTATAGTTATTTAATTTATAGTTATTTAATTTATAGTTATTTAATTTATAGTTATTTAATTTATAGTTATTTAATTTATAGTTATTTAATTTATAGTTATTTAATTTATAGTTATTTAATTTATAGTTATTTAATTTATAGTTATTTAATTTATAGTTATTTAATTTATAGTTATTTAATTTATAGTTATTTAATTTATAGTTATTTAATTTATAGTTATTTAATTTATAGTTATTTAATTTATAGTTATTTAATTTATAGTTATTTAATTTATAGTTATTTAATTTATAGTTATTTAATTTATAGTTATTTAATTTATAGTTATTTAATTTATAGTTATTTAATTTATAGTTATTTAATTTATAGTTATTTAATTTATAGTTATTTAATTTATAGTTATTTAATTTATAGTTATTTAATTTATAGTTATTTAATTTATAGTTATTTAATTTATAGTTATTTAATTTATAGTTATTTAATTTATAGTTATTTAATTTATAGTTATTTAATTTATAGTTATTTAATTTATAGTTATTTAATTTATAGTTATTTAATTTATAGTTATTTAATTTATAGTTATTTAATTTATAGTTATTTAATTTATAGTTATTTAATTTATAGTTATTTAATTTATAGTTATTTAATTTATAGTTATTTAATTTATAGTTATTTAATTTATAGTTATTTAATTTATAGTTATTTAATTTATAGTTATTTAATTTATAGTTATTTAATTTATAGTTATTTAATTTATAGTTATTTAATTTATAGTTATTTAATTTATAGTTATTTAATTTATAGTTATTTAATTTATAGTTATTTAATTTATAGTTATTTAATTTATAGTTATTTAATTTATAGTTATTTAATTTATAGTTATTTAATTTATAGTTATTTAATTTATAGTTATTTAATTTATAGTTATTATAGTTATTTAAATTATAGTTATTTAAGTTATAGTTATTTAAGTTATAGTTATTTAAGTTATAGTTATTTAAGTTATAGTTATTTAAGTTATAGTTATTTAATTTATAGTTATTTAAGTTATAGTTATTTAAGTTATAGTTATTTAAGTTATAGTTATTTAAGTTATAGTTATTTAAGTTATAGTTATTTAATTAATAGTTATTTAAGTTATAGTTATTTAAGTTATAGTTATTTAAGTTATAGTTATTTAAGTTATAGTTATTTAAGTTATAGTTATTTAATTAATAGTTATTTAAGTTATAGTTATTTAAGTTATAGTTATTTAAGTTATAGTTATTTAAGTTATAGTTATTTAAGTTATAGTTATTTAAGTTATAGTTATTTAAGTTATAGTTATTTAATTTATAGTTATTTAAGTTATAGTAATTTAAGTTTAGTTATTTAATTTATAGTTATTTAAGTTAGAGTTATTTAAGTTATAGTTATTTAAGTTATAGTTATTTAAGTTATAGTTATTTAAGTTATAGTTATTTAATTTATAGTTATTTAATTTATAGTTATTTAAGTTATAGTTATTTAAGTTATAGTTATTTAAGTTATAGTTATTTAATTAATAGTAATTTAAGTTATAGTTATTTAAGTTATAGTTATTATATAATATTAATTTAAGTTATAGTTATTTAAGATATATTTATTTAATTTATAGTTATTATATTATAATTATTTAAGTTTTAGTTATTTAAGTTATAGTTATTATATTATAGCTATTTAAGTGATATTTATTTAAGTTATAGTTATTTAATTAATAGTTATTTAATTTATAGTTATTTAAGTTATAGTTATTTAAGTTATAGTTATTAAATTATATTTATTTAAGTTATAGTTATTTAATTTATAGTTATTTAATTTATAGTTATTTAATTTATAGTTATTTAATTTATAGTTATTTAATTTATAGTTATTTAATTTATAGTTATTTAATTTATAGTTATTTAATTTATAGTTATTTAATTTATAGTTATTTAATTTATAGTTATTTAATTTATAGTTATTTAATTTATAGTTATTTAATTTATAGTTATTTAATTTATAGTTATTTAATTTATAGTTATTTAATTTATAGTTATTTAATTTATAGTTATTTAATTTATAGTTATTTAATTTATAGTTATTTAATTTATAGTTATTATAGTTATTTAAATTATAGTTATTTAAGTTATAGTTATTTAAGTTATAGTTATTTAAGTTATAGTTATTTAAGTTATAGTTATTTAAGTTATAGTTATTTAATTTATAGTTATTTAAGTTATAGTTATTTAAGTTATAGTTATTTAAGTTATATTTATTTAAGTTATAGTTATTTATGTTATAGTTATTTAATTAATAGTTATTTAATTAATAGTTATTTAAGTTATAGTTATTTAAGTTATAGTTATTTAAGTTATAGTTATTTAAGTTATAGTTATTTAAGTTATAGTTATTTAATTAATAGTTATTTAAGTTATAGTTATTTAAGTTATAGTTATTTAAGTTATAGTTATTTAAGTTATAGTTATTTAAGTTATAGTTATTTAATTTATAGTTATTTAAGTTATAGTAATTTAAGTTTAGTTATTTAATTTATAGTTATTTAAGTTATAATTATTTAAGTTATAGTTATTTAAGTTATAGTTATTTAAGTTATAGTTATTTAAGTTATAGTTATTTAATTTATAGTTATTTAATTTATAGTTATTTAAGTTATAGTTATTTAAGTTATAGTTATTTAAGTTATAGTTATTTAAGTTATAGTTATTTAATTAATAGTTATTTAAGTTATAGTTATTTAAGTTATAGTTATTTAAGTTATAGTTATTTAAGTTATAGTTATTTAAGTTATAGTTATTTAATTAATAGTTATTTAAGTTATAGTTATTTAAGTTAAAGTTATTTAAGTTATAGTTATTTAAGTTATAGTTATTTAAGTTATAGTTATTTAATTTATAGTTATTTAATTTATAGTTATTTAAGTTATAGTTATTTAAGTTATAGTTATTTAAGTTATAGTTATTTAAGTTATAGTTATTTAATTAATAGTAATTTAAGTTATAGTAATTTAAGTTTAGTTATTTAATTTATAGTTATTTAAGTTATAGTTATTTAAGTTATAGTTATTTAAGTTATAGTTATTTAAGTTATAGTTATTTAAGTTATAGTTATTTAAGTTATAGTTATTTAAGTTATAGTTATTTAAGTTATAGTTATTTAAGTTATAGTTATTTAAGTTATAGTTATTTAAGTTATAGTTATTTAAGTTATAGTTATTTAAGTTATAGTTATTTAAGTTATAGTTATTTAAGTTATAGTTATTTAAGTTATAGTTATTTAATTAATAGTTATTTAAGTTATAGTTATTTAAATTATAGTTATTTAAGTTATAGTTATTTAAGTTATAGTTATTTAAGTTATAGTTATTTAAGTTATAGTTATTTAAGTTATAGTTATTTAAGTTATAGTTATTTAAGTTATAGTTATTTAAGTTATAGTTATTTAAGTTATAGTTATTTAATTAATAGTTATTTAAGTTATAGTTATTTAAGTTATAGTTATTTAAGTTATAGTTATTTAAGTTATAGTTATTTAAGTTATAGTTATTTAATTTATAGTTATTTAATTTATAGTTATTTAAGTTATAGTTATTTAAGTTATAGTTATTTAAGTTATAGTTATTTAATTAATAGTAATTTAAGTTATAGTAATTTAAGTTTAGTTATTTAATTTATAGTTATTTAAGTTATAGTTAATTAAGTTATCGTTAGTTAAGTTATAGTTATTTAAGTTATAGTTATTAAATTATAGTTATTTAAGTTATAGTTATTTAATTTATAGTTTTTTCATTTATGGTTATTTAAGTTATAGTTATTTAAGTTATAGTTATTTAAGTTATAGTTATTTAAGTTATAGTTATTTAAGTTATAGTTATTTAAGTTATAGTTATTTAATTAATAGTTATTTAAGTTATAGTTATTTAAATTATAGTTATTTAAGTTATAGTTATTTAAGTTATAGTTATTTAAGTTATAGTTATTTAAGATATATTTATTTAATTTATAGTTATTATATTATAATTATTTAAGTTTTAGTTATTTAAGTTATAGTTATTATATTATAGCTATTTAAGTGATATTTATTTAAGTTATAGTTATTTAATTAATAGTTATTTAATTTATAGTTATTTAAGTTATAGTTATTTAAGTTATAGTTATTAAATTATATTTATTTAAGTTATAGTTATTTAATTTATAGTTATTTAATTTATAGTTATTTAATTTATAGTTATTTAATTTATATTTATTTAATTTATAGTTATTTAATTTATAGTTATTTAATTTATAGTTATTTAATTTATAGTTATTTAATTTATAGTTATTTAATTTATAGTTATTTAATTTATAGTTATTTAATTTATAGTTATTTAATTTATAGTTATTTAATTTATAGTTATTTAATTTATAGTTATTTAATTTATAGTTATTTAATTTATAGTTATTTAATTTATAGTTATTTAATTTATAGTTATTTAATTTATAGTTATTTAATTTATAGTTATTTAATTTATAGTTATTTAATTTATAGTTATTTAATTTATAGTTATTTAATTTATAGTTATTTAATTTATAGTTATTATAGTTATTTAAATTATAGTTATTTAAGTTATAGTTATTTAAGTTATAGTTATTTAAGTTATAGTTATTTAAGTTATAGTTATTTAAGTTATAGTTATTTAATTTATAGTTATTTAAGTTATAGTTATTTAAGTTATAGTTATTTAAGTTATATTTATTTAAGTTATAGTTATTTAAGTTATAGTTATTTAATTAATAGTTATTTAATTAATAGTTATTTAAGTTATAGTTATTTAAGTTATAGTTATTTAAGTTATAGTTATTTAAGTTATAGTTATTTAAGTTATAGTTATTTAATTAATAGTTATTTAAGTTATAGTTATTTAAGTTATAGTTATTTAAGTTATAGTTATTTAAGTTATAGTTATTTAAGTTATAGTTATTTAATTTATAGTTATTTAAGTTATAGTAATTTAAGTTTAGTTATTTAATTTATAGTTATTTAAGTTATAGTTATTTAAGTTATAGTTATTTAAGTTATAGTTATTTAAGTTATAGTTATTTAAGTTATAGTTATTTAATTTATAGTTATTTAATTTATAGTTATTTAAGTTATAGTTATTTAAGTTATAGTTATTTAAGTTATAGTTATTTAAGTTATAGTTATTTAATTAATAGTTATTTAAGTTATAGTTATTTAAGTTATAGTTATTTAAGTTATAGTTATTTAAGTTATAGTTATTTAAGTTATAGTTATTTAATTAATAGTTATTTAAGTTATAGTTATTTAAGTTAAAGTTATTTAAGTTATAGTTATTTAAGTTATAGTTATTTAAGTTATAGTTATTTAATTTATAGTTATTTAATTTATAGTTATTTAAGTTATAGTTATTTAAGTTATAGTTATTTAAGTTATAGTTATTTAAGTTATAGTTATTTAATTAATAGTAATTTAAGTTATAGTAATTTAAGTTTAGTTATTTAATTTATAGTTATTTAAGTTATAGTTATTTAAGTTATAGTTATTTAAGTTATAGTTATTTAAGTTATAGTTATTTAAGTTATAGTTATTTAAGTTATAGTTATTTAAGTTATAGTTATTTAAGTTATAGTTATTTAAGTTATAGTTATTTAAGTTATAGTTATTTAAGTTATAGTTATTTAAGTTATAGTTATTTAAGTTATAGTTATTTAAGTTATAGTTATTTAATTAATAGTTATTTAAGTTATAGTTATTTAAATTATAGTTATTTAAGTTATAGTTATTTAAGTTATAGTTATTTAAGTTATAGTTATTTAAGTTATAGTTATTTAAGTTATAGTTATTTAAGTTATAGTTATTTAAGTTATAGTTATTTAAGTTATAGTTATTTAAGTTATAGTTATTTAATTAATAGTTATTTAAGTTATAGTTATTTAAGTTATAGTTATTTAAGTTATAGTTATTTAAGTTATAGTTATTTAAGTTATAGTTATTTAATTTATAGTTATTTAATTTATAGTTATTTAAGTTATAGTTATTTAAGTTATAGTTATTTAAGTTATAGTTATTTAATTAATAGTAATTTAAGTTATAGTAATTTAAGTTTAGTTATTTAATTTATAGTTATTTAAGTTATAGTTAATTAAGTTATCGTTAGTTAAGTTATAGTTATTTAAGTTATAGTTATTAAATTATAGTTATTTAAGTTATAGTTATTTAATTTATAGTTTTTTCATTTATGGTTATTTAAGTTATAGTTATTTAAGTTATAGTTATTTAAGTTATAGTTATTTAAGTTATAGTTATTTAAGTTATAGTTATTTAAGTTATAGTTATTTAATTAATAGTTATTTAAGTTATAGTTATTTAAATTATAGTTATTTAAGTTATAGTTATTTAAGTTATAGTTATTTAAGTTATAGTTATTTAATTTATAGTTATTTAAGTTATAGTTATTTAAGTTATAGTTATTTAAGTTATAGTTATTTAAGTTATAGTTATTTAAGTTATAGTTATTTAAGTTATAGTTATTTAATTTATAGTTATTTAAGTTATAGTTATTTAAGTTATAGTTATTTAAGTTATAGTTATTTAAGTTATAGTTATTTAAGTTATAGTTATTTAAGTTATAGTTATTTAATTAATAGTTATTTAAGTTATAGTTATTTAAGTTATAGTTATTTAAGTTATAGTTATTTAAGTTATAGTTATTTAATTTATAGTTATTTAAGTTATAGTTATTTAAGTTATAGTTATTTAAGTTATAGTTATTTAAGTTATAGTTATTTAAGTTATAGTTATTTAAGTTATAGTTATTTAATTAATAGTTATTTAAGTTATAGTTATTTAAGTTATAGTTATTTAAGTTATAGTTATTTAAGTTATAGTTATTTAAGTTATAGTTATTTAATTTATAGTTATTTAATTTATAGTTATTTAAGTTATAGTTATTTAAGTTATAGTTATTTAAGTTATAGTTATTTAAGTTATAGTTATTTAATTAATAGTAATTTAAGTTATAGTAATTTAAGTTTAGTTATTTAATTTATAGTTATTTAAGTTATAGTTAATTAAATTATCGTTAGTTAAGTTATAGTTATTTAATTTATAGTTTTTTCATTTATGGTTATTTAAGTTATAGTTATTTAAGTTATAGTTATTTAAGTTATAGTTATTTAAGTTATAGTTATTTAAGTTATAGTTATTTAAGTTATAGTTATTTAAGTTATAGTTATATAAGTTATAGTTATTTAAGTTATAGTTATTTAAGTTATAGTTATTTAAGTTATAGTTATTTAAGTTATAGTTATTTAATTAATAGGTATTTAAGTTATAGTTATTTAAGTTATAGTTATTTAAGTTATAGTTATTTAAGTTATAGTTATTTAAGTTATAGTTATTTAATTTATAGTTATTTAAGTTATAGTTATTTAAGTTATAGTTATTTAAGTTATAGTTATTTAAGTTATAGTTATTTAAGTTATAGTTATTTAAGTTATAGTTATTTAATTAATAGTTATTTAAGTTATAGTTATTTAAGTTATAGTTATTTAAGTTATAGTTATTTAAGTTATAGTTATTTAAGTTATAGTTATTTAATTAATAGTTATTTAAGTTATAGTTATTTAAGTTATAGTTATTTAAGTTATAGTTATTTAAGTTATAGTTATTTAAGTTATAGTTATTTAATTTATAGTTATTTAATTTATAGTTATTTAATTTATAGTTATTTAAGTTATAGTTATTTAAGTTATAGTTATTTAAGTTATAGTTATTTAAGTTATAGTTATTTAATTAATAGTAATTTAAGTTATAGTAATTTAAGTTTAGTTATTTAATTTATAGTTATTTAAGTTATAGTTATTTAAGTTATAGTTATTATATAATATTTATTTAAGTTATAGTTATTTAAGATATATTTATTTAATTTATAGATATTATATTATAATTATTTAAGTTTTAGTTATTTAAGTTATAGTTATTATATTATAGCTATTTAAGTGATATTTATTTAAGTTATAGTTATTTAATTAATAGTTATTTAATTTATAGTTATTTAAGTTATAGTTATTTAAGTTATAGTTATTAAATTATATTTATTTAAGTTATAGTTATTTAATTTATAGTTATTTAATTTATAGTTATTTAATTTATAGTTATTTAATTTATAGTTATTTAATTTATAGTTATTTAATTTATAGTTATTTAATTTATAGTTATTTAATTTATAGTTATTTAATTTATAGTTATTTAATTTATAGTTATTTAATTTATAGTTATTTAATTTATAGTTATTTAATTTATAGTTATTTAATTTATAGTTATTTAATTTATAGTTATTTAATTTATAGTTATTTAATTTATAGTTATTTAATTTATAGTTATTTAATTTATAGTTATTTAATTTATAGTTATTTAATTTATAGTTATTTAATTTATAGTTGTTTAATTTATAGTTATTTAATTTATAGTTATTTAATTTATAGTTATTATAGTTATTTAAATTATAGTTATTTAAGTTATAGTTATTTAAGTTATAGTTATTTAAGTTATAGTTATTTAAGTTATAGTTATTTAAGTTATAGTTATTTAATTTATAGTTATTTAAGTTATAGTTATTTAAGTTATAGTTATTTAAGTTATAGTTATTTAAGTTATAGTTATTTAAGTTATAGTTATTTAATTAATAGTTATTTAATTAATAGTTATTTAAGTTATAGTTATTTAAGTTATAGTTATTTTAAGTTATAGTTATTTAAGTTATAGTTATTTAAGTTATAGTTATTTAATTAATAGTTATTTAAGTTATAGTTATTTAAGTTATAGTTATTTAAGTTATAGTTATTTAAGTTATAGTTATTTAAGTTATAGTTATTTAATTTATAGTTATTTAAGTTATAGTAATTTAAGTTTAGTTATTTAATTTATAGTTATTTAAGTTATAGTTATTTAAGTTATAGTTATTTAAGTTATAGTTATTTAAGTTATAGTTATTTAAGTTATAGTTATTTAATTTATAGTTATTTAATTTATAGTTATTTAAGTTATAGTTATTTAAGTTATAGTTATTTAATTAATAGTAATTTAAGTTATAGTTATTTAAGTTATAGTTATTATATAATATTTATTTAAGTTATAGTTATTTAAGATATATTTATTTAATTTATAGTTATTATATTATAATTATTTAAGTTTTAGTTATTTAAGTTATAGTTATTATATTATAGCTATTTAAGTGATATTTATTTAAGTTATAGTTATTTAATTAATAGTTATTTAATTTATAGTTATTTAAGTTATAGTTATTTAAGTTATAGTTATTAAATTATATTTATTTAAGTTATAGTTATTTAATTTATAGTTATTTAATTTATAGTTATTTAATTTATAGTTATTTAATTTATAGTTATTTAATTTATAGTTATTTAATTTATAGTTATTTAATTTATAGTTATTTAATTTATAGTTATTTAATTTATAGTTATTTAATTTATAGTTATTTAATTTATAGTTATTTAATTTATAGTTATTTAATTTATAGTTATTTAATTTATAGTTATTATAGTTATTTAAATTATAGTTATTTAAGTTATAGTTATTTAAGTTATAGTTATTTAAGTTATAGTTATTTAAGTTATAGTTATTTAAGTTATAGTTATTTAAGTTATAGTTATTTAAGTTATAGTTATTTAATTTATAGTTATTTAATTTATAGTTATTTAAGTTATAGTTATTTAAGTTATAGTTATTTAATTTATAGTTATTTAAGTTATAGTTATTTAAGTTATAGTTATTATATAATATTTATTTAAGTTATAGTTATTTAAGATATATTTATTTAATTTATAGTTATTATATTATAATTATTTAAGTTTTAGTTATTTAAGTTATAGTTATTATATTATAGCTATTTAAGTGATATTTATTTAAGTTATAGTTATTTAATTAATAGTTATTTAATTTATAGTTATTTAAGTTATAGTTATTTAAGTTATAGTTATTAAATTATATTTATTTAAGTTATAGTTATTTAATTTATAGTAGTTTAATGAAGGTACAACGAACCTATGTTAAAAATAAATTTATACAAATACAATTTATTTGATACCATAGTCAATTACGCAAAATATAATTAAATATATTTTCACACATGAAAGAATAACCTAAAGACTACTCGACGATATATCTTTCATATAAATAGAAACGTATGAGATTAAGAATATATATATATATATATATATATATATATATATATATATATATAATATATATAAGGTATATACAAATCAGCATTCCAACATATATTTTATGAATAATCGAAATTGTCTCAAGTGAGGGTTAAAATGAAAAGTTTAGGAATATTAAAACCATCAACGTTATTATCTATTATTAATAGTGATTCACTCTATATATATACCCAATTATTATATATAATTATACATTAAATTATAATATCTAACTATAAACCCAATTATAATCTATTTCTCTACTCCGTAACTAAACACGCATTTCTAAGAGTTACCTTTACACATGCATGTGTCCATGGAAATGCCTGTGTTTCGCAAGCTGACAGTATTGCTAAGTAGAGTGCAACGATGATTGCCTTGCAAATGGTAGGCTTGAGAATATTGTGTCTCGTGAATCATTTAGCTGACATAATCGGGCTTATCACTGCAGTTCACTCGCTGTCTACGATAGTCTATATATACAATGACTAAGAACATACTGAAACTATATTATTATCTATTACTAATATATTATTTATATCTACCAAATAACCCCCAAACAATCTCATCTTCTTATCCCAATTAAATATTTCTACATTATACTCTTTCTTAATAAAATACCGTCTCCCAAGAACCAACCAATCGTCTTCCTCCTCCTGTCCATTATTAGGTACATACACCTGCACCGTGAGCTAAAAGTTGTTTTTGTTGGTATCCTGGTTCAATATCTATTTGGTTGTATTGGTCTATTCTTAGTATACGATAGGTATCACTTATAATCTTATTATTTAATCATCTATTATCTACATATCTTAACATCTGTACTACGGTTTCTTTTTTTGTTGGGATTTCCTTTTTTTATCACACAATATAGTAGTGTACCCATTAGAAAATTTAATAAAGATACACTAATTTACTATTTATTCTAGAATCATTGATAATATATAAAGTGATAGAAATAGTTTAATACACACTATGTATATAATAAATAGTAATACTATCTTAATCATTAACAATTATTATAATGTTAATCAAAATTATGATTAAATATAAAATCTATACTTTTAATTTTAAATTCACATTCTTAGAAAAATATAATACAAGAATTATTAAAACATTTATTAATTTTAAAAATTTATTATTAATAATTAATAATGTAATTCTAGTATTTATTTTTATCGAAATAATAATTGAGATCCGGCGAATCGTGGAGAATACCTGCAACTCTTGTCTAATTTCCGATGTAATAAAGTTTCACCGCTAGGATGAGATGCTAGTTCGCCAACGGGTGGATATATAGATGAGCTGCCGCTAGGCGGCACAGAGCAAAATTAAAATACTTACCACGATGGTCTAATACCCCGGTGTATACCATATTAGAGACTACGATCGTGTACTCTATCATCTCACACAGAAAAAACTGTGGGATAAGAATAAAGGATTAGAGATAACCCTAATGTGAAATAAACAAATATATCGTAGTAGATACTTAATTGGCCGCAGGGTTCGATTGCCCTCAAAAATTACTCACGGAGTCGCAGAAGATCCTGTGCATGTAGAAGGAAGTGATACGAAGACAACGCAGCAGACGAATTTCGAGAAGAGGCCGTCCTATCAGTTGATCCGTTTACATTGAAGCCGAGCTGCCTATAGCTCCCAGTGTCGCAATGGTGCTGATTGAATAATTGCACCTTTTTGTGACCACCGTACACTTCGTTGCAACTAAAACTGTTATACGTGGAAACGCGTGGATTCCGCAATATTACCGTAGTTGTCGGAGAGGAGATGACAACGCAGGCTCAACGATCAACTTTGGAATGTCGAGTCTCACGGTAAAATGATAAACTGGCTAATAAATGATCTACATCTACCAAATAACCCCAACCCAAACAATCTCATTAGTCATATCCATAATCAATACCAAATACATACTTCAATTTTCCATCTTTCCAGCCATCATCTTCTACCTCTATTTCCTTATCAACTTCTACTACTTCTTCTCCTTTATGTTCTCTTAATTTATCATTAATAGCTACATCTTCCTCTCTATCTACTCCTTTGTTTAACTAATTGATCATTTCCTTATCATCGCTAATAATACATAGAGCTATTCCAACTAACCACCCGTCATACTGAATATCTTACCTATGCTTATTTCTGTACTGGCTACTATTATATTAATATTAAAGATAAGAAGATGAGATTGTTCGGGTGGTTATTTGATAGATGTAGATCATTTATTAGCCAATACAACATTTCACAGCGAGACATTCCCAATTTTTACATTATAATATGATCTTTTAAAAGTATATTTTAAGGGGTATATATTCAGAGAAACCCTATTCTTTTCATTATTTATATTAAAAGTTATTAAAATACAATACATTCAGTATGTACTATTCGTAGAAAAATAAATAAATAATGTTACACACATATTGTATAATATTATTCATATTTGATTATAATTTACCATAATTCTGTTTAATTTGCAAAAATTAAAGTTCGTGGTGTCTAATTGTGAGTATTCACAAATGTTGCTATAGATAAGGAGTACTATATTAGATGGAGAAATGTTGTATTATATATAGGGGGCACTTAATTATATAGATGGCGTTAAATTAATTATTAGGAACACTACGTCATTTAAATATAAATATTTATTTAACTAATGCAAATTAACTGTGGATATTTAAAAATTGTCTTAAAAAATAATTTAATCTTTCATCGATAAGATATTAATTTATTCTTAATTTTTATTTTGAAATAATGTAGCTAATAATGATTATATAATTAGGGAATAATTTTTAAATTACCATTTATTATTAATATATTATATGAATATGGGTCAATATTTGGAATTTCAGATAGCAATAAATAATATATGAATTGTAGTTATCAGTGAATATGCTTAACTTGTACATTCTAACATATCTTTCTATGCCTCCACACACAACCATCAGACTTTTTGAACTGATTAACTACAGCAGAAAAAATGGAGATGTGGAAGAGGAATAAACACATTGGGTTGTGCAATTTAATTTGCTATCCTGCACTGATTCATCATCATCATCCGGGGATTCTAATTATGATGCTTAAGGTCAAAGTTTAAACAGTTCAAAAAAATATACAATAGTGATTGCAATTTTAATAATTATTTAGATAATATTGTTTTGTAAAAATGTAATTTATTATAAACTTTTGAACTTTATTATATTACATTACTCATGATGTTAATATAAATTAATCAAATATTCAAATATATATAGTTTAATTTAATATTTTATTATCATTATTGTGATACGAGTGTTTTTTTAAATGAATATATATATATAACTATGAAAGATGTTATCGAAAGCTAATTAAACAAATGTGTTTATATAAGATATTCTGCCTTATAGCCGAGGTTTAATAAAATAAATAGTATAAAAGTTATAATTAAAAGAATATAAATATATATTAAAAGAGAATAAAATAATTAGTTAAAAAGAGCCAAAGAATTTTAATAATAAATCACAATAACCTCCAATAACTTCTTAGATACATAGGTCTTGCGGTTAGTTCAAGTGTGGTCAAGAATTACTAACTCATTATTCAGCTCAATATTAAAGACATATAAATTGCATAAATTAGAATACCACTAAAATGTACTGTTTAAAATATTCGCCTTATTTCCAACATTATTGAATACCACAATGATAATATAATAGATATTATCCTGGTTGACGACTCTATTAGGTCACATCCTTTGTTGAGGATAATATGTAGCTAAAACTATTTTTTAGATTTTTTAGACTTACTTTATTTTATATTTATAAATATATATGTAATTATTTGTATAATAATAATATATATACTAGTTCAAATTATGCGGGAGTAGATTATGATTATACTAAATAGCCATATTCTAAATAATATGACTGACATTTTTATTAGATTATGTATATTAATAGCAATATGCTTCATTATGATGATTTATGGTTGAATCGGAAAACTATAGAGAATTAAAGTCTATATAGTAATATATTAATAATATATATATATATATATATATATATATATATATATATATATTATATTAATAATATGAATCATCTATATAGTAATATATTAATAATATATATATATATATATATATATATATATATTATATTAATAATATGAATCATCTACATTGATATAAAAACATTATATAATAAATATATATATATATAATATATTACATAATGTATTACATATAATATATATATTCGGAATTGATGTTATTTATACAATCTATATATATCATTAGTACATATTATGTAAGTAATTAATATTTTATATTGATGTTGTGTAATATTTTTATGTAATGTGGTAAAGCAATATGCAGCAAAATTAATGAATATACAAATATAAAATATAAGAAACATGTTGTTCATATGCAACATATATGATTAATTAAATTACACATAGTTTATTATACTAAAAGAATAATATATGTATACTAAATTTACAATAAGAGAAGTTGTATAAAACCATTACATATTTTGATATCATTAACATTATATATATGTATATATAGAATAAACAATCTGTTAATTAAAAATATAATAATTATAATGTAACATGGAAAATATATGTTTAAATAAAGTTATTTATATATTACTACTTAAATATTGATATCTTTTGATACTAATTTATAACAACACAGCTTTAGAGATTATTTTAAAAGGTTTATATTATTAAATGAAATGTGAGTTTTTTCTCACTAAATACTAGTAATTAGTTTCTGTTTTTAAGACTCTTGTATCATTAAAGATAGACAGGATTTGGTAGGATAATCTTTCTTATATTAATAAATATCTTACTTAATGTACCCTATTACCTGTACTATTATCTACAATATTACTATTACCTGTAATATTACCATTACCTGTAATATTACCATTACCTGTAATATTACCATTACCTGTTATATTACCATTACCTATAATATTACCATTACCTGTAATATTACCATTACCTGTAATATTACCATTACCGTGTAATATTACCATTACCTGCAATATTACTATTACCTGTAATATTACCCAGAATATAAATGCATTATAACATAATATATAAAATACAAAAATGAAGGTAAATCTTAAATAATAAATATGGTTACAAAAGCCGCGAGCATATAATATATTATATTGATAAACTTTATATATTTTCATTTAGCAAAGAAGCAAGCTTATTTTGTATTGTATCATGTATTAATATTTAAAATTAAAAATTATATTAAAAATAATGAACATGTGTAATTGAATATAAATAATATTCAGAATTAAATAATTTATACTAATAAAAAGTTTTATACATAAAAATAAAATAATAATAATAATTAAATGAATACATTTTGTAATAAGCAATTTAATATTAAAATTGTATACATTTATAAATAACTATACATTTTTATATATGTTTGCCATAATTATCTTTGTGTTATATTCATTTTGTTAACTAACCTTTAATTTATTATAGGTACACATGTATTGCACTTAATCATAGTTTAATAAAAGGATTCATAAACTGTGGGTTATTGATCATTACTTATGATTGAAGGAAAACATTTTAAAATTATTTTTTTATATTATTTTTGAGAGAACTTACCTAAACATATTAATTTAAATTAAATCTGAAAAAATAACCTAAGCCTTTACTAGTAACTATATGTACAGTGCATGTGTATACATTAATAGATTTAGTGGTTTATTCTATTTTATTAAAATATTAGAATTGAAGAAATTGTATTTCTAATTTTTGCCATGAGTCATGGCAAAAATGGTCATGAGTATCTATATACTATTACTAGACTATATAATCTATACTATAGAATATTAAAGATACCTATTTGTAGATATAATATAATTGAAATTGTATCATTTTTTTAATTTTAAAATTAATATGTTGGGTCATTCAAAATAATCTTTATGATATCATATATTAATATATCAATCTATTGTATATACATAGTCACAATATATGAAATAAGTAACTTAAATAATAAATGAAAACATGATCCTTGCAAATTATTCATTTATTAATAATACATTTTTAATGATATGTTTATTCACAACTATAAACATAATATAAAATTGTTTACAGAAAAAAGTAGTGAAAATATATAAAAAAAAACAAACATATAAATTATCTGTCAGCTTTAAAGATTATATAATATCTAGGCTTGTAAAATAAGTCTATTAGATAGTGACTTAATAAGTCATTATATACTATACCGTACATTGTATTTAATTATATATTAGTTGAATAGGTATGTAAATATATATGGTATCATAGCCACAGAAACCACTACCTGTGAACCACCAGATGTAGTTAGATGAGGTGGTTAATTGAGAACCAATTGATATGAGAGGAATATAGAAATAAACAACTCAGAGGTCAGAAGTCATTGAAAGATAAATATAAAGTGATATCAAAATGAAATACAAAGGAATACTGTATATTATTACAGGTTCCTATTAATTATTACATGTAATGGTAATATTACAGGTAATGGTAATATTGCAGGTAATAGTAATATTACAGGTAATAGTAATATTACAGGTAATGGTAATATTACAGGTAATGGTAATATTACAGGTAATGGTAATATTACAGGTAATGGTAATATTACAGGTAATGGTAAAATTACAGGTAATAGTAATATTACAGGTAATAGTAATATTACAGGTAATGGTAATATTACAAATAATGGTAATATTACAGGTAATAGTAATATTACAGGTAATGGTAATATTACAGGTAATAGTAATATTACAGGTTATAGTAATATTACAGGTAATAGTAATATTACAGGTAATGGTAATATTACAGGTAATGGTAATATAACAGGTAATATTAATATTACAGGTAATAGTAATATTACAGGTAATAGTAATATTACAGGTAATGGTAATATTACAGGTAATATTAATATTACAGGTAATAGTAATATTACAGGTAATAGTAATATTACAGGTAATGGTAATATTACAGGTAATAGTAATATTACAGGTTATAGTAATATTACAGGTAATAGTAATATTACAGGTAATGGTAATATTACAGGTAATGGTAATATAACAGGTAATAGTAATATTACAGGTAATAGTAATATTACAGGTAATAGTAATATTAAAAGTAATGGTAATATTACAGGTAATAGTAACATTACAGGTAATGGTAATATTACAGGTAATAGTAATATTGCAGGTAATGGTAATATTACACGGTAATGGTAATTTTACAGGTAATGGTAATATTACAGGTAATGGTATTATTACAGGTAATGGTAATATTACAGGTAATGGTAATATTACAGATAATGGTAATATTACAGGTAATGGTAATATTACAGGTAATGGTAATATTACAGGTAATGGTAATATTACAGGTAATAGTAATATTGTAGATAATATTACAGGTAATATATTACCCTATAGGGTACATTAAATAAGAGATTTATTAATATAAGAAAGATTATCCTACCAAATCCTGTCTATCTTTAATGATACAAGAGTCTTAAAAACAGAAACTAATTACTAGTATTTAGTGAGAAAAAACTCACATTTCATTTAATAATAGAAACCTTTTAAAATAATCTCTAAAGCTATGTTGTTATAAAGTAGTATCAAAAGATATCAATATTTAAGTAGTAATATATAAATAACTTTATTTAAACATATATTTTCCATGTTTATTCATATTTTATTCTTATCATGAATATTCGATTTCTAATATCTTCATATGTGTATGCTTATTTATAACAATTAAAACTGCTCATCTTTATTGTTATAAATTGAATTGATATAGTGTGAGATATTTAAAAAACTTACTTATAACCATCCCAGTTTACTAAACTGTAGAAACTAGGTTTAAAGTTGTTCATGATAATTACATTGGGGTTTTCAACGAAGATTGCAATAAAGTATTTTATATCATCGTCTATATAAATAGACTCCAGTCTAAATCTGTAGATAACGAGGAATTCCTGCGAAGTATGGTAATTAGTGTAAAACGTATGACACTCTTTAATGGTAGTGTCTTCCAGTAGTGGTAAATTATACTTTCTATTCTCTTTCTTATCATTTCTATACACAAGATATTCATTGTATCAAATACTATTTTATATAACGTATTGTTTCTTTATGATAGTCACTTGTTAATCAATAATAATCATAATATAATAAAACCAAGTACCTAAACAAATACGATTATGATTTTTAAATAATTAGGTTTTCATATATTTAACTTGGTTTAAAAAACTTTAAATTATGATTAAATATTAAGTATCTACAGCAGTCCGATTAACTACTTAATATCTACAGCAGTCCGATTTATTCAAATAAAGATTAACAAGAAGTATATCAATTCGTATTCCGGTTAACAGTGAAGTTAAGCGAGGTGACACGATGTCACTATTACTTTTTAACTCCGTGATAGATTATGTTACCTCAGAGCCTAAGGATTATAATGCAATTTTCATTAATGACAATACTCACATTTTAAAATATTTAGCCTTTGCCGACGATCTAGTTTTATTTGGCAAAGATGAAGCAAGCATTCAAAATAAAATTAACATTATTATGAGTGGACTTAAAGAATGTGGACTAAATATTAACCATGGTAAAAGTGCGACTATGAATCTAATTATACACCCTACAAAATGTGGTTATGTTCACCTCAACCCATAATCACAATTAATAACGCTCACATTAAACCAATATCTATATATGAAACATATCAATATTTAGGTATCCTGATAGACCCAATAGACAATAGAAATAATAATATTGTTAACAATATTGCTGCTGAATTAATTTATATATCTAAAGCTCTATTAAAACCACAACAGCGAATACATCTACTAAAATATCACTTAATCCCAAGTTTCCTACATCAGATTGTATTTACCTGTATAACGCAATCTTCTTTAAAATCAATTTACATGCATTTTCGAACTTTTGTTAAAAGATGGATGCGTCTTCCAAAAGATACAAACTTAGCGGTATTCCACGCGCCAGCTTCAGTCGGTGGCTTATCATTACCCCGACTATATCTATCAATACCAGTTTTACGACTAAATATAATCAAATCTATAAAATCAAATGATAACCCACTGATAACATCGATGCTATGTAATATAATAACGAAATGGTGTCAACCCAGATTTTATGAAAATGAATTATTTACATCCAATATATCAATTAGAATTTTTCATATTAATAAACTATTTAATTCCGCTGATGGTCGTGGTTTGAGATTCGGAGGATGCACGAAATACATAAATAGATGGATTGAGTATACGAATAGACTGATGTCAGGGCGCGGTTATATAGACTCCTTTAAACTAGATACAATCTATTATACATTAAGTATAGGGCTAAACTTATGTTTCTAAACACTAATACTAACTGCCTAATGAAAGGATGCAATTATAAACACGATCACCTATAATGCAAATCATATAATGCAAACATTCAACTATAATTATAATCCACAGACATAACTACATAAATAAATTAATAATACAATACTTGAATAAACACAACTATATAACAATACCAGAACCATATATACGCACGACTAACGGATTACGGAAACCAGACATACTAACTTACAAAATAAACTCAGACTCAGCATATATTATTGACACACAGATATCTACAGACACTAGACATTGATGCAAATTACATACAGAAAACATCCTACTACAATACCCCCGATATAAGTGCCTATGCAAAACGTGTAACAAATCGAACAAAGGTTGTGTTTAGCTCATCATGCAAGAACTGGCGAGGCGTGCCGTCTACACTTTCCGCTAACGACTTACTAGCAATCGGTCTAACAAAGAAAGAAATTGAAATACTGAGAATAGATCCTATAATAATAATTATTATCAAAATAATAAAAGCTTCACTTGCATCTATTTATTAGATTTAGAAGGAAATGCAATCCGAGAACATTTCGTTGGTCAAGTGAAATATTCTCGAATTGCATTCTGATTTTTTCGGATGCGCGTGAGAAAGTCTTCTTAACTAAATGAATAGTAGTCATTTTCTTATCGTTTTCATCCAAGCGGGATATTTCTTTTGGTATGAAGTAAGCTTTATATCAATTATTAATATTTAGTCATTCATTAGATGTCGGCGTGTTTGTAGTATTCTTATGTTTGTGAAATTCTTTAGATGTAAAATCATTCGAGTATTTTCTGTTATCATATACAGAGGATGCTTTAGGTAATGCGATCTTATCAAACATACTACGGAATCTGTTAAATATTGAATTCGTTAACATTTAAATAAGTATAAGTTATCATTTAAATGAAATTAACTTATAATGTATATGCGCAATATTATCTAGAGAATTATTATTAGAATAATTTAATCTATTTTATAGAATTTTAATTATTAACATATTTATTGATTATTTGTTTATATATATATATATATATATATATATATATATATATGTGTGTATTATACTAACGATACTTAGGGTTATAAATCGTTTTCTTTAAACAATAATACGGTTCCATTTGCATGCCTTTGCAGTCTATATTAGATGGAGGATACTCCACTATACCATAACTATTTATATATTACCAGTGGGAGGATAATGTACACGACTAAGCACTCATTTAAACTAATCGACCAGTGAGAGGATAGTGACATCGCTAAGCAATCATTTAAACTAGTAAACTAGTGCGAGGATAATGAACACGACTAAGTACTCATTTAAACTAGTCAATTAGTGAGAGGATAGTTACATCGCTAAGCACCCATTTAAACTAGCAAGATCTAAATAGTTATGGGCTTGTGGAGCCTAAGCAACATTTTAACTAACTATAGACTGCAAAATAACTCAAATGCATGTTGAGTGTGTGGCATGCCGTATTATTGTTTATACCAGCAATGAATTTATTTTCATTTACTTTCTGGAATAATAATATTACTTTATTAATTTATATAATATGTATTTTTATATTATTTGAATTCATTTTAATATCCTATTCTATATAATTGTGAATGATAAATAGAGTTATCTTATTATATTACTTAATTTTATGAATAATTAAAATACTGTAAATTATCTATAGCGCATTATAACAAGTACCAGCTAGTTGTAAGATTATAATACGTTAGAAATTAAAATTATAAGCTATGTTTTTAAGAATCGGTGATATAATTTAAGTATTCATTACTAACATATAGTATATAATAATATTATTAATATTATTATTCGAATGTTAAAGATATTAAAGATATATTCTAAGCTATATTTTTAGTTTGTTGTGTGAATTAAACGAATGAACTACTGATACAATATCTAAATAATAATAATTGTAGTTATATGTCTTTAAAAGTAAGGATTAATTAGCTATGGGTCACATATAAAGTAAACTCAAATGTCTAACTAATAGTAATTATATATAAATGCAATACTAACAATTAGTATGCAACTGTGGTTTATTTATATACAGTAACAAATTATTATAAATACTACTTTAATTTAAATTGCATTATTTATGATTCAATTAAAATAAAGTAAACATTAGTTTTACATTTTCTAATTTAAATTTTATTAAATATCAAATTGTTTTCAATTAAAAAAATTATATTTTATTTTATTTTCATATCACGAGTTGCTATGTAGTATAATTGTTAATTAATTAAACTAATGAATATACCATTTATAATAATACTAGATGCTATAGATACGGCTATGCCCGGTATTCCATCGAATATGTTATCCAATTTTAATACATAAAGTTACACATATCTTATTTTTTTAATATACAAAATCTAGCTCATTTGGACCCGGTAATTCCCGGTAATAGGTCGTTTAAGAGCAAGTAGAGGTAGTTTATGAGTTACTCACATATAATTACCCAGGAACGGCTGATAACCGGTACTCGATATAATTTGTTGAATTAGTTTAGATAAATATATATTTAATTTTATATATCGTAATATGCAAATACAAAAATGTAGCTCATTTTGACTTGGTGATGCCCTGTAATCGATGTTATTTTAGAGTTACTTTTAATATATTTCTCTATATTGTATTAACCCCAAAACATAACTTAATCCAAATCTATGCCAAACCAAATACAAAATATAACTAAATCTGAAAAATTTATCATAAGAGTTATAGATATATTTATCATTAATTATATTATTGTAGGTATCATTAAAAGTAATGATATTTTATATTTAATGTTATATATTACGATAGCGTTTGTGATTTAGTTATGGTCGAAGTATTAGTTTTCAATATTTATCTAATTATAATACTATGATTAAAATTAAACGTGATGTTAGCGGTATATATTGTAGTATCATTTTCAATTATAATAGATAACATTGTTGTTTATTAATCTTTACATGTATTGTTAAATTATATGTAATGCTATCTTAGAACTATTGGTATTTGTGTAGGATGTAATATTATTATAGTTAAAGAATTGTTTATATATAATTAACTTTAATAATTGTTAAATTTAGCCAGCGGTATAGTTATTGTCTAAAAGTTATTAATATCTATATTATTAAATGTATGTATGTATACTTATTAATATTCTGATAACCGTATATTATATATTCCTATATCTAAATATGGTAATATATATATATATATATATATATATATTTATATATGTGAATTATTTTTCATATAGTTGATTCGTAATATAATCCTGAAATACTCTTTATACATTTTAATGTTATCAAAAAATAAATATTGTTTTATACCAATAAAATGTATTTAT
Organism: Osedax frankpressi; assembly: GCA_964035775.1. Classification (NCBI taxonomy): domain Eukaryota; kingdom Metazoa; phylum Annelida; class Polychaeta; order Sabellida; family Siboglinidae; genus Osedax; species Osedax frankpressi. The sequence goes on from OZ038314.1 coordinate 3,794,577, forward strand.
AAGTATATTTTTAACAGTCATATTAATAACACTGTATAAATTAAGATAGAGAGTGGCCAATTTTTAGGATACGGAAGACCCCTGATATTTGTATTATAACATAATTAGAGTAAATGATTAAATAATCAATTAGGGTACGAAATGGTTCATTTATAGGGTACACCAGTACTATATATTAGAATACAAGAAGTTCGAAAATACACAATTGTTTTGTGTACTCTAATATTATATGCATTGTTTATACGTTGAGAATTCGCAAATGTATATAATAAATAAATTAAAATAATTACAGCTATAAGTGGAATAAACTAAAAATATACCATTTTTGTATTTTTATTGCGTGCGTTGTATAAAAAAAATGTATGCTATTTTTAATTTATTTGATAACATTTTAGTATTACATATGTATGCGATGATGAATAACATATTACTTATTATATTTAACAATAATTATATAATATAATAAATCCTAACTTATATTTAAATTAATTTAACTTAACTTTACCTTATATCTAACTTAATTCTACCTTATATTTAACTTAACTTTACAAAATATCTAACTTACTTTACCTTTTATCTAACTGTCATTAATATATTAATACATTGATACATTATATTAATACTTTACATGAATACATTAATATATTATATTACTATATTAATACATTACTATATTACATCAGTGCATTACATTATACATAAATAAATCATATTAATATATAAATACATTAATACCTTACATTTAAATATATATAATTAAACACACACATGAGTTATACAAATTGTTGTTATTTTAAAATATTAAAAAAAAAATAGTGCAGATAATTCTAAATTAATATTGTTTAAACTTAATTACATAATATTAATTAATTTAAATAAAACATAAAGAATGATGATAAACAGTCAAATATGGTAGGCCTAAAAAGGACTATTTTGTTGAAAAAAAAAGTAGAAAATTGAGAGTAGAAAATGAGAGCAGAACAAATTATTAACCGCTGATAAAATCTGAATAAATATTAATATATATCAGAAATGTCATAAAAAATAGTTGATTATTTACAATTTTCAAAATAATTATTTTAGTATTTTGGTTTAATTTACATTTAGTAATTTTCACAATATCGTTTATATCTAATTATGAACTTGTTGAGGATCAGAATACTCCTTATCTCTCATGTAATTAACGCCGAGTATACAGTTAGTTCTTTTTCAGCATTTGTTACGGCCAAGTGAGAAGATGAGGTTATTTCCCTTGAGTGAGTGAGTTAATGTGTGATTAGATAAATATGTGATTGAGTGAGTGAGTGAGTGAGTAAGTCAGTGAATGAGTGAATGTTGAATGAGTGAGTTAGAGTGAGTGAGGAGTGAATTAGTGAGTGAGTGAGTAAGTCAGTTAATGAGTGAGTGGTAAGTGAGTGAATGAGTGAGTGAGTGATTAAGTGATCGAGTGAGTGAGTGAGATATTAAGTTAATAAATTAAATCAAGATATAAAATAAATTGAGTTATAAATATATATTAAAATGATCTATTTAAACTAATAGAATATATGGTATAATACATATATGAATATTAAAATATGTGACAATAATAATTTATATGTTACAATTAAATATAATTGGTACAAGAATAAAGTAGTATTTTCTAGTATTTTTAACCATTCAGTTATTGTATAGTAAAGATAATTTTACTATTTACCTATTCACCATTATTACATAGTACATATGAGATCAATTACAATATTTTTCATTAATTATAAACAAAATAACAGCTAAAATTCATAATCTCATAGAAAATTTACACAATTAATGATTAATTATCTATGCTAATGAATTTATTGATATTTAAAAAGAAATGTTATAGGCAACACTTAATAACGATATCATAACTAATGACAATGCATATTACATCATTCCAACTATTTATCAATTTATAGATAATGTCTAAAAGGGAATATAAATATGACAAACAAGATTTACATTTCATACCACTTTTTTTGATATAACCTATTATAAAATATAGATATAGACTAATTTGATATCAATTTGCACATGTTTTTTATTATTAATTTATTTTTATTCTCACATTTATATTATTTAATTGTATGCAATTGTAAAAATACAATTATACAAACAGTACGAGCAATTTGCATTAAGTTGGTGCGGTTGATCTGTGCGATTAACAGCTATTTAATTGAATCAACATGGCTGGAGACCCTCATAGTTCTAACCTTACACGTTGCTATGTCCACTACATTTATGTCCAATACACTTAAATGTTGTCCTGAATTCAAGAGTATATTTGGTATATTGAAATCACTTTCGACCAAAGCACAATATATTTCTGGAAGATTAGGATATATTAATTAGTAAATAAACTCGTTAAAATAAATTTTAACAATTAGATAATAATTTAATTTGTTTTTTATTTGAATTCTAATATATACAAATTAAATGATAATATATACGCCTTTAATGAAATAGTGAGTTAAATTATACATAATCTGCATTGAAAATCAATATAAACTAAAATATTGATATTCTAAAACATTTTATTTTAACTTTTTTTTTATGGAGTTATTAAAATAAAATACAAAATTATTAACCGAGTTTGTAATTTGTTGAAATATAAAATTAATATATTTATTTGTATAGAATAGATAGAAACAAACATTGACAGAGCGTTGAATCTCTTTCTGCCAAAACTTCAGCTATGAGATGAGTTGAGATAACTACAAATTGTGGCAATTTTAGCAAAGGAACGGTTGCGTTTTAAGTTGTTAATTCTCTTTGGAGCAATGCAAGACTGGCACAAATTCAAATTATCGAAGATATAAATTAATGAACTGGGATAATTTGTTTATTTAATATTATCTATTTAAATCTTATAATATATATGTTCACTAATTAATTATCTATCTATATACCTGAATTAATTCATTTAGATTAAACATTAAACTATATTAAACTGTATTACACTAAATATTGATTTATATCTAGAAAATCGATTATAATCAAATTAAAAGGGGAATAATGACATAACAATGAGAAATGGCACATTGTGAATAATGAATGGTTTATAGAAATGATATAAAACCTCTATATCTATTATTGATTCCATAAATGTATATTAATGTTTATTAAAGACATATATCCTGATACTCCCTTATGAGCAAGATTTTCTTCGATGTTCATTCTCTGTTCAATGTTAGCACATTTAACTATTAATAGCACTTTTAACTATTTAGTGCACTTTTAAATATTATATATGACAAATCATATAAAACATAAATTCATATTAATTTAATTAACATTCCCAGGTACAACATTAAATGTACATGCAATAAATCCGTATTAGTTACAATAACAACCATGAGGTAGTTGTTGATTTCTCTGATTCGTAAACTATGCAGTGCGTCAGCTGAATAGCAGATTTGTAGAATCGGTATTCATGAGGTATTCCGCCAGGTGGCGCTCGTGAACGGATATAGTTTTGAGATCTCATGATTGAACAAAGGCATGCATTGAAATCCAAGAGTGAGTATTCACAAATGTTGCTATATATAAGGAGTACTATATTAGATGGAGAAATGTTGTATTATTTATAGGGGGCACTTAATTATATAGATGGCGTTAAATTAATTATTAGGAACACTACGTCATTTAAATATAAATATTTATTTAACTAATGCAAATTAACTGTGGATATTTAAAAATTGTACTTAAAAAATAATTTAATCTTTCATCGATAAGATATTAATTTATTCTTAATTTTTATTTTGAAATAATGTAGCTAATAATGATTATATAATTAGGGAATAATTTTTAAATTACCATTTATTATTAATATATTATATGAATATGGGTCAATATTTGGAATTTCAGATAGCAATAAATAATATATGAATTGTAGTTATCAGTGAATATGCTTAACTTGTACATTATAACATATCTTTCTATGCCTCCACACACAACCATCAGACTTTTTGAACTGATTAACTACAGCAGAAAAAATGGAGATGTGGAAGAGGAATAAACACATTGGGTTGTGCAATTTAATTTGCTATCCTGCACTGATTCATCATAATCATCCGGGGGTTCTAATTATGATGCTTAAGGTCAAAGTTTAAACAGTTCAAAAAAGTATACAATAGTGATTGCAATTTTAATAATTATTTAGATAATATTGTTTTGTAAAAATGTAATTTATTATAAACTTTTGAACTTTATTATATTACATTACTCATGTTGTTAATATAAATTAATCAAATATTCAAATATATATAGTTTAATTTAATATTGTATTATCATTATTGTGATACGAGTGTTTTTTTAAATGAATATATATATATAACTATGAAAGATGTTATCGAAAGCTAATTAAACAAATGTGTTTATATAAGATATTCTGCCTTATAGCCGAGGTTTAATAAAATAAATAGTATAAAAGTTATAATTAAAAGAATATAAATATATATTAAAAGAGAATAAAATAATTAGTTAAAAAGAGCCAAAGAATTTTAATAATAAATCACAATAACCTCCAATAACTTCTTAGATACATAGGTATTGCGGTTAGTTCAAGTGTGGTCAGGAATTACTAACTCATTATTCAGCTCAATATTAAAGGCATATAAATTGCATAAATTAGAATACCACTAAAATGTACTGTTTAAAATATTCGCCTTATTTCCAACATTATTGAATACCACAATGATAATATAATAGATATTATCCTGGTTGACGACTCTATTAGGTCACATCCTTTGTTGAGGATAATATGTAGCTAACACTATTTTTTAGATTTTTTAGACTTACTTTATTTTATATTTATAAATATATATGTAATTATTTGTATAATAATAATATATATACTAGTTCAAATTATGCGGGAGTAGATTATGATTATACTAAATAGCCATATTCTAAATAATATGACTGACATATGTATTAGATTATGTATATTAATAGCAATATGCTTCATTATGATGATTTATGGTTGAATCGGAAAACTATAGAGAATTAAAGTCTATATAGTAATATATTAATAATATATATATATATATATATATATATATATATATATATATATATATATATTATATTAATAATATGAATCATCTATATAGTAATATATTAATAATATATATATATATATATATATATATATATATATATTATATTAATAATATGAATCATCTACATTGATATAAAAACATTATATAATAAATATATATATATATATAATATATTACATAATGTATTACATATAATATATATATTCGGAATTGATGTTATTTATACAATCTATATATATCATTAGTACATATTATGTAAGTAATTCATTAATATTTTATATTGATGTTGTGTAATATTTTTATGTAATGTGGTAAAGCAATATGCAGCAAAATTAATGAATATACAAATATAAAATATAAGAAACATGTTGTTCATATGCAACATATATGATTAATTAAATTACACATAGTTTATTATACTAAAAGAATAATATATGTATACTAAATTTACAATAAGAGAAGTTGTATAAAACCATTACATATTTTGATATCATTAACATTATATATATGTATATATAGAATAAACAATCTGTTAATTAAAAATATAATAATTATAATGTAACATGGAAAATATATGTTTAAATAAAGTTATTTATATATTACTACTTAAATATTGATATCTTTTGATACTAATTTATAACAACATAGCTTTAGAGATTATTTTAAAAGGTTTATATTATTAAATGAAATGTGAGTTTTTTCTCACTAAATACTAGTAATTAGTTTCTGTTTTTAAGACTCTTGTATCATTAAAGATAGACAGGATTTGGTAGGATAATCTTTCTTATATTAATAAATATCTTACTTAATGTACCCTATTACCTGTAATATTATCTACAATATTACTATTACCTGTAATATTACCATTACCTGTAATATTACCATTACCTGTAATATTACCATTACCTGTAATATTACCATTACCTGTAATATTACCATTACCTATAATATTACCATTACCTGTAATATTACCATTACCTGTAATATTACCATTACCGTGTAATATTACCATTACCTGCAATATTACTATTACCTGTAATATTACCATTACCCGTAATGTTACTATTACCTGTAATATTACTATTACCTGTAATATTACCCAGAATATAAATGCATTATAACATAATATATAAAATACAAAAATGAAGGTAAATCTTAAATAATAAATAGGGTTGCAAAAGCCGCGAGCATATAATATATTATATTGATAAACTTTATATATTTTCATTTAGCAAAGAAGCAAGCTTATTTTGTATTGTATCATGTAATAATATTTAAAATTAAAAATTATATTAAAAATAATGTACATGTGTAATTGAATATAAATGATATTCAGAATTAAATAATTCATACTAATAAAAAGTTTTATACATAAAAATAAAATAATAATAATAATTAAATGAATACATTTTGTAATAAGCAATTTAATATTAAAATTGTATACATTTATAAATAACTATACATTTTTATATATGTTTGCCATTATTATCTTTGTGTTATATTCATTTTGTTAACTAACCTTTAATTTATTATAGGTACACATGTATTGCACTTAATCATAGTTTAATAAAAGGATTCATAAACTGTGGGTTATTGATCATTACTTATGATTGAAGGAAAACATTTTAAAATTATTTTTTTATATTATTTTTGAGAGAAATTACCTAAACATATTAATTTAAATTAAATCTGAAAAAATAACCTAAGCCTTTACTAGTAACTATATGTACAGTGCATGTGTATACATTAATATATTTAGTGGTGTATTCTATTTTATTAAAATATTAGAATTGAAGAAATTGTATTTCTAATTTTTGCCACGAGTCATGGCAAAAATGGTCATGAGTATCTATATACTATTACTAGACTATATAATCTATACTATAGAATATTAAAGATACCTATTTGTAGATATAATATAATTGAAATTGTATCATTTTTTTAATTTTAAAATTAATATGTTGGGTCATTCAAAATAATATTTATGATATTATATATTAATATATCAATCTATTGTATATACATAGTCACAATATATGGAATAAGTAACTTAAATAATAAAGAAAGCATGATCCTTGCAAATTATTCATTTATTAATAATACATTTTTAATGATATGTTTATTCACAACTATAAACATAATATAAAATTGTTTACAAAAAAAAGTAGTGAAAATATATAAAAAAAACCAACATATAAATTATCTGTTAGCTTTAAAGATTATAAAATATCTAGGCTTGTAAAATAAGTCTATTAGATAGTGACTTAATAAGTCATTATATACTATACCGTACATTGTATTTAATTATATATTAGTTGTATGGGTATGTAAATATATATGGTATCATAGTCACAGAAACCACTACCTGTGAACCACCAGATGTAGTTAGATGAGATGGTTAATTGAGAACCAATTGCTATGAGAGGAATATAGAAATAAACAACTCAGAGGTCAGAAGTCATTGAAAGATAAATATAAAGTGATATCATAATGAAATACAAAGGAATACTGTATATTATTACAGGTTCCTGTTAATTATTACATGTAATGGTAATATTACAGGTAATGGTAATATTGCAGGTAATAGTAATATTACAGGTAATGGTAATAGTACAGGTAATGGTAATATTACAGGTAATGGTAAGATTATAGGTAATAGTAATATTACAGGTAATAGTAATATTACAGGTAATAGTAATATTACAAGTAATGCTAATATTACAAGTAATGGTAATATTACAGGTAATAGTAATATTACAGGTAATGGTAATATTACAAGTAATAGTAATATTTCAGGGAATATTACAGGTAATATTACAGGTAATGGTAATATTACAGGTTATAGTAATATTACAGGTAATATTACAGGTAATATTACAGGTAATGGTAATATTACAGGTAATGGTAATATTACAAGTAATAGTAATATTTCAGGGAATATTACAGGTAATATTACAGGTAATAGTAATATTACAGGTAATGGTAATATTACAGGTAATGGTAATATTACAGGTAATAGTAACATTACAGGTAATGGTAATATTACAGGTAATAGTAATATTGCAGGTAATGGTAATATTACAGGTAATGGTAATATTACAGGTAATGGTAATATTACAGGTAATGGTAATATTACAGGTAATGGTAATATTGCAGGTAATGGTAATATTACACGGTAATGGTAATATTACAGGTAATGGTAATATTACAGGTAATGGTAATATTACAAGTAATGGTAATATTACAGGTAATGGTAATATTACAGGTAATGGTAATATTACAGGTAATAGTAATATTACAGGTAATGGTAATATTACAGGTAATGGTAATATAACAGGTAATAGTAATATTACAGGTAATAGTAATATTACAGGTAATAGTAATATTAAAAGTAATGGTAATATTACAGGTAATAGTAACATTACAGGTAATGGTAATATTACAGGTAATAGTAATATTGCAGGTAATGGTAATATTACACGGTAATGGTAATATTACAGGTAATAGTAATATTACAGGTAATGGTAATATTACAGGTAATGGTAATATTTCAGGTAATGGTAATATTACAGGTAATGGTAATATTACAGGTAATGGTAATATTGCAGGTAATGGTAATATTACAGGTAATGGTAATATTACAGGTAATGGTAATATTACAGGTAATGGTAATATTACAGGTAATGGTAATATTACAGGTAATGGTAATATTACCGTAATGGTAATATTACAGGTAATAGTAATATTGTAGATAATATTACAGGTAATAGGGTACATTAAGTAAGAGATTTATTAATATAAGAAAGATTATCCTTCCAAATCCTGTCTATCTTTAATGATACAAGAGTCTTAAAAACAGATACTAATTACTAGTATTTAGTGAGAAAAAACTTACATTTCATTTAATAATAGAAACCTTTTAAAATAATCTCTAAAGCTATGTTGTTATAAATTAGTATCAAAACATATCAATATTTAAGTAGTAATATATAAATAACTTTATTTAAACATATATTTTCCATGTTTATTCATATTTTATTCTTATCATGAATATTCGGTTTCTAATATCTTCATATGTGTATGCTTTTTTATAACAATTAAAACTGCTCATCTTTATTGTTATAAATTGAATTGATATAGTGTGAGATATTTAAAAAACTTACTTATAACCATCCCAGTTTACTAAACTGTAGAAACTAGGTTTAAAGTTGTTCATGATAATTACATTGGGTTTTTCAACGAAGATTGCAATAAAGTATTTTATATCATCGTCGATATAAATAGACTCCAGTCTAAATCTGTAGATAACGAGGAATTCCAGCGAAGTATGGTAATTAGTGTAAAACGCTTGACACTCTTTAATGGTAGTGTCTTCCAGTAGTGGTAAATTATACTTTCTATTCTCTTTCTTATCATTTCTATACACAAGATATTCATTGTATCAAATACTATTTTATATAACGTATTGTTTCTTTATGATAGTCACTTGTTAATCAATAATAATCATAATATAATAAAACCAAGTACCTAAACAAATACGATTATGATTTTTAAATAATTAGGTTTTCATATACATAACTTGGTTTAAAAAACTTTAAATTATGATTAAATATTAAGTTTATATCTACAGCAGTCCGATTTATTCAAATAAAGATTAACAAGAAGTATATCAATTCGTATTCCGGTTAACAGTGAAGTTAAGCGAGGTGACACGATGTCACTATTACTTTTTAACCCTGTGATAGATTATGTTACCTCAGAGCCTAAGGATTATAATGCAATTTTCATTAATGACAATACTCACATTTTAAAATATTTAGCCTTTGCCGACGATGTAGTTTTATTTGGCAAAGATGAAGCAAGCATTCAAAATAAAATTAACATTATTATGAGTGGACTTAAAGAATGTAGACTAAATATTAACCATGGTAAAAGTGCGACTATGAATCTAATTATACACCCTACAAAATGTGGTTATGTTCACCTCAGCCCATAATCACAATTAATAACGCTCACATTAAACCAATATCTATATATGAAACATATATATATTTAGGTATCCTGATAGACCCAATAGACAATAGAAATAATAATATTGTTAACAATATTGCTGCTGAATTAATTTATATATCTAAAGCTCTATTAAAACCACAACAGCGAATGCATCTACTAAAATACCACTTAATCCCAAGTTTCCTACATCAGATGGTATTTACCTGTATAACGCAATCTTCTTTAAAATCAATTTACATGCATTTTCGAACTTTTGTTAAAAGATGGATGCGTCTTCCAAAAGATACAAACTTAGCGGTATTCCACGCGCCAGCTTCAGTCGGTGGCTTATCATTACCCGACTATATCTATCAATACCAGTTTTACGACTAAATATAATCAAATCTATAAAATCAAATGATGACCCACTGATAACATCGATGCTATGTAATATAAAAACGAAATGGTGTCAACCCAGATTTTATGAAAATGAATTATTTACATCCAATATATCAATTAGAATTTTTTATATTAATAAACTATTTAATTCCGCTGATGGTCGTGGTTTGAGATTCGGAGGATGCACGAAATACATAAATAGATGGATTGAGTATACGAATAGACTGATGTCAGGGCGCGGTTATATAGACTCCTATATATACAATCTATTATACATTAAGTATAGGGCTAAACTTATGTTTCTAAACACTAATACTAACTGCCTAATGAAAGGATGCAATTATAAACACGATCACCTAAATCATATAATGCAAACATTCAACTATAATTATAATCCACAGACATAACTACATAAATAAATTAATAATACAATACTTGAATAAACACAACTATATAACAATACCAGAACCATATATACGCACGACTAACGGATTACGGAAACCAGACATACTAACTTACAAAATAAACTCAGACTCAGCATATATTATTGACACACAGATATCTACAGACACTAGACATTGATGCAAATTACATACAGAAAACATCCTACTACAATACCCCCGATATAAGTGCCTATGCAAAACGTGTAACAAATCGTACAAAGGTTGTGTTTAACTCATCATGCAGGAACTGGCGAGGCGTGCCGTCTACACTTTCCGCTAACGACTTACTAGCAATCGGTCTAACAAAGAAAGAAATTGAAATACTGAGAATAGATCCTATAATAATATTTATTATCAAAATAATAAAAGCTTCACTTACATCTATTTATTAGATTTAGAAGGAAATGCAATCCGAGAACATTTCGTTGGTCAAGTGAAATATTCTCGAATTGCATTCTGATTTTTTCGGATGAGCGTGAGAAAGTCTTCTTAACTAAATGAATAGTAGTCATTTTCTTATCGTTTTCATCCAAGCGGGTTATTTCTTTTGGTATGAAGTAAGCTTTATATCAATTATTAATATTTAGTCATTCATTAGATGTCGGCGTGTTTGTAGTATTCTTATGTTTGTGAAATTCTTTAGTTGTCAAATCATTCGAGTATTTTCTGTCATCATATACAGAGGATGCTTTAGGTAATACGATCTTATCAAACATACTACGGAATCTGTTAAATATTGAATTCGTTAACATTTAAATAAGTATAAGTTATCATTTAAATGAAATTAACTTATAATGTATATGCGCATATTATCTAGAGAATTATTATTAGAATAATTTAATCTATTTTATAGAATTTTAATTATTAACATATTTATTGATTATTTGTTTATATATATATATATATATATATATATATATATGTGTATTATACTAACGATACTTAGGGTTATAAATCGTTTTCTTTAAACAATAATACGGTTCCATTTGCATGCCTTTGCAGTCTATAGTAGATGGAGGATACTCCACTATACCATAACTATTTATATATTACCAGTGGGAGGATAATGTACACGACTAAGCACTCATTTAAACTAGTCAATTAGTGAGAGGATAGTGACATCGCTAAGCACCCATTTAAACTAGCAAGATCTAAATAGTTATGGGCTTGTGGAGCCTAAGCAACATTTTAACTAACTATAGACTGCAAAATAACTCAAATGCATGTTGAGTGTGTGGCATGCCGTATTATTGTTTATACCAGCAATGAATTTATTTTCTGGAATAATAATATTACTTTATTAATTTATATAATATGTATTTTTATATTATTTGAATTCATTTTAATATCCTATTCTATATAATTGTGAATGATAAATAGAGTTATCTTATTATATTACTTAATTTTATGAATAATTAAAATACTGTAAATTATCTATACCGCATTATAACAAGTACCAGCTAGTTGTAAGATTTTAATACGTTAGAAATTAAAATTATAAGCTATGTTTTTAAGAATCGGTGATATAATTTAAGTATTCATTACTAACATATAGTATATAATAATATTATTAATATTATTATTCGAATGTTAAAGATATTAAAGATATATTCTAAGCTATATTTTTAGTTTGTTGTGTGAATTAAACGAATGATACAATATCTAAATAATAATAATTGTAGTTATATGTCTTTAAAAGTAAGGATTAATTAGCTATGGGTCACATATAAAGTAAACTTAAATGTTTAACTAATAGTAATTATATATAAATACTAACAATTAGTATGCAACTGTGGTTTATTTATATACAGTAACATATTATTATAAATACTACTTTAATTTAAATTTCATTATTTATTATTCAATTAAAATAAAGTAAACATTAGTTTTACATTTTCTAATTTAAATTTTATTAAATATCAAATTGTTTTCAATTAAAAAAATTATATTTTATTTTATTTTCATATCACGAGTTGCTATGTAGTATAATTGTTAATTAATTAAACTAATGAATATACCATTTATAATAATACTAGATGCTATAGATACGGCGATGCCCGGTATTCCATTGAATATGTTATCCAATATTAATACATAAATTTACACATATCTTATTTTTTTAATATACAAAATCTAGCTCATTTGGACCCGGTAATTCCCGGTAATAGGTCGTTTAAGAGTAAGTACAGGTAGTTTATGAGTTACTCACATATAATTATCCAGGAACGGCTGATAACCGGTACTCGATATAATTTGTTGAATTAGTTTAGATAAATATATATTTAATTTTATATATCGTAATATGCAAATACAAAAATGTAGCTCATTTTGACTTGGTGATGCCCTGTAATCGATGTTATTTTAGAGTTACTTTTAATATATTTCTCTATATTGTATTAACCCCAAAACATAACTTAATCCAAATCTATGCCAAACCAAATCCAAAATATAACTAAATCTGAAAAATTTATCATAAGAGTTATAGATATATTTATCATTAATTATATTATTGTAGGTATCATATATAAGTAATGATATTTTATATTTAATGTTATATATTACGATAGCGTTTGTGATTTAGTTATGGTCGAAGTATTAGTTTTCAATATATATCTAATTATAATACTATGATTAAAATTAAACGTGATGTTAGCGGTATATATTGTAGTATCATTATCAATTATAATAGATAACATTGTTGTTTATTAATCTTTACATGTATTGTTAAATTATATGTAATGCTATCTTAGAACTATTGGTATTTGTGTAGGATGTAATATTATTATAGTTAAAGAATTGTTTATATATAATTAACTTTAATAATTGTTAAATTTAGCCAGCGGTATAGTTATTGTCTAAAAGTTATTAATATCGATATTATTAAATGTATGTATGTATACTTATTAATATTCTGATAACCGTATATTATATATTCCTATATCTAAATATGGTAATATATATATATATATATATATATATTTATATATGTGAATTATTTTTCATATAGTTGATTCGTAATATAATCCTGAAATACTCTTTATACATTTTAATGTTATCAAATATATTTTATCAAAAAATAAATATTGTTTTATACCAATAAAATGTATTTATTAGGGATTAAAAATCAAATACAGAAGTTAATTGTTAAGTATGATAAGTGGGAACAAATTAAAGTATTTCCTATATCGTTAAATATTGACGGTATGTCCCCATTTAATTCGTCTTCAAAATCACTATGGCCAATTTTATTATCTATAAATATTAGACCATATCAAGTTTGTGCCATAGTTATAACTTACGGAAAGAGTAAACCAACCGATAACGAATTTATAAATGAAACAGTAGATGAATTAAATATTGTAACCGAATCGGGTATTCTTATTAATGGCAATCATATAAAGATAAAATTAGAATACATTATATGCGATGCTCCCGCTAGAGCAATGGTAAAAAATATATTTGTACATAATTCGAAAAAAGGATGTGAAAGGTGTCACGTTAGAGGCGAATATTATAACAATAGAATGATATTCGAAGATATCAATTATGTAAAAAGAACACACGAGGAATTCAAAATGCAATCTGATATTTTACATCACAAAGGTGTATCGATATTATTAAAATTAAAACATTTTGATATAATTAACCAAATACCACTTGACTATATGCACTTAATATGTATTGGAGTAATGAAAAAATTAATAAAGATATGGATTGAGATGAAGTTTCTCTCGTCGGCAATAATACAAATGAGAAAAATTATGCGACCGAGGTAATTAAATATAAAGATTAACTATATATTTCATATATAATATACTACTATAACCATAATTATTAATTTTTTCAATTAAGTGTATACATTTATTTGAACATATTTATATACATTACCTATATTAAAAATCAATAATTAATTTTTTATTAAATTTATTAATTTTACAGATATACGTTTTCGAGGTCATTTCAACCTATTGAAAATCTTGTAAATTGGAAGGCTACTGAATACAGAGCCTTTTTATTATATATCGTACCTATGATATTGGAGGGAATTTTGCCGGATAAGATATATCAACATTTTTTATTACTACACATTTCTATCACAATTTTATTATCAAAACTATTAACTAAAAATTAGGGATATTTAGCTAAATCATTACTAAAAATGTTTGTAGCCGAATGCACCGAACTATATGGGAAATCATTTAACATCTATAATATTCATAGCGCAATTCATATAGCAGATGATGCTATTAGATTTACTACATTAGACAAATGCTCAGCATTTAGATTTGAAAACTATTTAGGAAAATTAAAACGAATGCTTAGAAAGGGAAACAAGGTTGTGGAGCATTGGTTGCAAGAATTGATGAAAATAGTTTAATTAATTATAAACCTAAATCAAATAAAAATGCTATTAAAGTAAACGACTGCTATCAATTAAACGACCATTGTTATATTATTATAAATAATATTAATTCGTTAACTAATATTTGCGAAGTAAGGAAATTTAATACTATAGATTCATATAGTCATCCCATAAGTTCATCACTATTGGGACAACAAAAATCGGATATATATATTATAAGTTCTATTCACGCAGATTTATTGTTAAAAAGATGTCTTTATATCGACGATGGAAAATACCATATTTTTAAAACCATTGTACACTATTTTGATTTATAAATTAAATACTCAACTCAATAAACTATGTAAATTCATGTTTTATATTCATTACAAATTTAAATCAAATTTCGTATAAACTTTTTAAAACTTTTTTAAACTAAATTTTTTAAATATTTCTATAATTTAACGCATGTATATATATATATATTACATATATATATATATATATATATATATATATATATATATATATATATTACATATATATATTATAGTTTTATTTAGAACAATATAATATATTACGGATATATATAAAATCCCTCCCAATATCAAACACACGTCTTGTGACCAATGTTAGAAAAATTAAATTAAACGTGACTAGATGGCATAGAAAAATTTACTTTATCGTATATATTATATATATATATACTATATATACTATACTATATATATTATAGTATGTACTATATAGTACATACAATATATGATATATGTCGCTATACTAATATTAATAGTATAATTATTATACTTATTAAAGTATTATACTACTATAACTATACACTATATAGTATGTAAGTATACTTAATCTAATTATATCGTATACTCCAGTATTATATATATTGATATTCATGAATATAAGTATATACTATATAAGTATAGTACCACTATAGTGGTATATATATATATATATATATATATATATATATATATATATGTATATATGGTATATATACACTATACTATATGTATATATACATATAGTATAGTGTATATATACATATGTACAGTGGGATAATGGTAGTCTATAAGTATATACTATATAAGTATAGTATCACTATAGTGGTATATATATATATGTATATATGGTATATATACACTATACTATATGTATATATACATATAGTATAGTGTATATATACATATGTACAGTGGGATAACGGTAGTCTATAAGTATATACTATATAAGTATAGTATCACTATAGTGGTATATATATATATATATATGTATATATGGTATATATACACTATACTATATGTATATATACATATAGTATAGTGTATATATACATATGTACAGTGGGATAACGGTAGTCTATAAGTATATACTATATAAGTATAGTATAACTATAGTGGTATATATATATATATGTATATATGGTATATATACACTATACTATATGTATATATACATATATTATAGTGTATATATACATATGTACAGTGGGATAACGGTAGTCTGCCATATGGCGTAGAAACGGTAGAGAAAAGTATTACCGATACTCTGCCGTACAGTGGGATAACGGCCGACTACCGATAGTCTGCTATACGGCAGAGAAACGGTATAATTGTTCACATTTCAGCCGTTTCTCTACTGCGCAGTAAAGAAACGGCGGACCATCGGTGGACTTTGTTGGTACAGCTGTAAATTTTCGTTATTGAATTACATCTAATTAAATATTTTTAATGGTTCAAATCTCTATTGTAATACTTGGAATTTTTATATCAATTTAAAAAAATATTTTAATGAAAATGACAATACATAACAAGGATAAATAGTTTTACCTATGTTAATTTACATCAAGTATTGTTAACTATTATAACCATTTATAATATTATTACTTAATCATGATATATCTGAATAACTATGATCATTGTAAATTTTAAATATTTTTTTATAAAATTGTTACCATAAAATATATAACATATACGATATACATGTAATAAATATACTATGACAATTTTATGAATATGTTATTAACATACTATTAAAACAAATGTTTTATTTACAATATTGTATATATATATTTATATTACATAGTATACACTATGTATTACTGTATCTTATATTATTGTATTACTATGTATTAATGTATCTTATATTATTTTATTACTAGATAGTTTTATAATAGTTTCTCAGTGATATTTTATTTTTGTATAGAAATAATAATATATGTAATTAAATAAATATAAAATATATATTTTTTTAAATTTACAAAAAGTGTTCGTATGTCGTGTAGCTTAATGCTCTGTACGTTTTCTTTATATATATATATATATATATATAAAGGAAACGTACAGCGTATTAACGTATACGTTATGTAGAATTACATCTAATTACATATTTGTAATGATCTAGGTTCAAATATATCTTGTAGCGCATTGAATAGTCGCTATATTTGTAATACAAAAATTATATATTTATTTACTGTTACAATATTAAGTTTCATAGTATTTATTTTCATTATACATAAATGAGTTCAATTTTTCTATAGATATATTATTAACTAGGTATTAGGTAATAAGTGATACATATATCTCAAAAATAGTAGCTTCATAATAATTAAGTTCGATATAATTTTCATGGAAATAATATATTAATTGAAAACGTTCATAAAGTTCATAGTAAAATTAATTATAAAATATACTTCAACTTGATCATTTTTATGCTTAAATATTTTTTTTAATATTGCAAAAATTTTAATTGATCACGGGTCCAAACCTTAGAAACAGTTATTAATTTTAAGAATCTTAGTTACAATATATTATCTAAAATTATAAATAAAATCGAAATATGTTTAAAAAAAATTTTATGTGCTAGATAATTCTATATTAATTAAATTAATTATGAGTTGTTAGATATTTAGATATTTAGCAAGGGTTGATAGATGAATGTATGGATAGATGAATGGATGGATATATGGATGTATGGAAATATGAATGGATGGATGGATATATAGATTGATTGGTTGCTGGATTGCTGGATGAGTTTCAATAAGTAATATATTTTACGATAACAATTTAAAACTTTATCTAAATTTCATTTTGGTTAAACTTTCCCAAATATCTTTGTAGCATATTGAAATGAAAAATATAATTGGAATAGATTAGAAAAAGTTTAAGCCGGAGAAACAACAAATATGTAGCACTGGCCATGCATATGAGATAATATTTCTTAAAACTATGTATAAACAAAATACTAGAAGTAGTCACCAATCAACTAATAACTATACTATACAATATTCAATTAAGTAATAAAATAAAAAGAGAATGCAATACGATAGAAAATGAAACCACTCTTAATAATACTATTAAAAGAATTAAAATGATAGAAAATTAGATTAAATAAAAATAATAAAAGAAAAAGAGAGTGTAGCTCGAAAGAAAATGAAACCACTATTATTAATACTATTAAAAATATATCCAAATGAATTAAAATAAATGAAATCTGTAAACGAATTAATAATAAAAGAAAAAGAATATCGAGTAAGAAAGAAAATGACAGAAAAGGTATACCATACTCTAAAATATATTTGTAAAATAAAAAAAGGACGAAATTAATAAGAGAAATACTATTAAAGAGCATAAAAATTCAACTGTAATGTATTATGATGAATGTAAATTAATATTAAATAAAGAAAGACTTACTCCAGATATGTTATTATCATTAATTGATTTGCAACACATAAATAAATGCATTTACAATTATTTAATAAATAAATTATTTTTATCATTAACTACAAAAATCGTAATATCGGCAATAAACCACCAATAAAATGCTAACATAGATAAAATTTGGTTGAAAATCCATCTTCACAATATATATATATATATATATAGTGAAATGAAATCCACATTATTTACGATAGCTTGACGTGTTTTTGTGGCTTCTATTATAAATAGATCTAAATCGTAAGATATGTTTGAGTATTCTGTAGCATTATTATTTGATATGTAATGAATATTAATGATACAGAGATACTATTCTAAATACTACAGTTCCGGTGCGTACATAGTACATGTATTATGTATTAACTAATTTCTACACTTAAGACTCACAATTTCTACACTTGACTTAGAAACAAAAACTACTCGAAAAACTTTTATTCAAATTTATTCAAATAGAATAATATTGATAGTTTGAAAATGTACTATTAAATTATGCAAACTAAATACATTAGTTTATGTATATAATATATATATATATATATATATATATATATATATATATATATATATATATGTATGTATATATATATATGAATTATATGAAGACATACAATATTTTCCTGAACTTTTTGATATACAAATTAAAATAACCAAAATATTAATTATTTTTTTAAAATATAATTGATTTTTTTATCTAGACCATTTAATGTAGTTAATGTTTTCAAATATATATATATATATATATGTATATATATATATGTATATATATATATGTATATATAATATGTATATATATATATATATATATATATATATATATTCAAGTCTATATTCTTTATTAATTTCTATGTCAAATACTTATTTTTTTAATTACAAAATGATATATGTAAACTTACCGATTTTAAAACATATTTATGTGTTGCTATTGCAAAATATTTCAAATATTTCCACTATTTATGATATTATATGAATTATAGGCACCAACATTATCACTATTTAAGTTGACTTCAAGTTGGTATCTTCGAAAAGCCCTACGAGATATGCTTCGATATCCTCCTGAAGAGCCGTAATGGCAAAACTTCGGAAACGTACGTCGGTTTTGAAATATTGTGTGGTTTCGCGAACTAATAGATGGAAAGGTAACTTTCGGATAAGAAATTCGGTAGATTTCTGGTAACGACCGATTTCACGAAGGGTAACTGTACCAGGTATCGGTGTGCTTTCTTCACTCTACCTGTATCAGAGGGAATCTTTCGAGCAGCTGTTGTCGCTAACTGTCTTATTGATTTAATTTCGAAACTAAAAGATGAAAATGCTTATTTATATATATATTCTCAGTCTAACGAAGTCCCAACATTAAATTTTAATATACCGCATATGGACATCGAATTTTATAATCTATATCGGTAATTTTATACCATTATGTCATTATTCTATTATTAGCTATGTAAATTTAACTAAGTTTAAAAAGTGTACCATATATATAAAAAACCGTACCATATATGTGTTGATTCGATAGTATGCCTTTATGAACTATGCGATATATTCAAAGTATATAGCTTATATTTAAGGCCACTCTAATCTAATACATTGGATAAATCTAATACATTGAATAAATCACACACACTTTATTAATATAGTGAATATTAGCTGCCACATACAGTAATATAGTATACTTTTAGTATAATAAACTATGTGTATTAATCATTTATATTTCATATGAACAACATGTTTCTTATATTTTATATTTATATATTCATTAATTTTGCTGCATATTGCTTTAAAACATTCCATACAAATATTACACAACATCAATATAAAATATTAATGAATTACTTACATAATATGTACTAATGATATATATATATTGTATAAATAACATCATTTCCAAATAAATTTTATATGTAATACATTATGTATATATATATGTATTATATAATGTTTTTATATCAATGTAGATGATTCATATTATTAATATAATATATATATATATATATTTATTTAGATATATATATATTATTAATATATTACTATATAGACTTTAATTATCTATAGTTTTCCGATTCAACCATAACTCATCATAATGAAGCATATTGCTTTAAATATACATAATATAATACAAATGTCAGTCATATTATTTAGAATACGGCTATTTAGTATAATCATAATCTACTCCCGCATAATTTGAAGTCGTATATATATTATTATCATACAAATAATTACATATATATTTATAAATATAAAGTAAAGTAAAGTAAGTCTACAAATTTTTTAGTGATATTCTTATTTAAGATATGTAATTCATATGCCTTTAATATTGATCTGAATAATGTGTTAGTAATTCCTGACTACACTTGAACTAACCCGCAAGACCTATGTATCTAAGAAGTGATTGTTGGAGGTTATTGTGATTTATTGTTAACATTTCTTTTGCTTATTTTAACTAATTTATTTTATTCTTTTTTAATATATATTTATATTATTTTAGTTATAATTTTATACTATTTATTTTATTAAACCTCGGCTATAAGGCAGAATATCTTATATAAACACATTTGTTTAATTAGCTTTCGATAACATCTTTTATAGTTATATATATATATATATATATATTTATTTAAAAAGACACTCATATTACAATAATGATAACAAAATATTAAATTAGACTATATATATTTGAATATTTGATTAATTTATATTAACAACATGAGTAATGTAAAATAATAAAGTTAAAAAGTTTATAATAAATTACATTTTTACAAAACAATATTATCCAAATAAATATTAAAATTAAATATATATATTTTATTAAAAATTGCAATCACAGTTGTATATTTTTTTGAACTGTTTAAACTTTGACCTTAAGCATCATAATTAGAATCACCGGATGATGATGAATCAGTGCAGGATAGCAAATTAAATTTCACAACCCAATGTGTTTATTCCTCTTCCACATCTCCATTTTTTCTGCTGTAGTTAATCAGCTCAAAAAGTCTGATGGTTGTGTGTGTAGGCATAGAAAGCTATGTTATAATGTACAAGTTAAGCATATTCACTGATAACTACAATTCATATATTATTTGTTACTATCTGAAATTTGACCCATATTCATTTAATATATTAATAATAAATAGTAATTTAAAGATTATTATATATTATATAATTATTATTAGCTACAATATTTCAAAATAAAAATTAAGAATAAATTAATATCTTATCGATGAAAGATTACAATTAAATTATTTTTTTAAGTAAATTTTTTAAATATCCACAGTTAATTTGCATAAGTAAAATAAATATTTATATTTAAATGATGTAGTGTTCCTAATAATTAATTTAACGCCATCTATATAATTAAGTGCCCCCTATATATAATACAACATTTCTCCATCTAATATAATACTCCTTATCTATAGCAACATTTGTGAATACTCACTCTTGGATTTCAATGCATGCCTTTATTCAATTCATGAGATCTCAAAACTATATCCGTTCACGAGCGCCACCTGGCGGAATACCTCATGAATACCGAGTCTACAAATCTGCTATTCAGCTGAAGCACTGCATAGTTTACGAATCAGAGAAATCAACAACTACCTCATGGTTGTTATTGTAACTAATACGGATTTATTGCATGTACATTTAATGTTGTACCTGGGAATGTTAATTAAATTAATATGAATTTATGTTTTATATGATTTGTCATATATAATATTTAAAAGTGCACTAAATAGTTAAAAGTGCTATTAATAGTTAAATATGCTAACATTGAACAGATAATGAACATCGAAGAAAAGAATTTGATACTGGAAATCACGGAAAGACAAATTGCAGAATCAAAGAGGAGATACATAAACTAGTCGAGAACCAAAAGTCACTAGAATGTGACCAATCACTCTCCAATGACAAATACAAGTTTGTTGCACCAGTGTATACGTTAGTCAATGATTTAATTGTTAAATCTTGCTCATAAGGGAGTATCAGGATGCTGTCTTTAATAAAAATTAATATACATTTATGGAATCAATAATAGATATAGAGGTTTTATATCATTTCTATAAACCATTCATTATTCACAATGTGCCATTTCTCATTGTTATGTCATTATCCCCCTTTTAATTTGATTATAATCAATTTTCTAGATATAAATCAATATTTAGTGTAATACAGTTTAATATAGTTTAATTTTAATCTAAATGAATTAATTCAGATATATAGATAGATAATTAATTAGTATATATTATAAGATTTCAATAGATAATATTAAATAAACAAATTATCCCAGTTCATTAATTTATATCTTCGATAATTTGAATTTGTGCCAGTCTTGCATTGCTCCAAAGAGAATTAACAACTTAAAACACAACAATTCCTTTGCTAAAATTGCCACAATTTATAGTTATCTCAACTCATTTCATAGCTGAAGTTTTGGCATTGCAGAAAGAGATTCAACGTTCTGTCAATGTTTGTTCCTGATTAACTGACTTACTCACTCACTCACTAATTCACTCCTCACTCACTCTAACTCACTCATTCAACACTCACTCATTCACCGACTTACTCACTCACTCACTCACTCAATCACATATTTATCTAATCACACATTAACTCACTCATTCAAGGGAAATAACCTCATCTTCTCACTTGGCCGTAACAAAAGCTGAAAAAGAACTAACTGTATAATCGGCGTTAATTACATGAGAGATAAGGAGTATTCTGATCCTCAACAAGTTCATAATTAGATATAAACGATATTGTGAAAATTACTAAATGTAAATTAAACCAAAATACTAAAATAATTATTTTGACAATTGTAAATAATCAACTATTTTTTACTTATGACATTTCTGATATATATTAATATTTATTCAGATTTTATCAGCGGTTAATAATTTGTTCTGCTCTCATTTTCTACTCTCATTTTTCTACTTTTTTTTCACCAAAAGAGTCCTTTTTAGGCCTACCATATTTGACTATTTATCATCATTCTTTATGTTTTATTTAAATTAATTAATATTATGTAATTAAGTTTAAACAGTATTAATTTAGAATTATCTGCACTATTTTTTTTTTATATTTTAAAATAACAACAATTTGTATAACCATGTGTGTGTTTAATTATATATATTTAAATGTAAGGTATTAATGTATTTATATATTAATATGATTTATTTATGTATAATGTAATGCATTGATGTAATATAGTAATGTATTAATATAGCAATATAATATATTAATGTATTCATGTAAAGTATTAATATAATGTATTAATATATTAATATCAATTAATATCAATGTATTAATATATTAATGACAGTTAGATAAAAGGTAAAGTAAGTTAGATATTTTGTAAAGTTAAGTTAAATATAAGGTAGAATTAAGTTAGATATAAGGTAAAGTTAAGGTAAGTTAAATTAATTTAAATATAAGTTAGGATTTATTATATTATATAATTATTGTTAAATATAATAAGTAATATGTTATATATCATCGCATACATATGTAATATTAAAATGTTATCAAATAAATTAAAAATAGCACACACACTTTTTTATACAACGCACGCAATAAAAATACAAAAATGGTATATTTTTAGTTTATTCCACTTATAGTTGTAATTATTTTAATTTATTTATTATATACATTTGCGTATTCTCAACGTATAAACAATGCATATAATATTAGAGTACACAAAACAATTGTGTATTTTCGAACTTCTTGTATTCTAATATATAGTACTGGTGTACCCTATAAATGAACCATTTCGTACCATAATTGATTATTTAATCATTTACTCTAATTAGGTTATAATACGAATATCAGGGGTCTTCCGTATCCTAAAAATTGGCCACTCTCTATCCTAATTTATACAGTGTTATTAATATGACTATTAAAAATATACTTATAAATACATTTTATTGGTATAAAACAATATTTATATTTTGATAACATAGTTTTGATAACATTAAAATGTATAAAGAGTATTTCAGGATTATATTACGAATCAACTATATGAAAAATAATTCACATATATAAATATATATATATATATATATATATATATATTACCATATTTAGATATAGGAATATATAATATACGGTTATCAGAAT
Source organism: Osedax frankpressi (assembly GCA_964035775.1). Taxonomy (NCBI): domain Eukaryota; kingdom Metazoa; phylum Annelida; class Polychaeta; order Sabellida; family Siboglinidae; genus Osedax; species Osedax frankpressi. The sequence goes on from OZ038314.1 coordinate 3,819,664, forward strand.
ATTAATAAGTATACATACATACATTTAATAATATCGATATTAATAACTTTTAGACAATAACTATACCGCTGGCTAAATTTAACAATTATTAAAGTTAATTATATATAAACAATTCTTTAACTATAATAATATTACATCCTACACAAATACCAATAGTTCTAAGATAGCATTACATATAATTTAACAATACATGTAAAGATTAATAAATAACAATGTTATCTATTATAATTGATAATGATAATACAATATATACCACTAACATCGCGTTTAATTTTAATCATAGTATTATAATTAGAAAAATATTGAAAACTAATACTTCGACCATAACTAAATCACAAACGCTATCGTAATATATAACATTAAATAAAAAATATCATTACTTATAATGATACCTAAAATAATATAATTAATGATAAATATATCTATAACTCTTATGATAAATTTTTCAGATTTAGTTATATTTTGGATTTGGTTTGGTATAGATTTGGATTAAGTTATGTTTTGGGGTTAATACAATATAGAGAAATATAATAAAAGGTACTCTAAAATAATATCGATTACAGGGCATCACCAAGTCAAAATGAGCTACATTTTTGTATTTGCATATTACGATATATAAAATTAAATATATATTTATCTAAACTAATTCAACAAATTATATCGAGTAACGGTTATCAGCCGTTCCTGGATAATTATATGTGAGTAACTCATAAACTACCTCTACTTACTCTTAAACGACCTATTACCGGGAATTACCGGGTCCAAATGAGCTAGATTTTGTATATTAAAAAAATAAGATATGTGTAACTTTATGTATTAATATTGGATAACATATTCAATGGAATACCGGGCATCGCCGTATCTATAGCATCTAGTATTATTATAAATGGTATATTCATTAGTTTAATTAATTAACAATTATACTACATAGCAACTCGTGATATGAAAATAAAATAAAATATAATTTTTTTAATTGAAAACAATTTGATATTTAATAAAATTTAAATTAGAAAATGTAAAACTAATGTTTACTTTATTTTAATTAAATCATAAATAATGAAATTTAAATTAAAGTAGTATTTATAATAATATGTTACTGTATATAAATAAACCACAGTTGCATACTAATTGTTAGTATTGCATTTATATATAATTACTATTAGTTAGACATTTGAGTTTACTTTATATGTGAACCATAGCTAATTAATCCTTACTTTTAAAGACATATAACTACAATTATTATTATTTAGATATTGTATCAGTAGTTCATTCGTTTAATTCACACAACAAACTAAAACTATAGCTTAGAATATATCTTTAATATCTTTAACATTCGAATAATAATATTAATAATATTATTATATATTATATGTTAGTAGTGTGAATACTTAAATTATATCACCGATTCTTAAAAACTAACTTATAATTTTAATTTCTAACGTATTAAAATCTTACAACTAGCTGGTACTTGTTATAATGCGCTATAGATAATTTACAGTATTTTAATTATTCATAAAATTAAGTAATATAATAAGATAACTCTATTTATCATTCACAATTATATAGAATAGGATATTAAAATGAATTCAAATAATATAAAAATACATATTATATAAATTAATAAAGTAATATTATTATTCCAGAAAGTAAATGAAAATAAATTCATTGCTGGTATAAACAATAATACGGCATGCCACACACTCAACATGCATTTGAGTTATTTTGCAGTCTATAGTTAGTTAACATGTTGCTTAGGCTCCACAAGCCCATAACTATTTAGATATTGCTAGTTTAAATGGGTGCTTAGCGATGCCACTATCCTCTCACTAATTGACTAGTTTAAATGAGTACTTAGTCGTGTTCATTATCCTCTCACTAGTTTACTAGTTTAAATGATTGCTTAGCGATGTCACTATCCTCTCACTGGTCGATTAGTTTAAATGAGTGCTTAGTCGTGTACATTATCCTCCCACTGGTAATATATAAATAGTTATGGTATAGTGGAGTATCCTCCATCTACTATAGACTGCAAAGGCATGCAAATGGAACCGTATTATTGTTTAAAGAAAACGATGTATAACCCTAAGTATCGTTAGTATAATACACACATATATATATATATATATATATATATATATATATATATATATATAAACAAATAATCAATAAATATGTTAATAATTAAAATTCTATAAAATAGATTAAATTATTCTCATAATAATTCTCTAGATAATATTGCGCATATACATTATAAGTTAATTTCATTTAAATGATAACTTATACTTATTTAAATGTTAATGAATTCAATATTTAACAGATTCCGTAGTATGTTTGATAAGATCGTATTACCTAAAGCATCCTCTGTATATGATAACAGAAAATACTCGAATGATTTGACATCTAAAGAATTTCACAAACATAAGAATACTACAAACAGCCGACATCTAATGAATGACTAAATATTAATAATTGATATAAAGCTTACTTCATACCAAAAGAAATATCCCGCTTGGATGAAAACGATAAGAAAATGACTACTATTCATTTAGTCTATTTATTCATTTAAGAAGACTTTCTCACGCGCATCCGAAAAAATCAGAATGCAATTCGAGAATATTTCACTTGACCAACGAAATGTTCTCGGATTGCATTTCCTTATAAATCTAATAAATAGATGTAAGTGAAGCTTTTATTATTTTGATAATAAATATTATTATAGGATCTATTCTCAGTATTTCAATTTATTTCTTTGTTAGACCGATTGCTAGTAAGTCGTTAGCGGAAAGTGTAGACGGCACGCCTCGCCAGTTCTTGCATGATGAGCTAAACACAACCTTTGTTCGATTTGTTACACGTTTTGCATAGGCACTTATATCGGGGGTATTGTAGTAGGATGTTTTCTGTATGTAATTTGCATCAATGTCTAGTGTCTGTAGATATCTGTGTGTCAATAATATATGCTGAGTCTGAGTTTATTTTGTAAGTTAGTATGTCTGGTTTCCGTAATCCGTTAGTCGTGCGTATATATGGTTCTGGTATTGTTATATAGTTGTGTTTATTCAAGTATTGTATTATTAATTTATTTATGTAGTTATGTCGGTGGATTATAATTATAGTTGAATGTTTGCATTATATGATTTGCATTATAGGTGATCGTGTTTATAATTGCATCCTTTCATTAGGCAGTTAGTATTAGTGTTTAGAAACATAAGTTTAGCCCTATACTTAATGTATAATAGATTGTATCTAGTTTAAAGGAGTCTATATAACCGCGCCCTGACATCAGTCTATTCGTATACTCAATCCATCTATTTATGTATTTCGTGCATCCTCTGAATCTCAAACCACGACCATCAGAGGAATTAAATAGTTTATTAATATGAAAAATTCTAATTGATATATTGGATGTAAATAATTCATTTTCATAAAATTTGGGTTGACACCATTTCGTTATTATATTACATAGCATCGATGTTATCAGTGGGTTATCATTTGATTTTATAGATTTGATTATATTTAGTCGTAAAACTGGTATTGATAGATATAGTCGGGGTAATGATAAGCCACCGACTGAAGCTGGCGCGTGGAATACCGCTAAGTTTGTATCTTTTGGAAGACGCATCCATCTTTTAACAAAAGTTCGAAAATGCATGTAAATTGATTTTAAAGAAGATTGCGTTATACAGGTAAATACCATCTGATGTAGGAAACTTGGGATTAAGTGATATTTTAGTAGATGCATTCGCTGTTGTGGTTTTAATAGAGCTTTAGATATATAAATTAATTCAGCAGCAATATTGTTAACAATATTATTATTTCTATTGTCTATTGGGTCTATCAGGATACCTAAATATTTATATGTTTCATATATAGATATTGGTTTAATGTGAGCGTTATTAATTGTGATTATGGGTTGAGGTGAACATAACCACATTTTGTAGGGTGTATAATTAGATTCATAGTCGCACTTTTACCATGGTTAATATTTAGTCCACATTCTTTAAGTCCACTCATAATAATGTTAATTTTATTTTGAATGCTTGCTTCATCTTTGCCAAATAAAACTAGATCGTCGGCAAAGGCTAAATATTTTAAAATGTGAGTATTGTCATTAATGAAAATTGCATTATAATCCTTAGGCTCTGAGGTAACATAATCTATCACGTAGTTAAAAAGCAATAGTGACATCGTGTCACCTCGCTTAACTTCACTGTTAACCGGAATACGAATTGATATACTTCTTGTTAATCTTTATTTGAATAAATCGGACTGCTGTAGATATTAAGTAGTTAATCGGACTGCTGTAGATACTGAATATTTAATCATAATTTAAAGTTTTTTAAACCAAGTTAAATATATGAAAACCTAATTATTTAAAAATCATAATCGTATTTGTTTAGGTACTTGGTTTTATTATATTATGATTATTATTGATTAACAAGTGACTATCATAAAGAAACAATATGTTATATAAAATAGTATTTGATACAATGAATATCTTGTGTATAGAAATGATAAGAAAGAGAATAGAAAGTATAATTTACCACTACTGGAAGACACTACCGTTAAAGAGTGTCATGCGTTTTACACTAATTACCATACTTCGCCGGAATTCCTCGTTATCTACAGATTTAGACTGGAGTCTATTTATATAGACGATGATATAAAATACTTTATTGCAATCTTCGTTGAAAACCCCAATGTAATTATCATGAACAACTTTAAACCTAGTTTCTACAGTTTAGTAAACTGGGATGGTTATAAGTAAGTTTTTTAAATATCTCACACTATATCAATTCAATTTATAACAATAAAGATGAGCAGTTTTAATTGTTATAAATAAGCATACACATATGAAGATATTAGAAACCGAATATTCATGATAAGAATAAAATATGAATAAACATGGAAAATATATGTTTAAATAAAGTTATTTATATATTACTACTTAAATATTGATATCTTTTGATACTACTTTATAACAACATAGCTTTAGAGATTATTTTAAAAGGTTTCTATTATTAAATGAAATGTGAGTTTTTTCTCACTAAATACTAGTAATTAGTTTCTGTTTTTAAGACTCTTGTATCATTAAAGATAGACAGGATTTGGTAGGATAATCTTTCTTATATTAATAAATCTCTTATTTAATGTACCCTATTACCTGTAATATTATCTACAATATTACTATTACCTGTAATGTTACTATTACCTGTAATATTATCATTACTTTTAATATTACTATTACCTGTAATATTACTATTACCTGTAATATTACTATTACCTGTTATATTACCATTACCTGTAATATTACCACTACCTGTAATATTACTATTACCTGTAATATTACTATAACCTGTAATATTACTATTACCTGTAATATTACCATCACCTGTAATATTACTATTACCTGTAATATTACTATTACCTGTAATATTACTATTACCTGTAATATTAATATTACCTGTTATATTACCATTATCTGTAATATTACCATTACCTGTTATATTACTATTACCTGTAATATTACTATAACCTGTAATATTACTATTACCTGTAATATTACCATTACCTGTAATATTACCATTGCATGTAATAATTAACAGGAACCAATAATATACAGTATTCCTTTGTATTTCATTTTGATATCACTTTATATTTATCTTTCAATGACTTCTGACCTCTGATTTGTTTATTTCTATATTCCTCTCATATCAATTAGTTCTCAATTAACCACCTCATCTAACTACATCTGGTGGTTCACAGGTAGTGGTTTCTGTGGCTATGATACCATATATATTTACATACCTATTAAACTAATATATAATTAAATACAATGTACGGTATAGTATATAATGACTTATTAAGTCACTATCTAATAGACTTATTTTACAAGCCTAGATAATATATAATCTTTAAAGCTGACAGATAATTTATATGTTTGTTTTTTTTATATATTTTCACTACTTTTTTCTGTAAACAATTTTATATTATGTTTATAGTTGTGAATAAACATATCATTAAAAATGTATTATTAATAAATGAATAATTTGCAAGGATCATGTTTTCATTTATTATTTAAGTTACTTATTCCATATATTGTGACTATGTATATACAATAGATTGATATATTAATATATAATATCATAAAGATTATTTTGAATGACCCAACATATTAATTTTAAAATTAAAAAAATGATACAATTTCAATTATATTATATCTACAAATAGGTATCTTTAATATTCTATGGTATAGATTATATAGTCTAGTAATAGTATATAGATACTCATGACCATTTTTGCCATGACTCATGGCAAAAATTAGAAATACAATTTCTTCAATTCTAATATTTTAATAAAATAGAATAAACCACTAAATCTATTAATGTATACACATGCACTGTACATATAGTTACTAGTAAAGGCTTACAATTTTCCTTCAATCATAAGTAATGATCAATAACCCACAGTTTATGAATCCTTTTATTAAACTATGATTAAGTGTAATACATGTGTACCTATAATAAATTAAAGGTTAGTTAACAAAATGAATATAACACAAAGATAATTATGGCAAACATATATAAAAATGTATAGTTATTTATAAATGTATACAATTTTAATATTAAATTGCTTATTACAAAATGTATTCATTTAATTATTATTATTATTTTATTTTTATGTATAAAACTTTTATTAGTATAAATTATTTAATTCTGAATATCATGTATATTCAATTACACATGTACATTATTTTTAATATAATTTTTAATTTTAAATATTATTACATGATACAATACAAAATAAGCTTGCTTCTTTGCTAAATGAAAATATATAAAGTTTATCAATATAATATATTTTATGCTCGCGGCTTTTGTAACCATATTTATTATTTAAGATCTACCTTAATTTTTGTATTTTATATATTATGTTATAATGCATTTATATTCTGGGTAATATTACAGGTAATAGTAATATTACAGGTAATGGTAATATTGCAGGTAATGGTAATATTACACGGTAATGGTAATATTACACGGTAATGGTAATATTACAAGTAATGGTAATATTACAGGTAATGGTAATATTATAGGTAATGGTAATATTACAAGTAATAGTAATATTGTAGATAATATTACAGGTAATAGGGTACATTAAGTAAGAGATTTATTAATATAAGAAAGATTATCCTACCAAATCCTGTCTATCTTTAATGATACAAGAGTCTTAAAAACAGAAACTAATTACTAGTATTTAGTGAGAAAAAACTCACATTTCATTTAATAATATAAACCTTTTAAAATAATCTCTAAAGCTATGTTGTTATAAATTAGTATCAAAAGATATTAATATTTAAGTAGTAATATATAAATAACTTTATTTAAACATATATTTTCCATGTTACATTATAATTATTATATTTTTAATTAACAGATTGTTTATTCTATATATACATATATATAATGTTAATGATATCAAAATATGTAATGGTTTTATACAACTTCTCTTATTGTAAATTTAGTATACATATAGTATTCTTTTAGTATAATAAACTATGTGTAATTTAATTAATCATATATGTTGCATATGAACAACATGTTTCTTATATTTTATATTTGTATATTCATTAATTTTGCTGCATATTGCTTTACCACATTACATAAAAATATTACACAACATCAATATAAAATATTAATGAATTACTTACATAATATGTACTAATGATATATATAGATTGTATAAATAACATCAATTCCGAATATATATATTATATGTAATACATTATGTAATATATTATATATATATATTTATTATATAATGTTTTTATATCAATGTAGATGATTCATATTATTAATAATATATATATATATATATATATATACATATATATATATATATATATATATATATTATTAATATATTACTATATAGACTTTAATTCTCTATAGTTTTCCGATTCAACCATAAATCATCATAATGAAGCATATTGCTATTAATATACATAATCTAATACAAATGTCAGTCATATTATTTAGAATATGGCTATTTAGTATAATCATAATCTACTCCCGCATAATTTGAACTAGTATATATATTATTATTATACAAATAATTACATATATATTTATAAATATAAAATAAAGTAAGTCTAAAAAATCTAAAAAATAGTTTTAGCTACATATTATCCTCAACAAAGGATGTGACCTAATAGAGTCGTCAACCAGGATAATATCTATTAGATTATCATTGTGGTATTCAATAATGTTGGAAATAAGGCGAATATTTTAAACAGTACATTTTAGTGGTATTCTAATTTATGCAATTTATATGCCTTTAATATTGAGCTGAATAATGAGTTAGTAATTCCTGACCACACTTGAACTAACCGCAAGACCTATGTATCTAAGAAGTTATTGGAGGTTATTGTGATTTATTATTAAAATTCTTTGGCTCTTTTTAACTAATTATTTTATTCTCTTTTAATATATATTTATATTCTTTTAATTATAACTTTTATACTATTTATTTTATTAAACCTCGGCTATAAGGCAGAATATCTTATATAAACACATTTGTTTAATTAGCTTTCGATAACATCTTTCATAGTTATATATATATATATTCATTTAAAAAAATACTCGTATCACAATAATGATAATAAAATATTAAATTAAACTATATATATTTGAATATTTGATTAATTTATATTAACAACATGAGTAATGTAATATAATAAAGTTCAAAAGTTTATAATAAATTACATTTTTACAAAACAATATTATTTAAATAATTATTAAAATTGCAATCACTATTGTATATTTTTTTGAACTGTTTAAACTTTGACCTTAAGCATCATAATTAGAATCCCCGGATGATGATGATGAATCAGTGCAGGATAGCAAATTAAATTGCACAACCCAATGTGTTTATTCCTCTTCCACATCTCCATTTTTTCTGCTGTAGTTAATCAGTTCAAAAAGTCTGATGGTTGTGTGTGGAGGCATAGAAAGATATGTTATAATGTACAAGTTAAGCATATTCACTGATAACTACAATTCATATATTATTTGTTGCTATCTGAAATTCCAAATATTGACCCATATTCATATAATATATTAATAATAAATAGTAATTTAAAAAGTATTCCCTAATTATATAATCATTATTAGCTACATTATTTCAAAATAAAAATTAAGAATAAATTAATATCTTATCGATGAAAGATTAAATTATTTTTTAAGTACAATTTTTAAATATCCACAGTTAATTTGCATTAGTTAAATAAATATTTATATTTAAATGACGTAGTGTTCCTAATAATTAATTTAACGCCATCTATATAATTAAGTGCCCCCTATATATAATACAACATTTCTCCATCTAATATAGTACTCCTTATCTATAGCAACATTTGTGAATACTCACTCTTGGATTTCAATGCATGCCTTTGTTCAATTCATGAGATCTCAAAACTATATCCGTTCACGAGCGCCACCTGGCGGAATACCTCATGAATACCGAGTCTACAAATCTGCTATTCAGCTGAAGCACTGCATAGTTTACGAATCAGAGAAATCAACAACTACCTCATGGTTGTTATTGTAACTAATACGGATTTATTGCATGTACATTTAATGTTGTACCTGGGAATGTTAATTAAATTAATATGAATTTATGTTTTATATGATTTGTCATATATAATATTTAAAAGTGCACTAAATAGTTTAAAGTGCTATTAATAGTTAAATGTGCTAACATTGAACAGAGAATGAACATCGAAGAAAATAATTTGATACTGGAAATCACGGAAAGACAAATTGCAGAATCAAAGAGGAGATACAGAAACTAGTCGAGAACCAAAAGTCACTAGAATGTGACCAATCACTCCAATGACAAATACAAGTTTGTTGCACCAGTGTATACGTTAGTCAATAATTTAATTGTTAAATCTTGCTCATAAGGGAGTATCAGGATGCTGTCTTTAATAAAAATTAATATACAGTTATGGAATCAATAATAGATATAGAGGTTTTATATCATTTCTATAAACCATTCATTATTCACAATGTGCCATTTCTCATTGTTATGTCATTATTCCCCTTTTAATTTGATTATAATCGATTTTCTAGATATAAATCAATATTTAGTGTAATACAGTTTAATTAATAGAGTTTAATGTTTAATCTAAATGACTTAATTCAGATATATAGATAGATAATTAATTAGTGAACGTATATATTATAAGATTTAAATAGATAATATTAAATAAACAAATTATCCCAGTTCATTAATTTATATCTTCGATAATTTGAATTTGTGCCAGTCTTGCATTTGCTCCAAAGAGAATTAACAACTTAAAACACAACAATTCCTTTGCTAAAATTGCCACAATTTGTAGTTATCTCAACTCATTTCATAGCTGAAGTTTTGGCATTGCAGAAAGAGATTCAACGCTCTGCCAATGTTTTTCCTATCTATTCTATACAAATAAATATATTAATTTTGTATTTCAACAAATTACAAACTAGGTTAATAATTTTGTATAACTCCATAAAAAAAATGTTAAATTAAAATGTTTTAGAATATCAATATTTTAGTTTATATTGATTTTCAATGCAGATTATGTATAATTTAACTCACTATTTTATTAAAGTCGTATATATTATCATTTATAATTTGTAAATATTAGAATTCAAATAAAAAACAAATTAAATTATTATCTAATTGTTAAAATTTATTTTAACGAGTTTATTTACTAATTAATATATCCTAATCTTCCAGAAATATATTGTGCTTTGGTCGAAAGTGATTTCAATATACCAAATATACTCTTGAATTCAGGACAACATTTAAGTGTATTGGACATAAATGTAGTGGACATAGCAACGTGTAAGGTTAGAACTATGAGGGTCTCCAGCCACGTTGATTCAATTAAATAGCTGTTAATCGCACAGATCAACCGCACCAACTTAATGCAAATTGCTCGTACTGTTTGTATAATTGTATTTTTACAATTGCATACAATTAAATAATATAAATTTGAGAATAAAAATGAATTAATAATAAAAAACATGTGCAAATTGATATCAAATTAGTCTATATCTATATTTTATAATAGGTTATATCAAAAAAAGTGGTATGAAATGTAAATCTTGTTTGTCATATTTATATTCGCTTTTAGACATTATCTATAAATTGATAAATAGTTGGAATGATGTAATATGCATTGTCATTAGGTATGATATAGTTATTAAGTGTTGCTTATAACATTTCTTTTTAAATATCAATAAATTCATTAGCATAGATAATTAATCATTAATTGTGTAAATTTTCTATGAGATTATGAATTTTAGCTGTTATTTTGTTTATAATTAATGAAAAATATTGTAATTGATCGCATATGTACTATGTAATAATGGTGAATAGGTAAATAGTAAAATTATCTTTACTATACAATAACTGAATGGTTAAAAATACTAGAAAATACTACTTTATTCCTGTATCAATTATATTTAATTGTAACATATAAATTATTATTGTCACATATTTTAATATTCATATATGTATTATACCATATATTCTATTAGTTTAAATAGATAATTTTAATATATATTTATAACTCAATTTATTTTATATCTTGATTTAATTTATTAACTTAATATCTCACTCACTCACTCGATCACTCAATCACTCATTCACTCACTCACTCGATCACTCATTAACTGACTTACTCACTCACTCACTAATTCATTCACTCACTCACTCTAACTCACTCATTCACTGATTTACTCACTCACTCACTCACTCAATCACATATTTATCTAATCACACATTAACTCACTCACTCAAGGGAAATAACCTCATCTTCTCACTTGGCCGTAACAAAAGCTGAAAAAGAACTAACTGTATAATCGGCGTTAATTACATGAGAGATAAGGAGTATTCTGATCCTCAACAAGTTCATAATTAGATATAAACGATATTGTGAAAATTACTAAATGTAAATTAAACCAAAATACTAAAATAATTATTTTGAAAATTGTAATTAATCAACTATTTTTTACTTATGACATTTCTAATATATATTAATATTTATTCAGATTTTATCAGCGGTTAATAATTTGTTCTGCTCTCATTTTCTACTCTCATTTTCTACTCTCATTTTTCTACTTTTTTTTCAACAAACGAGTCCTTTTTAGGCCTACCATATTTGACTGTTTATCATCATTCTTTATGTTTTATTTAAATTAATTATATATTATATAATTAAGTTTAAACAATATTAATTTAGAATTATCTGCACTATTTTTTTTTTAATATTTTAAAATAACAACAATTTGTATAACTCATGTGTGTGTTCAATTATATATATTTAAATGTAAGGTATTAATGTATTTATATATTAATATGATTTATTTATGTATAATGCATTGATGTAATATATTAATGTATTAATATAGTAATATATTAATGTATTAATATAGTAATATAATATATTAATGTATTCATGTAAAGTATTAATATAATGTATCATAATAGTAGTATCATAATTATTTACATATCAATAACTTGGCTTTTTTTTAAAAATAAAGATGCTTTCAACAATTTCTGTCTGGTTTAAAATAACTATTTTTGACCGATGAATTTAGTAAACTCCTTCTGACGTATCATCTGAAATGAAATATAAGTAGACTATATTCATATCAATGTATTATTCATAATGTAAAAGATTTCATATAAAATATATATGTATTATATTTATTAATCTATAAATCACATGCCTTTTTCCGAATGAAATCAATAATAGCATTATAAAACTATTTCTAATGTTAATATTAATCTGATTTTGTATAATAATTGAATCTGTTATATTTTTTAATAGTTATATCGTAGAAAATACTTATTTTTTATTTAATAATTAAATTATATTTATTATTTAGATACATTTATACAATAATTAAAGAAAAGTTAATAGCTTACAAATTATAATATAATTTAATAAATAAATTAAGAGTAACATGTCGTCATCAGTATTATCATTATCATTCTCACTGATACATTTTAAAAATTATTTGTGTGTTCAACATTGCCATTGTCTACATCACAGTTAATATTGAATAATAAAATTATTAAAAAATTAATAATATAATTATATTTATTTTCTAGAATATGAATTCGATAATTATAATTATAGTGATTAAATAATATAATTTGTATAAATATTAATTACCTTAATTATATACTGATTAATATATTCAATAGTACTTATTGATGTTTCAAATAGATAATCTAGGTTGGACATATTTCATAAATAAAGTAAAAATATAATTTGCTATAATATTCCGGATAGTGTAAATTGTACACTAATCTATTTAAAATTAAATTTACAATTTGATATATGTAAGGCCTTCTTAGTAATTAGTACGTTTTCGATATTTGTCAATTACAGTATATTACGATAAGGTTTGAATATTTCTATAATCTGTCAACAATATTATTCTCATATATTACTGTATATTTATTACTATTACTAAATTAGCTAAAATAGTTTCTCACTTTTTCTAATCTTATTTATTGTTCTACTTGATATTTTAATAATATATATATATCCAACATATGTTGTACATATTATAATTATACATATTATAATTTTGTTACTGGATTTATTCTCTTTCCTATAAATAAATTAAAAACAGACAATGTTATAAACATAAAGCTCATTAGATTAGGATATAGTAGTTTAGTTTAATTCTAACCAAAATCTATTATTTACTCATACAAGTTTAATTATTTCAAATATAATAAAAATATTATTTATTTTCATTTATATGTCTATGTTTGTCTTTATTTTAAACTCTTTGTTTACAGTGTATACTTATTTATTTAGAAATTCAAATTAAAAAAATGTAAAAGTTAACTTAAATTAAGAATAACAATTGTAACAAAAACCGAATCTGGATTAAATGTTAATATACATCCTATAATATAATCATTATTCCGACTCAATTCTATTTGGACTAATTTTTTGACATCATCTCACTAAGTGTAAAAACATCTTTAGACATGCATTCGAAATCATTGTTCGCATTTATTTGAACATGCAATCAATATATAAAATAATATATATTCGGTTGAAATTCACTTTAACGAGAGTTAGAAATATACGGAAATTTCACGTGAAAATTCTGGGGGTAATGCCACGATATATAAAATAATATGTACAATAATGCAATTAATAAGATATATCCTATCAACTATACACATGTGATTCATGAAGATCGATGATTTAAAACTACACCTAATAAAACATATTTTATATAACATAACAGATAAATAGAATTTATTCTATATATTCTACTATAATGATATAATAGTATAATATTATATTATATTATACTTTTATACTATTGTATTTTTACTATAATATAATATTTATTATATTCATTATTAAGCATAAGATGTAAGAATAGTATATGCATATAATAGCATGCATACTTTTAAAGTTAATACATCATATATGTTAACTAAATAGTCATATATATTATAAAACTAAAATTTCTACATAGTATATTAAATATACCATATATATTGAATTACCATATATAGCCAGAAAATACAATGATGTAATAGTTATGTAGAATCCTTTGAAGTATTAATAAAATATTAAAATAATTTAAAAGTAATAATTAAATGCAAAAAATTAAATTATCTAGATAGTTTGCTGAGCATATACCATATAAACGGTGATTGTAAAAACATGTACAGTGGCAAGACTAACCGCAAGACCTATGTATCTAAGAAGTTATTGGAGGTTATTGTGATTTATTATTAAAATTCTTTGGCTCTTTTTAACTAATATTTTATTCTCTTTTAATATATATTTATATTTTTTAATTATAACTTTTATACTATTTATTTTATTAAATCTCGGCTATAAGGCAGAATATCTTATATAAACACATTTGTTTAATTAGCTTTCGATAACATCTTTCATAGTTATATATATATATTCATTTAAAAAAACATTCGTATCACAATAATGATAATAAAATATTAAATTAAACTATATATATTTGAATATTTGATTAATTTATATTAACAACATGAGTAATGTAATATAATAAAGTTCAAAAGTTTATAATAAATTACATTTTTACAAAACAATATTATCTAAATAATTATTAAAATTGCAATCACTATTGTATATTTTTTTGAACTGTTTAAACTTTTACCTTAAGCATCATAATTAGAATCCCCGGATGATGATGATGAATCAGTGCAGGATAGCAAATTAAATTGCACAACCCAATGTGTTTATTCCTCTTCCACATCTCCATTTTTTCTGCTGTAGTTAATCAGTTCAAAAAGTCTGATGGTTGTGTGTGGAGGCATAGAAAGCTATGTTATAATGTACAAGTTAAGCATATTCACTGATAACTACAATTCATATATTATTTGTTGCTATCTGAAATTCCAAATATTTGACCCATATTCATATAATATATTAATAATAAATGGTAATTTAAAAATTATTTCCTAATTATATAATCATTATTAGCTACATTATTTCAAAATAAAAATTAAGAATAAATTAATATATTATCGATGAAAGATTACAATTAAATTATTTTTTAAGTACAATTTTTAAATATCCACAGTTAATTTGCTAAATTAATTAGTTAAATAAATATTTATATTTAAATGACGTAGTGTTCCTAATAATTAATTTAACGCCATCTATATAATTAAGTGCCCCTATATATAATACAACATTTCTCCATCTAATATAGTACTCCTTATCTATAGCAACATTTGTGAATACTCACTCTTGGATTTCAATGCATGCCTTTGTTCAATTCATGAGATCTCAAAACTATATCCGTTCACGAGCGCCACCTGGCGGAATACCTCATGAATACCGAGTCTACAAATCTGCTATTCAGCTGAAGCACTGCATAGTTTACGAATCAGAAAAATCACCAACTACCTCATGGTTGTTATTGTAACTAATACGGATTTATTGCATGTACATTTAATGTTGTACCTGGGAATGTTAATTAAATTAATATGAATTTATGTTTTATATGATTTGTCATATATAATATTTAAAAGTGCACTAAATAGTTAAAAGTGCTATTAATAGTTAAATGTGCTAACATTGAACAGAGAATGAACATCGAAGAAAAGAATTTGATACTGGAAATCACGGAAAGACAAATTGCAGAATCAAAGAGGAGATACAGAAACTAGTCGAGAACCAAAAGTCACTAGAATGTGACCAATCACTCTCCAATGACAAATACAAGTTTGTTGCACCAGTGTATACGTTAGTCTATGATTTAATTGTTAAATCTTGCTCATAAGGGAGTATCAGGATGCTGTCTTTAATAAAAATTAATATACATTTATGGAATCAATAATATATATAGAGGTTTTATATCATTTCTATAAACCATTCATTATTCACAATGTGCCATTTCTCATTGTTATGTCATTATTCCCCTTTTAATTTGATTATAATCGATTTTCTAGATATAAATCAATATTTAGTGTAATACAGTTTAATTAATAGAGTTTAATGTTTAATCTAAATGACTTAATTCAGATATATAGATAGATAATTAATTAGTGAACGTATATATTATAAGATTTAAATAGATAATATTAAATAAACAAATTATCCCAGTTCATTAATTTATATCTTCGATAATTTGAATTTGTGCCAGTCTTGCATTTACTCCAAAGAGAATTAACAACTTAAAACACAACAATTCCTTTGCTAAAATTGCCACAATTTGTAGTTATCTCAACTCATTTCATAGCTGAAGTTTTGGCATTGCAGAAAGAGATTCAACGCTCTGTCAATGTTTTTTCCTATCTATTCTATACAAATAAATATATTAATTTTGTATTTCAACAAATTACAAACTAGGTTAATAATTTTGTATAACTCCATAAAAAAAATGTTAAATTAAAATGTTTTAGAATATCAATATTTTAGTTTATATTGATTTTCAATGCAGATTTTGTATAATTTAACTCACTATTTTATTAAAGTCGTATATATTATCATTTATAATTTGTATATATTAGAATTCAAATAAAAAACAAATTAAATTATTATCTAATTGTTAAAATTTATTTTAACGAGTTTATTTACTAATTAATATATCCTAATCTTCCAGAAATATATTGTGCTTTGGTCGAAAGTCATTTCAATATACCAAATATACTCTTGAATTCAGGACAACATTTAAGTGTATTGGACATAAATGTAGTGGACATAGCAACGTGTAAGGTTAGAACTATGAGGGTCTCCTGCCATGTTGATTCAATTAAATAGCTGTTAATCGCACAGATCAACCGCACCAACTTAATGCAAATTGCTCGTACTGTTTGTATAATTGTATTTTTACAATTGCATACAATTAAATAATATAAATGTGAGAATAAAAATAAATTAATTATAAAAAACATGTGCAAATTGATATCAAATTAGTCTATATCTATATTTTATAATAGGTTATATCAAAAAAAGTGGTATGAAATGTAAATCTTGTTTGTCATATTTATATTCCCTTTTAGACATTATCTATAAATTGATAAATAGTTGGAATGATATCGTTATTAAGTGTTGCCTATAACATTTCTTTTTAAATATCAATACATTTATTAGCATAGATAATTAATCATTAATTGTGTAAATTTTCTATGAGATTATGAATTTTAACTGTTATTTTGTTTATAATTAATGAAAAATATTGTAATTGATCGCATATGTACTATGTAATAATGGTGAATAGGTAAATAGTAAAATTATCTTTACTATACAATAACTGAATGGTTAAAAATACTAGAAAATACTACTTTATTCCTGTATCAATTATATTTAATTGTAACATATAAATTATTATTGTCACATATTTTAATATTCATATATGTATTATGCCATATATTCTATTAGTTTAAATAGATAATTTTAATATATATTTATAACTCAATTTATTTTATATCTTGATTTAATTTATTAACTTAATATCTCACTCACTCACTCGATCACTCAATCACTCATTCACTCACTCACTCGATCACTCATTAACTGACTTACTCACTCACTCACTAATTCATTCACTCACTCACTCTAACTCACTCATTCACTGATTTACTCACTCACTCACTCACTCAATCACATATTTATCTAATCACACATTAACTCACTCACTCAAGGGAAATAACCTCATCTTCTCACTTGGCCGTAACAAAAGCTGAAAAAGAACTAACTGTATAATCGGCGTTAATTACATGAGAGATAAGGAGTATTCTGATCCTCAACAAGTTCATAATTAGATATAAACGATATTGTGAAAATTACTAAATGTAAATTAAACCAAAATACTAAAATAATTATTTTGAAAATTGTAATTAATCAACTATTTTTTACTTATGACATTTCTAATATATATTAATATTTATTCAGATTTTATCAGCGGTTAATAATTTGTTCTGCTCTCATTTTCTACTCTCATTTTCTACTCTCATTTTTCTACTTTTTTTTCAACAAACGAGTCCTTTTTAGGCCTACCATATTTGACTGTTTATCATCATTCTTTATGTTTTATTTAAATTAATTATATATTATATAATTAAGTTTAAACAATATTAATTTAGAATTATCTGCACTATTTTTTTTTTAATATTTTAAAATAACAACAATTTGTATAACTCATGTGTGTGTTCAATTATATATATTTAAATGTAAGGTATTAATGTATTTATATATTAATATGATTTATTTATGTATAATGCATTGATGTAATATATTAATGTATTAATATAGTAATATATTAATGTATTAATATAGTAATATAATATATTAATGTATTCATGTAAAGTATTAATATAATGTATCATAATAGTAGTATCATAATTATTTACATATCAATAACTTGGCTTTTTTTTAAAAATAAAGATGCTTTCAACAATTTCTGTCTGGTTTAAAATAACTATTTTTGACCGATGAATTTAGTAAACTCCTTCTGACGTATCATCTGAAATGAAATATAAGTAGACTATATTCATATCAATGTATTATTCATAATGTAAAAGATTTCATATAAAATATATATGTATTATATTTATTAATCTATAAATCACATGCCTTTTTCCGAATGAAATCAATAATAGCATTATAAAACTATTTCTAATGTTAATATTAATCTGATTTTGTATAATAATTGAATCTGTTATATTTTTTAATAGTTATATCGTAGAAAATACTTATTTTTTATTTAATAATTAAATTATATTTATTATTTAGATACATTTATACAATAATTAAAGAAAAGTTAATAGCTTACAAATTATAATATAATTTAATAAATAAATTAAGAGTAACATGTCGTCATCAGTATTATCATTATCATTCTCACTGATACATTTTAAAAATTATTTGTGTGTTCAACATTGCCATTGTCTACATCACAGTTAATATTGAATAATAAAATTATTAAAAAATTAATAATATAATTATATTTATTTTCTAGAATATGAATTCGATAATTATAATTATAGTGATTAAATAATATAATTTGTATAAATATTAATTACCTTAATTATATACTGATTAATATATTCAATAGTACTTATTGATGTTTCAAATAGATAATCTAGGTTGGACATATTTCATAAATAAAGTAAAAATATAATTTGCTATAATATTCCGGATAGTGTAAATTGTACACTAATCTATTTAAAATTAAATTTACAATTTGATATATGTAAGGCCTTCTTAGTAATTAGTACGTTTTCGATATTTGTCAATTACAGTATATTACGATAAGGTTTGAATATTTCTATAATCTGTCAACAATATTATTCTCATATATTACTGTATATTTATTACTATTACTAAATTAGCTAAAATAGTTTCTCACTTTTTCTAATCTTATTTATTGTTCTACTTGATATTTTAATAATATATATATATCCAACATATGTTGTACATATTATAATTATACATATTATAATTTTGTTACTGGATTTATTCTCTTTCCTATAAATAAATTAAAAACAGACAATGTTATAAACATAAAGCTCATTAGATTAGGATATAGTAGTTTAGTTTAATTCTAACCAAAATCTATTATTTACTCATACAAGTTTAATTATTTCAAATATAATAAAAATATTATTTATTTTCATTTATATGTCTATGTTTGTCTTTATTTTAAACTCTTTGTTTACAGTGTATACTTATTTATTTAGAAATTCAAATTAAAAAAATGTAAAAGTTAACTTAAATTAAGAATAACAATTGTAACAAAAACCGAATCTGGATTAAATGTTAATATACATCCTATAATATAATCATTATTCCGACTCAATTCTATTTGGACTAATTTTTTGACATCATCTCACTAAGTGTAAAAACATCTTTAGACATGCATTCGAAATCATTGTTCGCATTTATTTGAACATGCAATCAATATATAAAATAATATATATTCGGTTGAAATTCACTTTAACGAGAGTTAGAAATATACGGAAATTTCACGTGAAAATTCTGGGGGTAATGCCACGATATATAAAATAATATGTACAATAATGCAATTAATAAGATATATCCTATCAACTATACACATGTGATTCATGAAGATCGATGATTTAAAACTACACCTAATAAAACATATTTTATATAACATAACAGATAAATAGAATTTATTCTATATATTCTACTATAATGATATAATAGTATAATATTATATTATATTATACTTTTATACTATTGTATTTTTACTATAATATAATATTTATTATATTCATTATTAAGCATAAGATGTAAGAATAGTATATGCATATAATAGCATGCATACTTTTAAAGTTAATACATCATATATGTTAACTAAATAGTCATATATATTATAAAACTAAAATTTCTACATAGTATATTAAATATACCATATATATTGAATTACCATATATAGCCAGAAAATACAAAGATGTAATAGTTATGTAGAATCCTTTGAAGTATTAATAAAATATTAAAATAATTTAAAAGTAATAATTAAATGCAAAAAATTAAATTATCTAGATAGTTTGCTGAGCATATACCATATAAACGGTGATTGTAAAAACATGTACAGTGGCAAGACTAACCGCAAGACCTATGTATCTAAGAAGTTATTGGAGGTTATTGTGATTTATTATTAAAATTCTTTGGCTCTTTTTAACTAATATTTTATTCTCTTTTAATATATATTTATATTTTTTAATTATAACTTTTATACTATTTATTTTATTAAATCTCGGCTATAAGGCAGAATATCTTATATAAACACATTTGTTTAATTAGCTTTCGATAACATCTTTCATAGTTATATATATATATTCATTTAAAAAAACATTCGTATCACAATAATGATAATAAAATATTAAATTAAACTATATATATTTGAATATTTGATTAATTTATATTAACAACATGAGTAATGTAATATAATAAAGTTCAAAAGTTTATAATAAATTACATTTTTACAAAACAATATTATCTAAATAATTATTAAAATTGCAATCACTATTGTATATTTTTTTGAACTGTTTAAACTTTTACCTTAAGCATCATAATTAGAATCCCCGGATGATGATGATGAATCAGTGCAGGATAGCAAATTAAATTGCACAACCCAATGTGTTTATTCCTCTTCCACATCTCCATTTTTTCTGCTGTAGTTAATCAGTTCAAAAAGTCTGATGGTTGTGTGTGGAGGCATAGAAAGCTATGTTATAATGTACAAGTTAAGCATATTCACTGATAACTACAATTCATATATTATTTGTTGCTATCTGAAATTCCAAATATTTGACCCATATTCATATAATATATTAATAATAAATGGTAATTTAAAAATTATTTCCTAATTATATAATCATTATTAGCTACATTATTTCAAAATAAAAATTAAGAATAAATTAATATATTATCGATGAAAGATTACAATTAAATTATTTTTTAAGTACAATTTTTAAATATCCACAGTTAATTTGCTAAATTAATTAGTTAAATAAATATTTATATTTAAATGACGTAGTGTTCCTAATAATTAATTTAACGCCATCTATATAATTAAGTGCCCCTATATATAATACAACATTTCTCCATCTAATATAGTACTCCTTATCTATAGCAACATTTGTGAATACTCACTCTTGGATTTCAATGCATGCCTTTGTTCAATTCATGAGATCTCAAAACTATATCCGTTCACGAGCGCCACCTGGCGGAATACCTCATGAATACCGAGTCTACAAATCTGCTATTCAGCTGAAGCACTGCATAGTTTACGAATCAGAAAAATCACCAACTACCTCATGGTTGTTATTGTAACTAATACGGATTTATTGCATGTACATTTAATGTTGTACCTGGGAATGTTAATTAAATTAATATGAATTTATGTTTTATATGATTTGTCATATATAATATTTAAAAGTGCACTAAATAGTTAAAAGTGCTATTAATAGTTAAATGTGCTAACATTGAACAGAGAATGAACATCGAAGAAAAGAATTTGATACTGGAAATCACGGAAAGACAAATTGCAGAATCAAAGAGGAGATACAGAAACTAGTCGAGAACCAAAAGTCACTAGAATGTGACCAATCACTCTCCAATGACAAATACAAGTTTGTTGCACCAGTGTATACGTTAGTCTATGATTTAATTGTTAAATCTTGCTCATAAGGGAGTATCAGGATGCTGTCTTTAATAAAAATTAATATACATTTATGGAATCAATAATATATATAGAGGTTTTATATCATTTCTATAAACCATTCATTATTCACAATGTGCCATTTCTCATTGTTATGTCATTATTCCCCTTTTAATTTGATTATAATCGATTTTCTAGATATAAATCAATATTTAGTGTAATACAGTTTAATTAATAGAGTTTAATGTTTAATCTAAATGACTTAATTCAGATATATAGATAGATAATTAATTAGTGAACGTATATATTATAAGATTTAAATAGATAATATTAAATAAACAAATTATCCCAGTTCATTAATTTATATCTTCGATAATTTGAATTTGTGCCAGTCTTGCATTTACTCCAAAGAGAATTAACAACTTAAAACACAACAATTCCTTTGCTAAAATTGCCACAATTTGTAGTTATCTCAACTCATTTCATAGCTGAAGTTTTGGCATTGCAGAAAGAGATTCAACGCTCTGTCAATGTTTTTTCCTATCTATTCTATACAAATAAATATATTAATTTTGTATTTCAACAAATTACAAACTAGGTTAATAATTTTGTATAACTCCATAAAAAAAATGTTAAATTAAAATGTTTTAGAATATCAATATTTTAGTTTATATTGATTTTCAATGCAGATTTTGTATAATTTAACTCACTATTTTATTAAAGTCGTATATATTATCATTTATAATTTGTATATATTAGAATTCAAATAAAAAACAAATTAAATTATTATCTAATTGTTAAAATTTATTTTAACGAGTTTATTTACTAATTAATATATCCTAATCTTCCAGAAATATATTGTGCTTTGGTCGAAAGTCATTTCAATATACCAAATATACTCTTGAATTCAGGACAACATTTAAGTGTATTGGACATAAATGTAGTGGACATAGCAACGTGTAAGGTTAGAACTATGAGGGTCTCCTGCCATGTTGATTCAATTAAATAGCTGTTAATCGCACAGATCAACCGCACCAACTTAATGCAAATTGCTCGTACTGTTTGTATAATTGTATTTTTACAATTGCATACAATTAAATAATATAAATGTGAGAATAAAAATAAATTAATTATAAAAAACATGTGCAAATTGATATCAAATTAGTCTATATCTATATTTTATAATAGGTTATATCAAAAAAAGTGGTATGAAATGTAAATCTTGTTTGTCATATTTATATTCCCTTTTAGACATTATCTATAAATTGATAAATAGTTGGAATGATATCGTTATTAAGTGTTGCCTATAACATTTCTTTTTAAATATCAATACATTTATTAGCATAGATAATTAATCATTAATTGTGTAAATTTTCTATGAGATTATGAATTTTAACTGTTATTTTGTTTATAATTAATGAAAAATATTGTAATTGATCGCATATGTACTATGTAATAATGGTGAATAGGTAAATAGTAAAATTATCTTTACTATACAATAACTGAATGGTTAAAAATACTAGAAAATACTACTTTATTCCTGTATCAATTATATTTAATTGTAACATATAAATTATTATTGTCACATATTTTAATATTCATATATGTATTATGCCATATATTCTATTAGTTTAAATAGATAATTTTAATATATATTTATAACTCAATTTATTTTATATCTTGATTTAATTTATTAACTTAATATCTCACTCACTCACTCGATCACTCAATCACTCATTCACTCACTCACTCGATCACTCATTAACTGACTTACTCACTCACTCACTAATTCATTCACTCACTCACTCTAACTCACTCATTCACTGATTTACTCACTCACTCACTCACTCAATCACATATTTATCTAATCACACATTAACTCACTCACTCAAGGGAAATAACCTCATCTTCTCACTTGGCCGTAACAAAAGCTGAAAAAGAACTAACTGTATAATCGGCGTTAATTACATGAGAGATAAGGAGTATTCTGATCCTCAACAAGTTCATAATTAGATATAAACGATATTGTGAAAATTACTAAATGTAAATTAAACCAAAATACTAAAATAATTATTTTGAAAATTGTAATTAATCAACTATTTTTTACTTATGACATTTCTAATATATATTAATATTTATTCAGATTTTATCAGCGGTTAATAATTTGTTCTGCTCTCATTTTCTACTCTCATTTTCTACTCTCATTTTTCTACTTTTTTTTCAACAAACGAGTCCTTTTTAGGCCTACCATATTTGACTGTTTATCATCATTCTTTATGTTTTATTTAAATTAATTATATATTATATAATTAAGTTTAAACAATATTAATTTAGAATTATCTGCACTATTTTTTTTTTAATATTTTAAAATAACAACAATTTGTATAACTCATGTGTGTGTTCAATTATATATATTTAAATGTAAGGTATTAATGTATTTATATATTAATATGATTTATTTATGTATAATGCATTGATGTAATATATTAATGTATTAATATAGTAATATATTAATGTATTAATATAGTAATATAATATATTAATGTATTCATGTAAAGTATTAATATAATGTATCATAATAGTAGTATCATAATTATTTACATATCAATAACTTGGCTTTTTTTTAAAAATAAAGATGCTTTCAACAATTTCTGTCTGGTTTAAAATAACTATTTTTGACCGATGAATTTAGTAAACTCCTTCTGACGTATCATCTGAAATGAAATATAAGTAGACTATATTCATATCAATGTATTATTCATAATGTAAAAGATTTCATATAAAATATATATGTATTATATTTATTAATCTATAAATCACATGCCTTTTTCCGAATGAAATCAATAATAGCATTATAAAACTATTTCTAATGTTAATATTAATCTGATTTTGTATAATAATTGAATCTGTTATATTTTTTAATAGTTATATCGTAGAAAATACTTATTTTTTATTTAATAATTAAATTATATTTATTATTTAGATACATTTATACAATAATTAAAGAAAAGTTAATAGCTTACAAATTATAATATAATTTAATAAATAAATTAAGAGTAACATGTCGTCATCAGTATTATCATTATCATTCTCACTGATACATTTTAAAAATTATTTGTGTGTTCAACATTGCCATTGTCTACATCACAGTTAATATTGAATAATAAAATTATTAAAAAATTAATAATATAATTATATTTATTTTCTAGAATATGAATTCGATAATTATAATTATAGTGATTAAATAATATAATTTGTATAAATATTAATTACCTTAATTATATACTGATTAATATATTCAATAGTACTTATTGATGTTTCAAATAGATAATCTAGGTTGGACATATTTCATAAATAAAGTAAAAATATAATTTGCTATAATATTCCGGATAGTGTAAATTGTACACTAATCTATTTAAAATTAAATTTACAATTTGATATATGTAAGGCCTTCTTAGTAATTAGTACGTTTTCGATATTTGTCAATTACAGTATATTACGATAAGGTTTGAATATTTCTATAATCTGTCAACAATATTATTCTCATATATTACTGTATATTTATTACTATTACTAAATTAGCTAAAATAGTTTCTCACTTTTTCTAATCTTATTTATTGTTCTACTTGATATTTTAATAATATATATATATCCAACATATGTTGTACATATTATAATTATACATATTATAATTTTGTTACTGGATTTATTCTCTTTCCTATAAATAAATTAAAAACAGACAATGTTATAAACATAAAGCTCATTAGATTAGGATATAGTAGTTTAGTTTAATTCTAACCAAAATCTATTATTTACTCATACAAGTTTAATTATTTCAAATATAATAAAAATATTATTTATTTTCATTTATATGTCTATGTTTGTCTTTATTTTAAACTCTTTGTTTACAGTGTATACTTATTTATTTAGAAATTCAAATTAAAAAAATGTAAAAGTTAACTTAAATTAAGAATAACAATTGTAACAAAAACCGAATCTGGATTAAATGTTAATATACATCCTATAATATAATCATTATTCCGACTCAATTCTATTTGGACTAATTTTTTGACATCATCTCACTAAGTGTAAAAACATCTTTAGACATGCATTCGAAATCATTGTTCGCATTTATTTGAACATGCAATCAATATATAAAATAATATATATTCGGTTGAAATTCACTTTAACGAGAGTTAGAAATATACGGAAATTTCACGTGAAAATTCTGGGGGTAATGCCACGATATATAAAATAATATGTACAATAATGCAATTAATAAGATATATCCTATCAACTATACACATGTGATTCATGAAGATCGATGATTTAAAACTACACCTAATAAAACATATTTTATATAACATAACAGATAAATAGAATTTATTCTATATATTCTACTATAATGATATAATAGTATAATATTATATTATATTATACTTTTATACTATTGTATTTTTACTATAATATAATATTTATTATATTCATTATTAAGCATAAGATGTAAGAATAGTATATGCATATAATAGCATGCATACTTTTAAAGTTAATACATCATATATGTTAACTAAATAGTCATATATATTATAAAACTAAAATTTCTACATAGTATATTAAATATACCATATATATTGAATTACCATATATAGCCAGAAAATACAAAGATGTAATAGTTATGTAGAATCCTTTGAAGTATTAATAAAATATTAAAATAATTTAAAAGTAATAATTAAATGCAAAAAATTAAATTATCTAGATAGTTTGCTGAGCATATACCATATAAACGGTGATTGTAAAAACATGTACAGTGGCAAGACTAACCGCAAGACCTATGTATCTAAGAAGTTATTGGAGGTTATTGTGATTTATTATTAAAATTCTTTGGCTCTTTTTAACTAATATTTTATTCTCTTTTAATATATATTTATATTTTTTAATTATAACTTTTATACTATTTATTTTATTAAATCTCGGCTATAAGGCAGAATATCTTATATAAACACATTTGTTTAATTAGCTTTCGATAACATCTTTCATAGTTATATATATATATTCATTTAAAAAAACATTCGTATCACAATAATGATAATAAAATATTAAATTAAACTATATATATTTGAATATTTGATTAATTTATATTAACAACATGAGTAATGTAATATAATAAAGTTCAAAAGTTTATAATAAATTACATTTTTACAAAACAATATTATCTAAATAATTATTAAAATTGCAATCACTATTGTATATTTTTTTGAACTGTTTAAACTTTTACCTTAAGCATCATAATTAGAATCCCCGGATGATGATGATGAATCAGTGCAGGATAGCAAATTAAATTGCACAACCCAATGTGTTTATTCCTCTTCCACATCTCCATTTTTTCTGCTGTAGTTAATCAGTTCAAAAAGTCTGATGGTTGTGTGTGGAGGCATAGAAAGCTATGTTATAATGTACAAGTTAAGCATATTCACTGATAACTACAATTCATATATTATTTGTTGCTATCTGAAATTCCAAATATTTGACCCATATTCATATAATATATTAATAATAAATGGTAATTTAAAAATTATTTCCTAATTATATAATCATTATTAGCTACATTATTTCAAAATAAAAATTAAGAATAAATTAATATATTATCGATGAAAGATTACAATTAAATTATTTTTTAAGTACAATTTTTAAATATCCACAGTTAATTTGCTAAATTAATTAGTTAAATAAATATTTATATTTAAATGACGTAGTGTTCCTAATAATTAATTTAACGCCATCTATATAATTAAGTGCCCCTATATATAATACAACATTTCTCCATCTAATATAGTACTCCTTATCTATAGCAACATTTGTGAATACTCACTCTTGGATTTCAATGCATGCCTTTGTTCAATTCATGAGATCTCAAAACTATATCCGTTCACGAGCGCCACCTGGCGGAATACCTCATGAATACCGAGTCTACAAATCTGCTATTCAGCTGAAGCACTGCATAGTTTACGAATCAGAAAAATCACCAACTACCTCATGGTTGTTATTGTAACTAATACGGATTTATTGCATGTACATTTAATGTTGTACCTGGGAATGTTAATTAAATTAATATGAATTTATGTTTTATATGATTTGTCATATATAATATTTAAAAGTGCACTAAATAGTTAAAAGTGCTATTAATAGTTAAATGTGCTAACATTGAACAGAGAATGAACATCGAAGAAAAGAATTTGATACTGGAAATCACGGAAAGACAAATTGCAGAATCAAAGAGGAGATACAGAAACTAGTCGAGAACCAAAAGTCACTAGAATGTGACCAATCACTCTCCAATGACAAATACAAGTTTGTTGCACCAGTGTATACGTTAGTCTATGATTTAATTGTTAAATCTTGCTCATAAGGGAGTATCAGGATGCTGTCTTTAATAAAAATTAATATACATTTATGGAATCAATAATATATATAGAGGTTTTATATCATTTCTATAAACCATTCATTATTCACAATGTGCCATTTCTCATTGTTATGTCATTATTCCCCTTTTAATTTGATTATAATCGATTTTCTAGATATAAATCAATATTTAGTGTAATACAGTTTAATTAATAGAGTTTAATGTTTAATCTAAATGACTTAATTCAGATATATAGATAGATAATTAATTAGTGAACGTATATATTATAAGATTTAAATAGATAATATTAAATAAACAAATTATCCCAGTTCATTAATTTATATCTTCGATAATTTGAATTTGTGCCAGTCTTGCATTTACTCCAAAGAGAATTAACAACTTAAAACACAACAATTCCTTTGCTAAAATTGCCACAATTTGTAGTTATCTCAACTCATTTCATAGCTGAAGTTTTGGCATTGCAGAAAGAGATTCAACGCTCTGTCAATGTTTTTTCCTATCTATTCTATACAAATAAATATATTAATTTTGTATTTCAACAAATTACAAACTAGGTTAATAATTTTGTATAACTCCATAAAAAAAATGTTAAATTAAAATGTTTTAGAATATCAATATTTTAGTTTATATTGATTTTCAATGCAGATTTTGTATAATTTAACTCACTATTTTATTAAAGTCGTATATATTATCATTTATAATTTGTATATATTAGAATTCAAATAAAAAACAAATTAAATTATTATCTAATTGTTAAAATTTATTTTAACGAGTTTATTTACTAATTAATATATCCTAATCTTCCAGAAATATATTGTGCTTTGGTCGAAAGTCATTTCAATATACCAAATATACTCTTGAATTCAGGACAACATTTAAGTGTATTGGACATAAATGTAGTGGACATAGCAACGTGTAAGGTTAGAACTATGAGGGTCTCCTGCCATGTTGATTCAATTAAATAGCTGTTAATCGCACAGATCAACCGCACCAACTTAATGCAAATTGCTCGTACTGTTTGTATAATTGTATTTTTACAATTGCATACAATTAAATAATATAAATGTGAGAATAAAAATAAATTAATTATAAAAAACATGTGCAAATTGATATCAAATTAGTCTATATCTATATTTTATAATAGGTTATATCAAAAAAAGTGGTATGAAATGTAAATCTTGTTTGTCATATTTATATTCCCTTTTAGACATTATCTATAAATTGATAAATAGTTGGAATGATATCGTTATTAAGTGTTGCCTATAACATTTCTTTTTAAATATCAATACATTTATTAGCATAGATAATTAATCATTAATTGTGTAAATTTTCTATGAGATTATGAATTTTAACTGTTATTTTGTTTATAATTAATGAAAAATATTGTAATTGATCTCATATGTACTATGTAATAATGGTGAATAGGTAAATAGTAAAATTATCTTTACTATACAATAACTGAATGGTTAAAAATACTAGAAAATACTACTTTATTCTTGTACCAATTATATTTAATTGTAACATATAAATTATTATTGTCACATATTTTAATATTCATATATGTATTATACCATATATTCTATTAGTTTAAATAGATAATTTTAATATATATTTATAACTCAATTTATTTTATATCTTGATTTAATTTATTAACTTAATATCTCACTCACTCACTCGATCACTCGATCACTCAATCACTCACTCACTCATTCACTCACTTACCACTCACTCATTAACTGACTTACTCACTCACTCACTAATTCACTCCTCACTCACTCTAACTCACTCATTCAACACTCACTCATTCACTGACTTACTCACTCACTCACTCACTCAATCACATATTTATCTAATCACACATTAACTCACTCACTCAAGGGAAATAACCTCATCTTCTCACTTGGCCGTAACAAAAGAAGAAAAAGAACTAACTGTATACTCGGCGTTAATTACATGAGAGATAAGGAGTATTCTGATCCTCAACAAGTTCATAATTAGATATAAATTATTGTGAAAATTACTAAATGTAAATTAAACCAAAATACTAAAATAATTATTTTGAAAATTGTAAATAATCAACTATTTTTTATGACATTTCTGATATATATTAATGTTTATTCAGATTTTATCAGCGGTTAATAATTTGTTCTGCTCTCATTTTCTACTCTCAATTTTCTACTTTTTTTTTCAACAAAAGAGTCCTTTTTAGGCCTACCATATTTGACTGTTTATCATCATTCTTTATGTTTTATTTAAATTAATTAATATTATGTAATTAAGTTTAAACAATATTAATTTAGAATTATCTGCACTATTTTTTTTTTAATATTTTAAAATAACAACAATTTGTATAACTCATGTGTGTGTTTAATTATATATATTTAAATGTAAGGTATTAATGTATTTATATATTAATATGATTTATTTATGTATAATGTAATGCATTGATGTAATATAGTAATGTATTAATATAGTAATATAATATATTAATGTATTCATGTAAAGTATTAATATAATGTATCAATGTATTAATATATTAATGACAGTTAGATAAAAGGTAAAGTAAGTTATATATTTTGTAAAGTTAAGTTAAATATAATGTAGAATTAAGTTAGATATAAGGTAAAGTTAAGGTAAGTTAAATTAATTTAAATATAAGTTATAAGCATTTATTATATTATATAATTATTGTTAAATATAATAAGTAATATGTTATTCATCATCGCATACATATGTAATACTAAAATGTTATCAAATAAATTAAAATAGCACACATTTTTTTTTATACAATGCACGCAATAAAAATATGTTTTGGGGTTAATACAATATAGAGAAATATATTAAAAGTAACTCTAAAATAACATCGATTACAGGGCATCACCAAGTCAAAATGAGCTACATTTTTGTATTTGCATATTACGATATATAAAATTAAATATATATTTATCTAAACTAATTCAACAAATTATATCGAGTACCGGTTATTAGCCGTTCCTGTATAATTATATGTGAGTAACTCATAAACTACCTCTACTTACTCTTAAACGACCTATTACCGGGAATTACCGGGTCCAAATGAGCTAGATTTTGTATATTAAAAAAATAAGATATGTGTAACTTTATGTATTAATATTGGATAACATATTCAATGGAATACCGGGCATCGCCGTATCTATAGCATCTAGTATTATTATAAATGGTATATTCATTAGTTTAATTAATTAACAATTATACTACATAGAAACTCGTGATATGAAAATAAAATAAAATATAATTTTTTTAATTGAAAACAATTTGATATTTAATAAAATTTAAATTAGAAAATGTAAAACTAATGTTTACTTTATTTTAATTGAATCATAAATAATGCAATTTAAATTAAAGTAGTATTTATAATAATATGTTACTGTATATAAATAAACCACAGTTGCATACTAATTGTTAGTATTGCATTTATATATAATTACTATTAGTTAGACATTTGAGTTTACTTTATATGTGACCCATAGCTAATTAATCCTTACTTTTAAAGACATATAACTACAATTATTATTATTTAGATATTGTATCAGTAGTTCATTCGTTTAATTCACACAACAAACTAAAAATATAGCTTAGAATATATTTTTAATATCTTTAACATTCGAATAATAATATTAATAATATTATTATATACTATATGTTAGTAATGAATACTTAAATTATATCACCGATTCTTAAAAACATAGCTTATAATTTTAATTTCTAACGTATTATAATCTTACAACTAGCTGGTACTTGTTATAATGCGCTATAGATAATTTACAGTATTTTAATTATTCATAAAATTAAGTAATATAATAAGATAACTCTATTTATCATTCACAATTATATAGAATAGGATATTAAAATGAATTCAAATAATATAAAAATACATATTATATAAATTAATAAAGTAATATTATTATTCCAGAAAGTAAATGAAAATAAATTCATTGCTGGTATAAACAATAATACGGCATGCCACACACTCAACATGCATTTGAGTTATTTTGCAGTCTATAGTTAGTTAAAATGTTGCTTAGGCTCCACAAGCCCATAACTATTTAGATCTTGCTAGTTTAAATGGGTGCTTAGCGATGTCACTATCCTCTCACTAATTGACTAGTTTAAATGAGTACTTAGTCGTGTTCATTATCCTCTCACTAGTTTACTAGTTTAAATGATTGCTTAGCGATGTCACTATCCTCTCACTGGTCGATTAGTTTAAATGAGTGCTTAGTCGTGTACATTATCCTCCCACTGGTAATATATAAATAGTTATGGTATAGTGGAGTATCCTCCATCTACTATAGACTGCAAAGGCATGCAAATGGAACCGTATTATTGTTTAAAGAAAACGATTTATAACCCTAAGTATCGTTAGTATAATACACACACATATATATATATATATATATATATAAACAAATAATCAATAAATATGTTAATAATTAAAATTCTATAAAATAGATTAAATTATTCTAATAATAATTCTCTAGATAATATTGCGCATATACATTATAAGTTAATTTCATTTAAATGATAACTTATACTTATTTAAATGTTAACGAATTCAATATTTAACAGATTCCGTAGTATGTTTGATAAGATCGCATTACCTAAAGCATCCTCTGTATATGATAAAAGAAAATACTCGAATGATTTGACATCTAAAGAATTTCACAAACATAAGAATACTACAAACACGCCGACATCTAATGAATGACTAAATATTAATAATTGATATAAAGCTTACTTCATACCAAAAGAAATATCCCGCTTGGATGAAAACGATAAGAAAATGACTACTATTCATTTAGTTAAGAAGACTTTCTCACGCGCATCCGAAAAAATCAGAATGCAATTCGAGAATATTTCACTTGACCAACGAAATGTTCTCGGATTGCATTTCCTTCTAAATCTAATAAATAGATGTAAGTGAAGCTTTTATTATTTTGATAATAAATATTATTATAGGATCTATTCTCAGTATTTCAATTTCTTTCTTTGTTAGACCGATTGCTAGTAAGTCGTTAGCGGAAAGTGTAGACGGCACGCCTCGCCAGTTCTTGCATGATGAGCTAAACACAACCTTTGTTCGATTTGTTACACGTTTTGCATAGGCACTTATATCGGGGGTATTGTAGTAGGATGTTTTCTGTATGTAATCTGCATCAATGTCTAGTGTCTGTAGATATCTGTGTGTCAATAATATATGCTGAGTCTGAGTTTATTTTGTAAGTTAGTATGTCTGGTTTCCGTAATCCGTTAGTCGTGAGTATATATGGTTCTGGTATTGTTATATAGTTGTGTTCATTCAAGTATTGTATTATTAATTTATTTATGTAGTTATGTCTGTGGATTATAATTATAGTTGAATGTTTGCATTATATGATTTGCATTATAGGTGATCGTGTTTATAATTGCATCCTTTCATTAGGCAGTTAGTATTAGTGTTTAGAAACATAAGTTTAGCCCTATACTTAATGTATAATAGATTGTATCTAGTTTAAAGGAGTCTATATAACCGCGCCCTGACATCAGTCTATTCGTATACTCAATCCATCTATTTATGTATTTCGTGCATCCTCCGAATCTCAAACCACGACCATCAGCGGAATTAAATAGTTTATTAATATGAAAAATTCTAATTGATATATTGGATGTAAATAATTCATTTTCATAAAATCTGGGTTGACACCATTTCGTTATTATATTACATAGCATCGATGTTATCAGTGGGTTATCATTTGATTTTATAGATTTGATTATATTTAGTCGTAAAACTGGTATTGATAGATATAGTCGGGGTAATGATAAGCCACCGACTGAAGCTGGCGCGTGGAATACCGTTAAGTTTGTATCTTTTGGAAGACGCATCCATCTTTTAACAAAATTTCGAAAATGCATGTAAATTGATTTTAAAGAAGATTGCGTTATACAGGTAAATACCATCTGATGTAGGAAACTTGGGATTAAGTGATATTTTAGTAGATGCATTCGCTGTTGTGGTTTTAATAGAACTTTAGATATATAAATTAATTCAGCAGCAATATTGTTAACAATATTATTATTTCTATTGTCTATTGGGTCTATCAGGATACCTAAATATTTATATGTTTCATATATAGATATTGGTTTAATGTGAGCGTTATTAATTGTGATTATGGGTTGAGGTGAACATAACCACATTTTGTAGGGTGTATAATTAGATTCATAGTCGCACTTTTACCATGGTTAATATTTAGTCCACATTCTTTAAGTCCACTCATAATAATGTTAATTTTATTTTGAATGCTTGCTTCATCTTTGCCAAATAAAACTAGATCGTCGGCAAAGGCTAAATATTTTAAAATGTGAGTATTGTCATTAATGAAAATTGCATTATAATCCTTAGGCTCTGAGGTAACATAATCTATCACGGAGTTAAAAAGTAATAGTGACATCGTGTCACCTCGCTTAACTTCACTGTTAACCGGAATACGAATTGATATACTTCTTGTTAATCTTTATTTGAATAAATCGGACTGCTGTAGATATTAAGTAGTTAGTCGGACTGCTGCAGATACTTAATATTTAATCATAATTTAAAGTTTTTTAAACCAAGTTAAATATATGAAAACCTAATTATTTAAAAATCATAATCGTATTTGTTTAGGTACTTGGTTTTATTATATTGTGATTATTATTGATTAACAAGTGACTATCATAAAGAAACAATACGTTATATAAAATAGTATTTGATACAATGAATATCTTGTGTATAGAAATGATAAGAAAGAGAATAGAAATTATAATTTACCACTACTGGAAGACACTACCATTAAAGAGTGTCATGCGTTTTACACTAATTACCATACTACGCCGGAATTCCTCGTTATCTACAGATTTAGACTGGAGTCTATTTATATAGACGATGATATAAAATACTTTATTGCAATCTTCGTTGAAAACCCCAATGTAATTATCATGAACAACTTTAAACCTAGTTTCTACAGTTTAGTAAACTGGGATGGTTATAAGTAAGTTTTTTAAATATCTCACACTATATCAATTCAATTTATAACAATAAAGATGAGCAGTTTTAATTGTTATAAATAAGCATACACATATGAAGATATTAGAAACCGAATATTCATGATAAGAATACAATATGAATAAACATGGAAAATATATGTTTAAATAAAGTTATTTATATATTACTACTTAAATATTGATATCTTTTGATACTACTTTATAACAACATAGCTTTAGAGATTATTTTAAAAGGTTTCTATTATTAAATGAAATGTGAGTTTTTTCTCACTAAATACTAGTAATTAGTTTCTGTTTTTAAGACTCTTGTATCATTAAAGATAGACAGGATTTGGTAGGATAATCTTTCTTATATTAATAAATCTCTTATTTAATGTACCCTATTACTTGTAATATTATCTACAATATTACTATTACCTGTAATATTACTATAACCTGTAATATTACTATTACCTGTAATATTACTATTACCTGTAATATTACTATAACCTGTAATATTACTATTACCTGTAATATTATCATTACCTGTAATATTACCATTACCTGTAATATTACTATTACCTGTAATATTACTATAACCTGTAATATTACTATTACCTGTAATATTACCATTACCTGTAATATTACTATTACCTGTAATATTACCATTACTTGTAATATTACTATTACTTGTAATATTACCATTACCTGTAATATTACTATTACCTGTAATCTTACCATTACCTGTAATATTACCATTACCTGTAATATAACCATTACCTGTAATATTACCATTACCTGTAATATTACTATTACCTGTAATATTACTATTACCTGCAATATTACCATTACCTGTAATATTACTATAACCTGTAATATTACTATTACCTGTAATATTACTATTACCTGTAATATTACTATAACCTGTAATATTACTATTACCTGTAATATTACCATTACCTGTAATATTACCATTACCTGTAATATTACTATTACCTGTAATATTACTATAACCTGTAATATTACTATTACCTGTAATATTACCATTACCTGTAATATTACTATTACCTGTAATATTACCATTACTTGTAATATTACTATTACTTGTAATATTACCATTACCTGTAATATTACTATTACCTGTAATCTTACCATTACCTGTAATATTACCATTACCTGTAATATTACCATTACCTGTAATATTACTATTACCTGTAATATTACCATTACCTGTAATATTACCATTACCTGTAATATTACCATTACCTGTAATATTAATATTACCTGTAATCTTACTATTACCTGCAATATTACCATTACCTGTAATATTACCATTACATGTAATAATTAATAGGAACCAATAATATACAGTATTCCTTTGTATTTCATTTTGATATCACTTTATATTTATCTTTCAATGACTTCTGACCTCTGAGTTGTTTATTTCTATATTCCTCTCATATCAATTGGTTCTCAATTAACCACCTCATCTAACTACATCTGGTGGTTCACAGGTAGTGGTTTCTGTGACTATGATACCATATATATTTACATACCTATTCAATTAATATATAATTAAATACAATGCACGGTATAGTATATAATGACTTATTAAGTCACTATCTAATAGACTTATTTTACAAGCCTAGATATTATATAATCTTTAAAGCTGACAGATAATTTATATGTTTGTTTTTTTTTATATATTATCACTACTTTTTTCTGTAAACAATTTTATATTATGTTTATAGTTGTGAATAAACATATCATTAAAAATGTATTATTAATAAATGAATAATTTGCAAGGATCATGTTTTCATTTATTATTTAAGTTACTTATTCCATATATTGTGACTATGTATATACAATAGATTGATATATTAATATATAATATCATAAAGATTATTTTGAATGACCCAACATATTAATTTTAAAATTAAAAAAATGATACAATTTCAATTATATTATATCTACAAATAGGTATCTTTAATATTCTATAGTATAGATTATATAGTCTAGTAATAGTATATAGATACTCATGACCATTTTTGCCATGACTCATGGCAAAAATTAGAAATACAATTTTTTCAATTCTAATATTTTAATAAAATAGAATAAACCACTAAATCTATTAATGCATACACATGCACTGTACATATAGTTACTAGTAAAGGCTTAGGTTATTTTTTCAGATTTAATTTAAATTAATATGTTTAGGTAATTTCTCTCAAAAATAATATAAAAAAATAATTTTAAAATGTTTTCCTTCAATCATAAGTAATGATCAATAACCCACAGTTTATGAATCCTTTTATTAAACTATGATTAAGTGCAATACATGTGTACCTATAATAAATTAAAGGTTAGTTAACAAAATGAATATAACACAAAGATAATTATGGCAAACATATATAAAAATGTATAGTTATTTATAAATGTATACAATTTTATTATTAAATTGTTTATTACAAAATGTATTCATTTAATTATTATTATTATTTTATTTTTATGTATAAAACTTTTTATTAGTATAAATTATTTAATTCTGAATATCATTTATATTCAATTACACATGTACATTATTTTTAATATAATTTTTAATTTTAAATATTATTACATGATACAATACAAAATAAGCTTGCTTCTTTGCTAAATGAAAATATATAAAGTTTATCAATATAATATATTATATGCTCGCGGCTTTTGTAACCCTATTTATTATTTAAGATTTACCTTCATTTTTGTATTTTATATATTATGTTATAATGCATTTATATTCTGGGTAATATTACAGGTAATAGTAATATTGCAGGTAATAGTAACATTACGGGTAATGGTAATATTACAGGTAATAGTAATATTGCAGGTAATGGTAATATTACACGGTAATGGTAATATTACAGGTAATGGTAATATTACAGGTAATGGTAATATTATAGGTAATGGTAATATTACAGGTAATGGTAATATTACAGGTAATGGTAATATTACAGGTAATGGTAATATTACAGGTAATAGTAATATTGTAGATAATATTACAGGTAATAGGGTACATTAAGTAAGATATTTATTAATATAAGAAAGATTATCCTACCAAATCCTGTCTATCTTTAATGATACAAGAGTCTTAAAAACAGAAACTAATTACTAGTATTTAGTGAGAAAAAACTCACATTTCATTTAATAATATAAACCTTTTAAAATAATCTCTAAAGCTATGTTGTTATAAATTAGTATCAAAAGATATCAATATTTAAGTAATAATATATAAATAACTTTATTTAAACATATATTTTCCATGTTACATTATAATTATTATATTTTTAATTAACATATTGTTTATTCTATATATACATATATATAATGTTAATGATATCAAAATATGTAATGGTTTTATACAACTTCTCTTATTGTAAATTTAGTATACATATAGTATTCATACTCACTCACTCAACACTCACTCATTCACTGACTTACTCACTCACTCACTCACTCCTCACTCAATCACATATTTATCCAATCACACATTAACTCACTCACTCAAGGGAAATAACCTCATCTTCTCACTTGGCCGTAATAAAAGCTGAAAAAGAACTAACTGTATAATCGCCAAGTGGATAACCTTTGGATTCGATGAAGTTTAATTAATACTATTAGATATTAGTAAGTATGGAATTTACTTAGCAAGTAAAATAGAATATTCTATTGAGTTATCATAAAAAGAGACAATATTAACTTATTTATATTGTTAATTGCATCCACCATTATATAATTATATATTAGGCTATGATTTCGAACAATGTTATATGTCGACCATATAACTTGGCAAAAACTAACTGAATATGTATTCGAGATGCAAAGAATTAAAAAGATTTAGACGGACACGAAAAAATGTGATTCCCCATTTCATTGTATTTTCTGCATCTAATTAGCTAGTGGATAGTAATAAAATTAAATTTAATTGTATACCACTTAGATAAGCTTGTATACGTTAATTACATGAGAGATGAGGAGTATTCTGATCCTCAACAAGTTCATAATTAGATTTAAACAATAGTGTGAAAATTACTAAAGGTAAATTAAACCAAAATACTGAAATAATTATTTTGAAAATTGTAAATAATCAACTATTTTTTACTTATGACATTTCTGATATATATTAATATTTATTCAGATTTTGTCAGCGGTTAATAATTTGTTCTGCTCTCATTTTCTACTTTTTTTTTCAACAAACGAGTCCTTTTTAGGCCTACCACATTTGACTGTTTATCATCATTAACTACTAATTAAACTACTAATTAAACACTACTAGCTGAACACTACTAGCTAAACACTATTAACTTAACATTACTAATTGAACACTACTAGCTCAACACTACTAGTTGAACACTACTAGTCCAACACTACTAGCTAAACACTATTAACTCAACACTACTAGCTGAACAATACTAGCTCAACACTACTAGCTAAACATTACTAGCTAAACACTACTAGCTAAACACTACTAGCTGAACACTACTAGCTCAACACTATTAGCTAAACACTACTAGCTAAACACTACTAGCTAAACACTAATAACTGAACACTACTAGCTAAACACTACTAGCAGAACACTAATAACTGAACACTACTAGCTAAACACTACTAGCTCAACACTACTAGCTGAACACTACTAACTGAACACTACTAGCTCAACACTACTAGCTGAACACTACTAGCTCAACACTACTAGCTAAACACTACTAGCTAAACATTACTAGCTAAACACTACTAGCTGAACACTACTAGCTAAACATTAATAACTGAACACTACTAGCTAAACACTACTAGCTAAACACTACTAGCTGAACACTAATAACTGAACACTACTAGCTAAACACTACTAGCTCAACACTACTAACTGAACACTACTAGCTGAACACTACTAGCTAAACACTACTAGCTGAACACTACTAGCTAAACACTACTAGCTGAACACTACTAACTGAACACTACTAGCTAAACACTACTAGCTGAACACTACTAACTGAATACTACTAGCTAAACACTACTAACTGAACACTACTAGCTGAACACTACTAGCTGAACACTACTAGCTCAACACTACTAGCTGAACACTACTAGCTAAACACTACTAGCTCAACACTACTAGCTGAACACTACTAGCTCAACACTACTAGCCTAACACTACTAGCTCAACACTACTAGCTTAACACTACTAGCTCAACACTACTAGCTTAACACTACTAACTAAACTCTACTATAATTTCAATATATATTCATTTCAAGTATTTATTAGTTAATATTAATTCATAGTGATTAATTGTGTAGATATCCAAAATTAATATATACGAATACTCGAAGAGTTTAATAAGTATAATACTAAGTATGATACATGATGTATAATATAGAATTACGATATACCCATACTGTTGATCCCAGCTAGTAAAAAATGTATAATTGATGTTGTGACGGTGTTTTACTTATGGTGGTAACAATTGTGATTATAAATTCCCATATTAAGTGTAAGCAAATAGTACTAAATGATTTAAAAATTCGCTATAATATAATTTGATAGAAAACTACAGAATATGAATTTTTAAAATAAATTTGAAATTATTTTGTACTAGAAATCGCAGTGATTAATTATTGATTATATTATATTAGTTATTAAAACATTATATATTATGTTAAATAAAATAATATGTTTGTATTTAATGTCCTATACGAGAAGTAGTGAATGATTTATAGTGTCATACATTCAAATATATTCAAATATAATATATGAAATTACTAGAAAATTACATTATTCCATATGCAATTCACTATATGCTTGTGATAGACTCTCTTATAATACCTTTGATTTTCTATGTACCTTATTCAAATTGTGATACTAAACGATTTTCTTTGTTCGAAAATGTAGCTGCAAATTAAAATATTACTAATATTATTAAAATAATACTACTTAAAATATTTCTGTATTAATATTTGCCGATATAATAGAATTATTATTTTGATATTATTTAAAATATATTTTTCATATTTACTGGATAACTTAATATATTTCACTACGTATTACGTGTTAATTAACGAATGATATATGTACATATATTACATTTAATTAAATTAACCAATGCACTTGAATTTATTATCATTATGCTTTACTAAATTCATTGGTAATACTAATAAGAGTTCTTGAAAAATATACATTTTTTTTAAAATTAAGATATATAATTATGAGTATATCGATTATATTCATTTATTATAACTTATATGGTAATTAAATATAATAGGAATGCAATTAATTTTAAACTGTAGAATATTGGTATCCCTAAAAAGGGCTGGTTTTTAAAATGGGTAAATAAATTAAGTAGACTTAGCAGTTTTCTTTGGAAGCAATACAGCTTGAATGTTGGGCAATACACCTCCTTGAGCAATTGTCACTCCAGCTAAAAGTTTGTTTAATTCTTCATCGTTTCGAATAGCCAATTGAAGATGACGAGGTATAATTCTAGATTTCTTATTATCTCGAGCAGCATTTCCAGCCAATTCTAAAATTTCGGCAGCCAAGTACTCCATAACTGCGGCCAGGTATACTGGTGCTCCGGCACCGACACGTTTA
Source organism: Osedax frankpressi (assembly GCA_964035775.1). Lineage (NCBI taxonomy): Eukaryota > Metazoa > Annelida > Polychaeta > Sabellida > Siboglinidae > Osedax > Osedax frankpressi. Next base: position 3,862,454 of record OZ038314.1, read on the forward strand.
GCGTAGTTACCTTTACGCAAATGACGGTGAATACGACCCACTGGGAACTGAAGTCCGGCTCTCGACGAACGAGTCTTTGACTTTACTCCCTTAGCTTTTCCTCCTTTACCTCTGCCTGACATGATATGGATGTTATAATTATCATATGATAATAAATATAATCCATTGATATTTTCAATTTATACAATATAGAAATATTCTATATATATAATTAATATCATTGGTTGATTGCTATAGCCAATACAATGCATTCTTTTATTCATATAAGATATAACGACCAATAGAAATCTATTTATTTCTTACGTTTAGATTAACCTATTACTATATGATATTAATTTTGTATTTATTATTATAATTGTGAATTGTACTTTTATTCTATTATTCTATTATGTCTGGACGAGGTAAAGGAGGAAAAGGACTTGGTAAAGGTGGCGCTAAACGTCACAGGAAAGTACTTCGTGATAATATCCAAGGTATCACTAAACCAGCTATTCGTCGTCTCGCTCGACGTGGAGGTGTTAAACGTATCTCCGGTTTAATTTACGAAGAAACTCGCGGTGTTCTTAAAGTATTTTTAGAGAATGTTATCCGCGATGCCGTCACTTACACCGAACACGCCAAGAGGAAGACAGTTACCGCTATGGATGTCGTATACGCATTGAAACGTCAAGGACGAACCCTTTACGGATTCGGCGGTTAATAATTCAATTTAATACTTTTAAAAAAAAAACAAATCAGCCCTTTTTAGGGCTACCAAATTTAACTGTTTATCACCGTATACTTTATCTAGTATAAATTAATCGTATATTGTGTAATTAGTTGAATAATTATATTCTTAATTACGTCGTTCCCTCATTTTATTATAAAATCACTTTAAATACAATAATTACTGAAAACAGGGTTTTATAAATTGCTCGATATTAAAGTTATGGCATATACAGATATTATTAGATAATATATTACTTTTGATATAATATAACTATTAATTTTATATAGTATAGCATATTAATTACGATTTGAAAAAATGAAATTTAAATATGATAATTCTCCTATATAATAAATATGTATTCAATTATATGTTTTTATCAATCTATTTTAATAAATAATTCAATAAAGACTTTAGTAGAATCAGTAGAATCAGTTATTTGTATATTGAATCTATATCCTAGTGAAATTAAAATCAAATTAATTTTGTTTTAATAATTTCTTTTATTAAACTTATTATATCGTAATCCCAAGTTTATTGTATACCTTCTATCTAAACAAATATATATATATTACGATTCACTTTTTATCAATATAAATGGATTATTAAATACATTTTTAATTATTATAAATATATAATCATAGATTTATAGAATATAATATCAAAAAACAATGAAATGTGAATAAAAATGTGATAAAAAAATACCACCAACACTAACTCTCATTGTTTGGTTAGCACCTTATATATATATAATTCATAGTTGATCGTTGAATATATTAATATTAGAATTATGTGAGAAAATTTAAAATATGTGTATTATACAGTAATGTAATCCTTATATCGTGAATGTATGTGTTCTATTTATAAGTGTGGGTACATTTTATAAAATTTCATATATTTGTATTACCTTCATTATTTAATTATAAAAATATATTAATATAAACAAAATAGTATCGATATACTTTATAAATAAATAATTTAATTAAATTATTCTCAATAGATGATGAATTGCATAGTATTATATTACGATTTAAATATACTTGTTAAGAGTGGGTAGCCCTGAAAAGGGCTGATTGGTTGCGGTTTGTAATGAATCTATTTAGAACTGGTATATTTAGTAACGGCTTTAGTACCTTCACTAACGGCATGTTTAGCCAATTCACCGGGAAGTAAGAGACGAACAGCGGTTTGAATTTCGCGGCTAGAGATAGTCGAACGTTTGTTGTAGTGAGCTAAACGGGAAGCTTCGTTGGCGATACGTTCGAACAAGTCGTTTACGAATGAGTTCATGATACTCATCGCCTTACTGGAAACGCCGGTATCGGGATGTACTTGTTTTAATACTTTGTAAATGTAAATAGCATAAGACTCCTTCCTTTTCTTATGACGTTTTTTACCATCGGAACGGGGAGTTTTCGTAGTCTTCTGTACGGCCTTTTTAGAACCTTTCGACGCAATTTTAGGAGCCATATTGAGAATATAATGAATAAAGAAATCTCCATCTATATTTATAAAGTATTGTGTACATATTAAACCAATGAGAAACTTGTAATGTATCCAATCGGTATACAACTTTATATTATTAATCCTACAAATAGTTAACCGACTCCGATTGGTTTATTTCAACTAACCGTTAATTATCAAAGTTATAGGATATATTTGCGCGGGTAATGAAATACGAATTCTAACATCTGATTGGTTATTAAATATAAACAAAGGAAACGGTTAATCTATTCAACTGTTGAAACATTACAAAACACGAAGATTTATATTATAAAATGTAAATATGACACGCCAACATCTACTCGTTATATATTCATCCTAATAATTTATTTATCATATATAATTAATAATTATAAATATAAAATATTTAATAATTAAAGATACTAGTCTAAACGTGCTAGAACATACATAAGTCATGTATTGTGGATACAATATACTACTATGATATACTTTTCCTCCGATAGATTTACGTGCGGTTTGTTTAATAATATAGAAAATAAAATAAAATAATATATATATTAACAAATGCCTAAACAAAATTACAGCGCAAAGTTATGCAAGAAATGTGCATATGTTGTCACTTGTCCAAACTCAGTTATTTCAATTTGTATCTATATACAACGACTTTTAACGCATTTATTGTAACTCATTAAACGTACAAATTATTGAGTTTATCTTTAGGATATATGGTAATGTATTAATAATAGTAAGGACTAAACGAAATAAAATTAAAGAGTAATTTCTTATATCTATAAATAAAATTTGAAATTCTTTTAATTGTTGAAATATCTATAATTTTTGATTTAACTTGTTTTCAATATTTAAATTATTAATATTTGTTTCAATAATTTAATTATAATAAATTAACTATTCATTATTTCAAAGTGTACGTATGCTTATTTACATCAAATATATATTATGTGTATATTACTATATTACAAATATAAATTAAATGAGTTGTTTACGATGTAATATAATATTTCTTATATTAATTTTCATAGAGATTATTAATTTGCAGGCGTAAAATTATTTTAATATTTTATGTAAAGGGTTATCCAAATCTAATTAATTATTATAGAAATCTAATTCAGTAAAATAAACACACATATTTTATGAATATTGTCAATACATACATATATATGCCCGTTTAATTCTTGCATCTAGTTATATTTAATTATATACAATTTAGATATTTAGCATAAATACACATACGTATCTATTTAAAATATACACATATTTATATACATATGTATTTAATGGATAGTATATACCTCATATATTAATAATATATATAATACAAAAATACACTAATACATATCAACACATACACATAAACAAATATATAAGAACACACACACATACACTTATATTTGAAATTTCCAATATAGTACAGAAAAACTATTAGAAATATAAATTTACAATATGTCTTAAATATATATGGTGCATACGAACTACATATTTATTAAACATATATGATGCATATGAACTACATGTTTTATATTTGATATTTAATATATATATATATATATATATATATATCTATTAATTGATATAAATATTATTTATACATTCATTGATGTTGCTGCATATTGATTTACCACTTGTATAACATCAATACACAATACTAATAAATCATTTACTGAATTACTTACATAATATTTACCAATAATATATATATTATATATATTATATTTAATTTATATAGTTATTTATGTATGCTTTATATATTAGAATTTTTAAATTATACTTTTTAGAATCAATTCCCGTATATTTTGAATTCGCAATTGAAAGGACTAGATCCAAACTTTTAACTAGCCTGAATAAAATAGTGTAATTTATGAGTATTATAATAGTATCATATTTATATGGTTACATTGTGATTTTATCCATCAAACAAAATTTACTATAATTTGCAACATGTCATTTATTTACCATTTAATTAATTAAAAAACGGTACAAATTTAAATCAAATTTGTATACAGTGTTGCTAAATAATATGATCATATACTGGGCCTCATTCTCACATGAGTTATTATAGTTTATTAAGGTGATTTATTTTGATAGAAAGAGAAATTTTATTCATTATCTTTGAAATGATTGCAAATTTCCTGATTACAAGTAACGTAAAATGCTTATCTTAGAGCGCAACACGTCAACATTATGCTAAAAACATTTGTCATGTTAGTGCTCCCGATAACTGTAGAAACACCTTGTATACTATAAGGTACCCCGTATATATAATGCAGTATTCTCTACATCTAACGTAGAACTCCTATATTATATAGCACCAATTCTGAATGCTCATTCGTGGATTTCAACTAATGTCATTGCTCTTTCAGAATTCTCTTCGTTAGCGAGTGCCACATGGAGGAGTACCTCACGAACACCGAGTCTGCAAATCTCTGCGATTCACCTGAACCACTGCGAGGCCTAAACATCATAGAAATCACTGACTACCTAACGGTTGGTATTGTTTACTAATAAAGATATATCGCTTACATATATAATGTTGTGCTTGGGAATGTAGGAACAATAAGTTGGGAACATTTTCTATATTAATTTATGTTTTAAATGATATGTCATATGTAAGATATTATAATATAAATAGGATATATAAAGTGTCAATATGAAACATAACATATGTGATACGGTAACTTTTCTAACGTAACTCTTTTTATTAATTAAAATAATGATATAAAAATAAATTTTTAATTATTTGTTATTTATTAAATTGTTTTAGATATGTTATTTACTACAAACATATTTTAATAATATATTTAAATATATTTGTTATTTGTAAACTTTTCATTCAATCTAGGTTGTAATTCATAGAACTGTTTCAGATATTAACACAATATTTTTTTTTAGTGTTACGGTGTTAATTGCAGTGTTACTGGGGAAATATTCAATGAATATGAGTCATCAAACACAAAACAATTCATCTTGGACTTCGCATAGTGAGTCGGTTGGCTTTTAACATGATTTGAACTGACTACGAATCTTAGTGGTAAGATTTCTAACTATTACATCTAAATTAAGTATATAAATGTTATAATTTTACTCCCTTAGCTTTTCCTCCTTTACCTCTGCCTGACATGATATGGATGTTATAATTATCATATGATAATAAATATAATCCATTGATATTTTCAATTTATACAATATAGAAATATTCTATATATATAATTAATATCATTGGTTGATTGCTATAGCCAATACAATGCATTCTTTTATTCATATAAGATATAACGACCAATAGAAATCTATTTATTTCTTACGTTTAGATTAACCTATTACTATATGATATTAATTTTGTATTTATTATTATAATTGTGAATTGTACTTTTATTCTATTATTCTATTATGTCTGGACGAGGTAAAGGAGGAAAAGGACTTGGTAAAGGTGGCGCTAAACGTCACAGGAAAGTACTTCGTGATAATATCCAAGGTATCACTAAACCAGCTATTCGTCGTCTCGCTCGACGTGGAGGTGTTAAACGTATCTCCGGTTTAATTTACGAAGAAACTCGCGGTGTTCTTAAAGTATTTTTAGAGAATGTTATCCGCGATGCCGTCACTTACACCGAACACGCCAAGAGGAAGACAGTTACCGCTATGGATGTCGTATACGCATTGAAACGTCAAGGACGAACCCTTTACGGATTCGGCGGTTAATAATTCAATTTAATACTTTTAAAAAAAAAACAAATCAGCCCTTTTTAGGGCTACCAAATTTAACTGTTTATCACCGTATACTTTATCTAGTATAAATTAATCGTATATTGTGTAATTAGTTGAATAATTATATTCTTAATTACGTCGTTCCCTCATTTTATTATAAAATCACTTTAAATACAATAATTACTGAAAACAGGGTTTTATAAATTGCTCGATATTAAAGTTATGGCATATACAGATATTATTAGATAATATATTACTTTTGATATAATATAACTATTAATTTTATATAGTATAGCATATTAATTACGATTTGAAAAAATGAAATTTAAATATGATAATTCTCCTATATAATAAATATGTATTCAATTATATGTTTTTATCAATCTATTTTAATAAATAATTCAATAAAGACTTTAGTAGAATCAGTAGAATCAGTTATTTGTATATTGAATCTATATCCTAGTGAAATTAAAATCAAATTAATTTTGTTTTAATAATTTCTTTTATTAAACTTATTATATCGTAATCCCAAGTTTATTGTATACCTTCTATCTAAACAAATATATATATATTACGATTCACTTTTTATCAATATAAATGGATTATTAAATACATTTTTAATTATTATAAATATATAATCATAGATTTATAGAATATAATATCAAAAAACAATGAAATGTGAATAAAAATGTGATAAAAAAATACCACCAACACTAACTCTCATTGTTTGGTTAGCACCTTATATATATATAATTCATAGTTGATCGTTGAATATATTAATATTAGAATTATGTGAGAACATTTAAAATATGTGTATTATACAGTAATGTAATCCTTATATCGTGAATGTATGTGTTCTATTTATAAGTGTGGGTACATTTTATAAAATTTCATATATTTGTATTACCTTCATTATTTAATTATAAAAATATATTAATATAAACAAAATAGTATCGATATACTTTATAAATAAATAATTTAATTAAATTATTCTCAATAGATGATGAATTGCATAGTATTATATTACGATTTAAATATACTTGTTAAGAGTGGGTAGCCCTGAAAAGGGCTGATTGGTTGCGGTTTGTAATGAATCTATTTAGAACTGGTATATTTAGTAACGGCTTTAGTACCTTCACTAACGGCATGTTTAGCCAATTCACCGGGAAGTAAGAGACGAACAGCGGTTTGAATTTCGCGGCTAGAGATAGTCGAACGTTTGTTGTAGTGAGCTAAACGGGAAGCTTCGTTGGCGATACGTTCGAACAAGTCGTTTACGAATGAGTTCATGATACTCATCGCCTTACTGGAAACGCCGGTATCGGGATGTACTTGTTTTAATACTTTGTAAATGTAAATAGCATAAGACTCCTTCCTTTTCTTATGACGTTTTTTACCATCGGAACGGGGAGTTTTCGTAGTCTTCTGTACGGCCTTTTTAGAACCTTTCGACGCAATTTTAGGAGCCATATTGAGAATATAATGAATAAAGAAATCTCCATCTATATTTATAAAGTATTGTGTACATATTAAACCAATGAGAAACTTGTAATGTATCCAATCGGTATACAACTTTATATTATTAATCCTACAAATAGTTAACCGACTCCGATTGGTTTATTTCAACTAACCGTTAATTATCAAAGTTATAGGATATATTTGCGCGGGTAATGAAATACGAATTCTAACATCTGATTGGTTATTAAATATAAACAAAGGAAACGGTTAATCTATTCAACTGTTGAAACATTACAAAACACGAAGATTTATATTATAAAATGTAAATATGACACGCCAACATCTACTCGTTATATATTCATCCTAATAATTTATTTATCATATATAATTAATAATTATAAATATAAAATATTTAATAATTAAAGATACTAGTCTAAACGTGCTAGAACATACATAAGTCATGTATTGTGGATACAATATACTACTATGATATACTTTTCCTCCGATAGATTTACGTGCGGTTTGTTTAATAATATAGAAAATAAAATAAAATAATATATATATTAACAAATGCCTAAACAAAATTACAGCGCAAAGTTATGCAAGAAATGTGCATATGTTGTCACTTGTCCAAACTCAGTTATTTCAATTTGTATCTATATACAACGACTTTTAACGCATTTATTGTAACTCATTAAACGTACAAATTATTGAGTTTATCTTTAGGATATATGGTAATGTATTAATAATAGTAAGGACTAAACGAAATAAAATTAAAGAGTAATTTCTTATATCTATAAATAAAATTTGAAATTCTTTTAATTGTTGAAATATCTATAATTTTTGATTTAACTTGTTTTCAATATTTAAATTATTAATATTTGTTTCAATAATTTAATTATAATAAATTAACTATTCATTATTTCAAAGTGTACGTATGCTTATTTACATCAAATATATATTATGTGTATATTACTATATTACAAATATAAATTAAATGAGTTGTTTACGATGTAATATAATATTTCTTATATTAATTTTCATAGAGATTATTAATTTGCAGGCGTAAAATTATTTTAATATTTTATGTAAAGGGTTATCCAAATCTAATTAATTATTATACAAATCTAATTCAGTAAAATAAACACACATATTTTATGAATATTGTCAATACATACATATATATGCCCGTTTAATTCTTGCATCTAGTTATATTTAATTATATACAATTTAGATATTTAGCATAAATACACATACGTATCTATTTAAAATATACACATATTTATATACATATGTATTTAATGGATAGTATATACCTCATATATTAATAATATATATAATACAAAAATACACTAATACATATCAACACATACACATAAACAAATATATAAGAACACACACACATACACTTATATTTGAAATTTCCAATATAGTACAGAAAAACTATTAGAAATATAAATTTACAATATGTCTTAAATATATATGGTGCATACGAACTACATATTTATTAAACATATATGATGCATATGAACTACATGTTTTATATTTGATATTTAATATATATATATATATATATATATATATCTATTAATTGATATAAATATTATTTATACATTCATTGATGTTGCTGCATATTGATTTACCACTTGTATAACATCAATACACAATACTAATAAATCATTTACTGAATTACTTACATAATATTTACCAATAATATATATATTATATATATTATATTTAATTTATATAGTTATTTATGTATGCTTTATATATTAGAATTTTTAAATTATACTTTTTAGAATCAATTCCCGTATATTTTGAATTCGCAATTGAAAGGACTAGATCCAAACTTTTAACTAGCCTGAATAAAATAGTGTAATTTATGAGTATTATAATAGTATCATATTTATATGGTTACATTGTGATTTTATCCATCAAACAAAATTTACTATAATTTGCAACATGTCATTTATTTACCATTTAATTAATTAAAAAACGGTACAAATTTAAATCAAATTTGTATACAGTGTTGCTAAATAATATGATCATATACTGGGCCTCATTCTCACATGAGTTATTATAGTTTATTAAGGTGATTTATTTTGATAGAAAGAGAAATTTTATTCATTATCTTTGAAATGATTGCAAATTTCCTGATTACAAGTAACGTAAAATGCTTATCTTAGAGCGCAACACGTCAACATTATGCTAAAAACATTTGTCATGTTAGTGCTCCCGATAACTGTAGAAACACCTTGTATACTATAAGGTACCCCGTATATATAATGCAGTATTCTCTACATCTAACGTAGAACTCCTATATTATATAGCACCAATTCTGAATGCTCATTCGTGGATTTCAACTAATGTCATTGCTCTTTCAGAATTCTCTTCGTTAGCGAGTGCCACATGGAGGAGTACCTCACGAACACCGAGTCTGCAAATCTCTGCGATTCACCTGAACCACTGCGAGGCCTAAACATCATAGAAATCACTGACTACCTAACGGTTGGTATTGTTTACTAATAAAGATATATCGCTTACATATATAATGTTGTGCTTGGGAATGTAGGAACAATAAGTTGGGAACATTTTCTATATTAATTTATGTTTTAAATGATATGTCATATGTAAGATATTATAATATAAATAGGATATATAAAGTGTCAATATGAAACATAACATATGTGATACGGTAACTTTTCTAACGTAACTCTTTTTATTAATTAAAATAATGATATAAAAATAAATTTTTAATTATTTGTTATTTATTAAATTGTTTTAGATATGTTATTTACTACAAACATATTTTAATAATATATTTAAATATATTTGTTATTTGTAAACTTTTCATTCAATCTAGGTTGTAATTCATAGAACTGTTTCAGATATTAACACAATATTTTTTTTTAGTGTTACGGTGTTAATTGCAGTGTTACTGGGGAAATATTCAATGAATATGAGTCATCAAACACAAAACAATTCATCTTGGACTTCGCATAGTGAGTCGGTTGGCTTTTAACATGATTTGAACTGACTACGAATCTTAGTGGTAAGATTTCTAACTATTACATCTAAATTAAGTATATAAATGTTATAATTTTACTCCCTTAGCTTTTCCTCCTTTACCTCTGCCTGACATGATATGGATGTTATAATTATCATATGATAATAAATATAATCCATTGATATTTTCAATTTATACAATATAGAAATATTCTATATATATAATTAATATCATTGGTTGATTGCTATAGCCAATACAATGCATTCTTTTATTCATATAAGATATAACGACCAATAGAAATCTATTTATTTCTTACGTTTAGATTAACCTATTACTATATGATATTAATTTTGTATTTATTATTATAATTGTGAATTGTACTTTTATTCTATTATTCTATTATGTCTGGACGAGGTAAAGGAGGAAAAGGACTTGGTAAAGGTGGCGCTAAACGTCACAGGAAAGTACTTCGTGATAATATCCAAGGTATCACTAAACCAGCTATTCGTCGTCTCGCTCGACGTGGAGGTGTTAAACGTATCTCCGGTTTAATTTACGAAGAAACTCGCGGTGTTCTTAAAGTATTTTTAGAGAATGTTATCCGCGATGCCGTCACTTACACCGAACACGCCAAGAGGAAGACAGTTACCGCTATGGATGTCGTATACGCATTGAAACGTCAAGGACGAACCCTTTACGGATTCGGCGGTTAATAATTCAATTTAATACTTTTAAAAAAAAAACAAATCAGCCCTTTTTAGGGCTACCAAATTTAACTGTTTATCACCGTATACTTTATCTAGTATAAATTAATCGTATATTGTGTAATTAGTTGAATAATTATATTCTTAATTACGTCGTTCCCTCATTTTATTATAAAATCACTTTAAATACAATAATTACTGAAAACAGGGTTTTATAAATTGCTCGATATTAAAGTTATGGCATATACAGATATTATTAGATAATATATTACTTTTGATATAATATAACTATTAATTTTATATAGTATAGCATATTAATTACGATTTGAAAAAATGAAATTTAAATATGATAATTCTCCTATATAATAAATATGTATTCAATTATATGTTTTTATCAATCTATTTTAATAAATAATTCAATAAAGACTTTAGTAGAATCAGTAGAATCAGTTATTTGTATATTGAATCTATATCCTAGTGAAATTAAAATCAAATTAATTTTGTTTTAATAATTTCTTTTATTAAACTTATTATATCGTAATCCCAAGTTTATTGTATACCTTCTATCTAAACAAATATATATATATTACGATTCACTTTTTATCAATATAAATGGATTATTAAATACATTTTTAATTATTATAAATATATAATCATAGATTTATAGAATATAATATCAAAAAACAATGAAATGTGAATAAAAATGTGATAAAAAAATACCACCAACACTAACTCTCATTGTTTGGTTAGCACCTTATATATATATAATTCATAGTTGATCGTTGAATATATTAATATTAGAATTATGTGAGAAAATTTAAAATATGTGTATTATACAGTAATGTAATCCTTATATCGTGAATGTATGTGTTCTATTTATAAGTGTGGGTACATTTTATAAAATTTCATATATTTGTATTACCTTCATTATTTAATTATAAAAATATATTAATATAAACAAAATAGTATCGATATACTTTATAAATAAATAATTTAATTAAATTATTCTCAATAGATGATGAATTGCATAGTATTATATTACGATTTAAATATACTTGTTAAGAGTGGGTAGCCCTGAAAAGGGCTGATTGGTTGCGGTTTGTAATGAATCTATTTAGAACTGGTATATTTAGTAACGGCTTTAGTACCTTCACTAACGGCATGTTTAGCCAATTCACCGGGAAGTAAGAGACGAACAGCGGTTTGAATTTCGCGGCTAGAGATAGTCGAACGTTTGTTGTAGTGAGCTAAACGGGAAGCTTCGTTGGCGATACGTTCGAACAAGTCGTTTACGAATGAGTTCATGATACTCATCGCCTTACTGGAAACGCCGGTATCGGGATGTACTTGTTTTAATACTTTGTAAATGTAAATAGCATAAGACTCCTTCCTTTTCTTATGACGTTTTTTACCATCGGAACGGGGAGTTTTCGTAGTCTTCTGTACGGCCTTTTTAGAACCTTTCGACGCAATTTTAGGAGCCATATTGAGAATATAATGAATAAAGAAATCTCCATCTATATTTATAAAGTATTGTGTACATATTAAACCAATGAGAAACTTGTAATGTATCCAATCGGTATACAACTTTATATTATTAATCCTACAAATAGTTAACCGACTCCGATTGGTTTATTTCAACTAACCGTTAATTATCAAAGTTATAGGATATATTTGCGCGGGTAATGAAATACGAATTCTAACATCTGATTGGTTATTAAATATAAACAAAGGAAACGGTTAATCTATTCAACTGTTGAAACATTACAAAACACGAAGATTTATATTATAAAATGTAAATATGACACGCCAACATCTACTCGTTATATATTCATCCTAATAATTTATTTATCATATATAATTAATAATTATAAATATAAAATATTTAATAATTAAAGATACTAGTCTAAACGTGCTAGAACATACATAAGTCATGTATTGTGGATACAATATACTACTATGATATACTTTTCCTCCGATAGATTTACGTGCGGTTTGTTTAATAATATAGAAAATAAAATAAAATAATATATATATTAACAAATGCCTAAACAAAATTACAGCGCAAAGTTATGCAAGAAATGTGCATATGTTGTCACTTGTCCAAACTCAGTTATTTCAATTTGTATCTATATACAACGACTTTTAACGCATTTATTGTAACTCATTAAACGTACAAATTATTGAGTTTATCTTTAGGATATATGGTAATGTATTAATAATAGTAAGGACTAAACGAAATAAAATTAAAGAGTAATTTCTTATATCTATAAATAAAATTTGAAATTCTTTTAATTGTTGAAATATCTATAATTTTTGATTTAACTTGTTTTCAATATTTAAATTATTAATATTTGTTTCAATAATTTAATTATAATAAATTAACTATTCATTATTTCAAAGTGTACGTATGCTTATTTACATCAAATATATATTATGTGTATATTACTATATTACAAATATAAATTAAATGAGTTGTTTACGATGTAATATAATATTTCTTATATTAATTTTCATAGAGATTATTAATTTGCAGGCGTAAAATTATTTTAATATTTTATGTAAAGGGTTATCCAAATCTAATTAATTATTATACAAATCTAATTCAGTAAAATAAACACACATATTTTATGAATATTGTCAATACATACATATATATGCCCGTTTAATTCTTGCATCTAGTTATATTTAATTATATACAATTTAGATATTTAGCATAAATACACATACGTATCTATTTAAAATATACACATATTTATATACATATGTATTTAATGGATAGTATATACCTCATATATTAATAATATATATAATACAAAAATACACTAATACATATCAACACATACACATAAACAAATATATAAGAACACACACACATACACTTATATTTGAAATTTCCAATATAGTACAGAAAAACTATTAGAAATATAAATTTACAATATGTCTTAAATATATATGGTGCATACGAACTACATATTTATTAAACATATATGATGCATATGAACTACATGTTTTATATTTGATATTTAATATATATATATATATATATATATATATATCTATTAATTGATATAAATATTATTTATACATTCATTGATGTTGCTGCATATTGATTTACCACTTGTATAACATCAATACACAATACTAATAAATCATTTACTGAATTACTTACATAATATTTACCAATAATATATATATTATATATATTATATTTAATTTATATAGTTATTTATGTATGCTTTATATATTAGAATTTTTAAATTATACTTTTTAGAATCAATTCCCGTATATTTTGAATTCGCAATTGAAAGGACTAGATCCAAACTTTTAACTAGCCTGAATAAAATAGTGTAATTTATGAGTATTATAATAGTATCATATTTATATGGTTACATTGTGATTTTATCCATCAAACAAAATTTACTATAATTTGCAACATGTCATTTATTTACCATTTAATTAATTAAAAAACGGTACAAATTTAAATCAAATTTGTATACAGTGTTGCTAAATAATATGATCATATACTGGGCCTCATTCTCACATGAGTTATTATAGTTTATTAAGGTGATTTATTTTGATAGAAAGAGAAATTTTATTCATTATCTTTGAAATGATTGCAAATTTCCTGATTACAAGTAACGTAAAATGCTTATCTTAGAGCGCAACACGTCAACATTATGCTAAAAACATTTGTCATGTTAGTGCTCCCGATAACTGTAGAAACACCTTGTATACTATAAGGTACCCCGTATATATAATGCAGTATTCTCTACATCTAACGTAAAACTCCTATATTATATAGCACCAATTCTGAATGCTCATTCGTGGATTTCAACTAATGTCATTGCTCTTTCAGAATTCTCTTCGTTAGCGAGTGCCACATGGAGGAGTACCTCACGAACACCGAGTCTGCAAATCTCTGCGATTCACCTGAACCACTGCGAGGCCTAAACATCATAGAAATCACTGACTACCTAACGGTTGGTATTGTTTACTAATAAAGATATATCGCTTACATATATAATGTTGTGCTTGGGAATGTAGGAACAATAAGTTGGGAACATTTTCTATATTAATTTATGTTTTAAATGATATGTCATATGTAAGATATTATAATATAAATAGGATATATAAAGTGTCAATATGAAACATAACATATGTGATACGGTAACTTTTCTAACGTAACTCTTTTTATTAATTAAAATAATGATATAAAAATAAATTTTTAATTATTTGTTATTTATTAAATTGTTTTAGATATGTTATTTACTACAAACATATTTTAATAATATATTTAAATATATTTGTTATTTGTAAACTTTTCATTCAATCTAGGTTGTAATTCATAGAACTGTTTCAGATATTAACACAATATTTTTTTTTAGTGTTACGGTGTTAATTGCAGTGTTACTGGGGAAATATTCAATGAATATGAGTCATCAAACACAAAACAATTCATCTTGGACTTCGCATAGTGAGTCGGTTGGCTTTTAACATGATTTGAACTGACTACGAATCTTAGTGGTAAGATTTCTAACTATTACATCTAAATTAAGTATATAAATGTTATAATTTATAATATATCATTTTGTTGTGAACTGCTTAAAAGCAGTCAAATATTTTTAAAATTAATTTTGCTTTATTATTTAATTTAGTTATTTCTTGCTAAAGTATTAGATTTTTTATATTCAAAACTTTAAATATTTATTAGAATTTCACTGAACCTGAACATGCATAAGAAACATCAACAGATATTCAAGATTCAATAAATACTTCTCAAAATTTAATTAATTAATGAGGTTAGTATGTCTTATAATATTGATTTATTGCAGGCTTTTTCCCAAAATAAAAAACGGATCTAATTTGATTGATATATTTAGTTTTTTAATTCGGTTGTTTATATTCCATCTTTGCTTTCAATATTTCATGTATATAATTTACATACAATTAATAACTAATTAACGTGGCCTTGTAACAATATAAAAAATTAACAAAACATGTGATGAAAGTAAAAATGTCTACAAATTATTACGTATTAAATATTATAAATAAATGTATATTAAAATTTATAACATACTTAATTAAATATTGGTAAATGTTATATAATCAACACAAAAAATGAATTTGTCCTTCAATAAGATGTCTTTAATGAGAGAACTTCAAACTTCCTGGTGACCTTGAGATAACTCGTTATGACATTTGATTCAATGACCTCATCTAGCATACAGTAATTGGATTCAACTGCTGGTTTTGAATTGAATTCACTTTAAATTTATATAATTTTTTTTAACTTCTTAAATATTTTTATAAAATTCATCTAATATAGCGAAAATGTATATAAATTAAATTCTGATTAAATTGATTATTTATATATTACCATAATTGAATATTTTAATAAAATAGTATATCATGTAGTATATGATATTTGCCAAAATGCTATTAATATGCATTGCGTTTTTATTTAGAAAAGAAATAAGGATACTATCGAGGTATTGGCCAATAAAATTGAGGTAAAATTGCATTCAGACAGAGGTATAATGAAACAACTGGAACTGCAAAAGAAGATAATTTAGTTTTTAAGATATTATAAAAAATCAAGTTAAATTTTTAATATTAATATTCGTTTATTATTTTATTTTAATAAAAATTTTAATAAATTGATATTTGATCAAATCTATAAATTAGTTTTTTGTTTTAAATAAATTTTAGTGCTAGTTGTTTTCAGCTATTAGTGTTGGGCTAGTAGTGTTCAACTAGTAGTGTTGAGCTAGTAGTGTTCAGTTAGTAGTGTTGGGCTAGTAGTGTTCAACTAGTAGTGTTGAGCTAGTAGTGTTGAGCTAGTAGTGTTGAGCTAGTAGTGTTGAGCTAGTAGTGTTGAGCTAGTAGTGTTGAGCTAGTAGTGTTGAGCTAGTAGTGTTGAGCTATTAGTGTTTTTAGTATTATTAGTATATTTCTAACTCTCGTTAAAGTGAATTACAACCGAATATATATTATTTTATATATTGATTGCATGTTCAAATAAATGCGAACAATGATATCGAATGCATGCCTAAAGATGTTTTTACACTTAGTGAGATGATGTCAAAAAATTAATCCAAATAGAATTGAGTCGAAATAATGATTATATTATAGGATGTATATTAACATTTAATCCAGATTCGGTTTTTGTTACCATTGTTATTTTTAATTTAAGTTAACTTTTACATTTTTAATTTGAATTTCTAAATAAATAAGCATACAATGTAAACAAAGAGTTTAAAATAAAGACAAACATAGATATATAAATGAAAATAAATAATATTTTTATTTTATTTGAAATAATTAAACTTGTATAAGTAAATAATAGATTTTGGTTAGAATTAAACTAAACTAATATATCCTAATCTAATGAGCTTTATGTTTATAACATTATCTGTTTTTAATTTATTTATAGGAAATAGAATAAATGCAGTACACAAAATTATAATATGTACAGCATATTACAATATTGTCAGCTAGAAGTGTTTAATTAGTAGTGCTGAGCTAGTAGTGTTCAACTAGTAGTGTTGAGCTAGTAATGTTGAGCTAGTAGTGTTCAGATAGTAGTGTTTAATTAGTAGTGCTGAGCTAGTAGTGTTGAGCTAGTAGTGAATACTAATAGTTGAATGTCCTATACGAGAAGTAGTGAATGATTTATAGTGTCATACATTTGTATTCAAATATAATATATGAAATTACTAGTAAATTACGTTATTCCATATGCAATTCACTATATGCTTGTGATAGACTCCCTTATAATACCTTTGATTTTCTTTGTACGTTATTCAAATTGAATACTAAACGATTTTCTTTGTTCGAAAATGTAGCTGCAAATTAAAATATTACTAATATTATTAAAATATTTCTGTATTAATATTTGCCTATAATAGAATTATTATTTTGATATTATTTAAAATATATTTTTCATATTTACTGGATATATATCACTACGTGTATTACGTGTTAATTAACGAATGAAATGTAATGATGATATTTTATTAGATATTACATATATTACATTTAATTAAATTAACCAAGGCACTTGAATTAATTATCATTATATCGATATGCTTTACTAAATTCATTGGTAATACTAATATAAATAAGAAATCAATAAAACGAAGAGTTCTTGGAAAATATACTTTTTTTTTAAATTAAGATATATAATTATGAGTATATCGATTATATTCATTTATTATAACTTATATGGTAATTAAATATAATAGGAATGAAATTAATTTTAAACTGTAGAATATTGGTAGCCCTAAAAAGGGCTGGTTTTTAAA
Source organism: Osedax frankpressi (assembly GCA_964035775.1). NCBI lineage: Eukaryota > Metazoa > Annelida > Polychaeta > Sabellida > Siboglinidae > Osedax > Osedax frankpressi. Next base: position 3,880,820 of record OZ038314.1, read on the forward strand.
ATGGGTAAATAAATTAAGTAGACTTAGCAGTTTTCTTTGGAAGCAATACAGCTTGAATGTTGGGCAATACACCTCCTTGAGCAATTGTCACTCCAGCTAAAAGTTTGTTTAATTCTTCATCGTTTCGAATAGCCAATTGAAGATGACGAGGTATAATTCTAGATTTCTTATTATCTCGAGCAGCATTTCCAGCCAATTCTAAAATTTCGGCAGCCAAGTACTCCATAACTGCGGCCAGGTATACTGGTGCTCCGGCACCGACACGTTTAGCGTAGTTACCTTTACGCAAATGACGGTGAATACGACCCACTGGGAACTGAAGTCCGGCTCTCGACGAACGAGTCTTTGACTTTACTCCCTTAGCTTTTCCTCCTTTACCTCTGCCTGACATGATATTGATAGAATAATTATTATATGAGAATAAATATAATTCATTGATATTTTCAATTTATACAATATGGAAATATTCTATATATATACTTAATATCATTGGTTGATTGCAATAGCCAATACAATGCATTCTTTTATTCATATATGTAATAACGACCAATAGAAATCTATTTATTTCTTACGTTTAGATTAATCTATTACTATATGATATTAATTTTGTATTTATTATTATAATTGTGAATTGTACTTTTATTCTATTATTCTATTATGTCTGGACGAGGTAAAGGAGGAAAAGGACTTGGTAAAGGTGGCGCTAAACGTCACAGGAAAGTACTTCGTGATAATATCCAAGGTATCACTAAACCAGCTATTCGTCGTCTCGCTCGACGTGGAGGTGTTAAACGTATCTCCGGTTTAATTTACGAAGAAACTCGCGGTGTTCTTAAAGTATTTTTAGAGAATGTTATCCGCGATGCCGTCACTTACACCGAACACGCCAAGAGGAAGACAGTTACCGCTATGGATGTCGTATACGCATTGAAACGTCAAGGACGAACCCTTTACGGATTCGGCGGTTAATAATTCAATTTAATACTTTTAAAAAAAAAACAAATCAGCCCTTTTTAGGGCTACCAAATTTAACTGTTTATCACCGTATACTTTATCTAGTATAAATTAATCGTATATTGTGTAATTAGTTGAATAATTATATTCTTAATTACGTCGTTCCCTCATTTTATTATAAAATCACTTTAAATACAATAATTACTGAAAACAGGGTTTTATAAATTGCTCGATATTAAAGTTATGGCATATACAGATATTATTAGATAATATATTACTTTTGATATAATATAACTATTAATTTTATATAGTATAGCATATTAATTACGATTTGAAAAAATGAAATTTAAATATGATAATTCTCCTATATAATAAATATGTATTCAATTATATGTTTTTATCAATCTATTTTAATAAATAATTCAATAAAGACTTTAGTAGAATCAGTAGAATCAGTTATTTGTATATTGAATCTATATCCTAGTGAAATTAAAATCAAATTAATTTTGTTTTAATAATTTCTTTTATTAAACTTATTATATCGTAATCCCAAGTTTATTGTATACCTTCTATCTAAACAAATATATATATATTACGATTCACTTTTTATCAATATAAATGGATTATTAAATACATTTTTAATTATTATAAATATATAATCATAGATTTATAGAATATAATATCAAAAAACAATGAAATGTGAATAAAAATGTGATAAAAAAATACCACCAACACTAACTCTCATTGTTTGGTTAGCACCTTATATATATATAATTCATAGTTGATCGTTGAATATATTAATATTAGAATTATGTGAGAAAATTTAAAATATGTGTATTATACAGTAATGTAATCCTTATATCGTGAATGTATGTGTTCTATTTATAAGTGTGGGTACATTTTATAAAATTTCATATATTTGTATTACCTTCATTATTTAATTATAAAAATATATTAATATAAACAAAATAGTATCGATATACTTTATAAATAAATAATTTAATTAAATTATTCTCAATAGATGATGAATTGCATAGTATTATATTACGATTTAAATATACTTGTTAAGAGTGGGTAGCCCTGAAAAGGGCTGATTGGTTGCGGTTTGTAATGAATCTATTTAGAACTGGTATATTTAGTAACGGCTTTAGTACCTTCACTAACGGCATGTTTAGCCAATTCACCGGGAAGTAAGAGACGAACAGCGGTTTGAATTTCGCGGCTAGAGATAGTCGAACGTTTGTTGTAGTGAGCTAAACGGGAAGCTTCGTTGGCGATACGTTCGAACAAGTCGTTTACGAATGAGTTCATGATACTCATCGCCTTACTGGAAACGCCGGTATCGGGATGTACTTGTTTTAATACTTTGTAAATGTAAATAGCATAAGACTCCTTCCTTTTCTTATGACGTTTTTTACCATCGGAACGGGGAGTTTTCGTAGTCTTCTGTACGGCCTTTTTAGAACCTTTCGACGCAATTTTAGGAGCCATATTGAGAATATAATGAATAAAGAAATCTCCATCTATATTTATAAAGTATTGTGTACATATTAAACCAATGAGAAACTTGTAATGTATCCAATCGGTATACAACTTTATATTATTAATCCTACAAATAGTTAACCGACTCCGATTGGTTTATTTCAACTAACCGTTAATTATCAAAGTTATAGGATATATTTGCGCGGGTAATGAAATACGAATTCTAACATCTGATTGGTTATTAAATATAAACAAAGGAAACGGTTAATCTATTCAACTGTTGAAACATTACAAAACACGAAGATTTATATTATAAAATGTAAATATGACACGCCAACATCTACTCGTTATATATTCATCCTAATAATTTATTTATCATATATAATTAATAATTATAAATATAAAATATTTAATAATTAAAGATACTAGTCTAAACGTGCTAGAACATACATAAGTCATGTATTGTGGATACAATATACTACTATGATATACTTTTCCTCCGATAGATTTACGTGCGGTTTGTTTAATAATATAGAAAATAAAATAAAATAATATATATATTAACAAATGCCTAAACAAAATTACAGCGCAAAGTTATGCAAGAAATGTGCATATGTTGTCACTTGTCCAAACTCAGTTATTTCAATTTGTATCTATATACAACGACTTTTAACGCATTTATTGTAACTCATTAAACGTACAAATTATTGAGTTTATCTTTAGGATATATGGTAATGTATTAATAATAGTAAGGACTAAACGAAATAAAATTAAAGAGTAATTTCTTATATCTATAAATAAAATTTGAAATTCTTTTAATTGTTGAAATATCTATAATTTTTGATTTAACTTGTTTTCAATATTTAAATTATTAATATTTGTTTCAATAATTTAATTATAATAAATTAACTATTCATTATTTCAAAGTGTACGTATGCTTATTTACATCAAATATATATTATGTGTATATTACTATATTACAAATATAAATTAAATGAGTTGTTTACGATGTAATATAATATTTCTTATATTAATTTTCATAGAGATTATTAATTTGCAGGCGTAAAATTATTTTAATATTTTATGTAAAGGGTTATCCAAATCTAATTAATTATTATACAAATCTAATTCAGTAAAATAAACACACATATTTTATGAATATTGTCAATACATACATATATATGCCCGTTTAATTCTTGCATCTAGTTATATTTAATTATATACAATTTAGATATTTAGCATAAATACACATACGTATCTATTTAAAATATACACATATTTATATACATATGTATTTAATGGATAGTATATACCTCATATATTAATAATATATATAATACAAAAATACACTAATACATATCAACACATACACATAAACAAATATATAAGAACACACACACATACACTTATATTTGAAATTTCCAATATAGTACAGAAAAACTATTAGAAATATAAATTTACAATATGTCTTAAATATATATGGTGCATACGAACTACATATTTATTAAACATATATGATGCATATGAACTACATGTTTTATATTTGATATTTAATATATATATATATATATATATATATATATATCTATTAATTGATATAAATATTATTTATACATTCATTGATGTTGCTGCATATTGATTTACCACTTGTATAACATCAATACACAATACTAATAAATCATTTACTGAATTACTTACATAATATTTACCAATAATATATATATTATATATATTATATTTAATTTATATAGTTATTTATGTATGCTTTATATATTAGAATTTTTAAATTATACTTTTTAGAATCAATTCCCGTATATTTTGAATTCGCAATTGAAAGGACTAGATCCAAACTTTTAACTAGCCTGAATAAAATAGTGTAATTTATGAGTATTATAATAGTATCATATTTATATGGTTACATTGTGATTTTATCCATCAAACAAAATTTACTATAATTTGCAACATGTCATTTATTTACCATTTAATTAATTAAAAAACGGTACAAATTTAAATCAAATTTGTATACAGTGTTGCTAAATAATATGATCATATACTGGGCCTCATTCTCACATGAGTTATTATAGTTTATTAAGGTGATTTATTTTGATAGAAAGAGAAATTTTATTCATTATCTTTGAAATGATTGCAAATTTCCTGATTACAAGTAACGTAAAATGCTTATCTTAGAGCGCAACACGTCAACATTATGCTAAAAACATTTGTCATGTTAGTGCTCCCGATAACTGTAGAAACACCTTGTATACTATAAGGTACCCCGTATATATAATGCAGTATTCTCTACATCTAACGTAGAACTCCTATATTATATAGCACCAATTCTGAATGCTCATTCGTGGATTTCAACTAATGTCATTGCTCTTTCAGAATTCTCTTCGTTAGCGAGTGCCACATGGAGGAGTACCTCACGAACACCGAGTCTGCAAATCTCTGCGATTCACCTGAACCACTGCGAGGCCTAAACATCATAGAAATCACTGACTACCTAACGGTTGGTATTGTTTACTAATAAAGATATATCGCTTACATATATAATGTTGTGCTTGGGAATGTAGGAACAATAAGTTGGGAACATTTTCTATATTAATTTATGTTTTAAATGATATGTCATATGTAAGATATTATAATATAAATAGGATATATAAAGTGTCAATATGAAACATAACATATGTGATACGGTAACTTTTCTAACGTAACTCTTTTTATTAATTAAAATAATGATATAAAAATAAATTTTTAATTATTTGTTATTTATTAAATTGTTTTAGATATGTTATTTACTACAAACATATTTTAATAATATATTTAAATATATTTGTTATTTGTAAACTTTTCATTCAATCTAGGTTGTAATTCATAGAACTGTTTCAGATATTAACACAATATTTTTTTTTAGTGTTACGGTGTTAATTGCAGTGTTACTGGGGAAATATTCAATGAATATGAGTCATCAAACACAAAACAATTCATCTTGGACTTCGCATAGTGAGTCGGTTGGCTTTTAACATGATTTGAACTGACTACGAATCTTAGTGGTAAGATTTCTAACTATTACATCTAAATTAAGTATATAAATGTTATAATTTTACTCCCTTAGCTTTTCCTCCTTTACCTCTGCCTGACATGATATGGATGTTATAATTATCATATGATAATAAATATAATCCATTGATATTTTCAATTTATACAATATAGAAATATTCTATATATATAATTAATATCATTGGTTGATTGCTATAGCCAATACAATGCATTCTTTTATTCATATAAGATATAACGACCAATAGAAATCTATTTATTTCTTACGTTTAGATTAACCTATTACTATATGATATTAATTTTGTATTTATTATTATAATTGTGAATTGTACTTTTATTCTATTATTCTATTATGTCTGGACGAGGTAAAGGAGGAAAAGGACTTGGTAAAGGTGGCGCTAAACGTCACAGGAAAGTACTTCGTGATAATATCCAAGGTATCACTAAACCAGCTATTCGTCGTCTCGCTCGACGTGGAGGTGTTAAACGTATCTCCGGTTTAATTTACGAAGAAACTCGCGGTGTTCTTAAAGTATTTTTAGAGAATGTTATCCGCGATGCCGTCACTTACACCGAACACGCCAAGAGGAAGACAGTTACCGCTATGGATGTCGTATACGCATTGAAACGTCAAGGACGAACCCTTTACGGATTCGGCGGTTAATAATTCAATTTAATACTTTTAAAAAAAAAACAAATCAGCCCTTTTTAGGGCTACCAAATTTAACTGTTTATCACCGTATACTTTATCTAGTATAAATTAATCGTATATTGTGTAATTAGTTGAATAATTATATTCTTAATTACGTCGTTCCCTCATTTTATTATAAAATCACTTTAAATACAATAATTACTGAAAACAGGGTTTTATAAATTGCTCGATATTAAAGTTATGGCATATACAGATATTATTAGATAATATATTACTTTTGATATAATATAACTATTAATTTTATATAGTATAGCATATTAATTACGATTTGAAAAAATGAAATTTAAATATGATAATTCTCCTATATAATAAATATGTATTCAATTATATGTTTTTATCAATCTATTTTAATAAATAATTCAATAAAGACTTTAGTAGAATCAGTAGAATCAGTTATTTGTATATTGAATCTATATCCTAGTGAAATTAAAATCAAATTAATTTTGTTTTAATAATTTCTTTTATTAAACTTATTATATCGTAATCCCAAGTTTATTGTATACCTTCTATCTAAACAAATATATATATATTACGATTCACTTTTTATCAATATAAATGGATTATTAAATACATTTTTAATTATTATAAATATATAATCATAGATTTATAGAATATAATATCAAAAAACAATGAAATGTGAATAAAAATGTGATAAAAAAATACCACCAACACTAACTCTCATTGTTTGGTTAGCACCTTATATATATATAATTCATAGTTGATCGTTGAATATATTAATATTAGAATTATGTGAGAAAATTTAAAATATGTGTATTATACAGTAATGTAATCCTTATATCGTGAATGTATGTGTTCTATTTATAAGTGTGGGTACATTTTATAAAATTTCATATATTTGTATTACCTTCATTATTTAATTATAAAAATATATTAATATAAACAAAATAGTATCGATATACTTTATAAATAAATAATTTAATTAAATTATTCTCAATAGATGATGAATTGCATAGTATTATATTACGATTTAAATATACTTGTTAAGAGTGGGTAGCCCTGAAAAGGGCTGATTGGTTGCGGTTTGTAATGAATCTATTTAGAACTGGTATATTTAGTAACGGCTTTAGTACCTTCACTAACGGCATGTTTAGCCAATTCACCGGGAAGTAAGAGACGAACAGCGGTTTGAATTTCGCGGCTAGAGATAGTCGAACGTTTGTTGTAGTGAGCTAAACGGGAAGCTTCGTTGGCGATACGTTCGAACAAGTCGTTTACGAATGAGTTCATGATACTCATCGCCTTACTGGAAACGCCGGTATCGGGATGTACTTGTTTTAATACTTTGTAAATGTAAATAGCATAAGACTCCTTCCTTTTCTTATGACGTTTTTTACCATCGGAACGGGGAGTTTTCGTAGTCTTCTGTACGGCCTTTTTAGAACCTTTCGACGCAATTTTAGGAGCCATATTGAGAATATAATGAATAAAGAAATCTCCATCTATATTTATAAAGTATTGTGTACATATTAAACCAATGAGAAACTTGTAATGTATCCAATCGGTATACAACGTTATATTATTAATCCTACAAATAGTTAACCGACTCCGATTGGTTTATTTCAACTAACCGTTAATTATCAAAGTTATAGGATATATTTGCGCGGGTAATGAAATACGAATTCTAACATCTGATTGGTTATTAAATATAAACAAAGGAAACGGTTAATCTATTCAACTGTTGAAACATTACAAAACACGAAGATTTATATTATAAAATGTAAATATGACACGCCAACATCTACTCGTTATATATTCATCCTAATAATTTATTTATCATATATAATTAATAATTATAAATATAAAATATTTAATAATTAAAGATACTAGTCTAAACGTGCTAGAACATACATAAGTCATGTATTGTGGATACAATATACTACTATGATATACTTTTCCTCCGATAGATTTACGTGCGGTTTGTTTAATAATATAGAAAATAAAATAAAATAATATATATATTAACAAATGCCTAAACAAAATTACAGCGCAAAGTTATGCAAGAAATGTGCATATGTTGTCACTTGTCCAAACTCAGTTATTTCAATTTGTATCTATATACAACGACTTTTAACGCATTTATTGTAACTCATTAAACGTACAAATTATTGAGTTTATCTTTAGGATATATGGTAATGTATTAATAATAGTAAGGACTAAACGAAATAAAATTAAAGAGTAATTTCTTATATCTATAAATAAAATTTGAAATTCTTTTAATTGTTGAAATATCTATAATTTTTGATTTAACTTGTTTTCAATATTTAAATTATTAATATTTGTTTCAATAATTTAATTATAATAAATTAACTATTCATTATTTCAAAGTGTACGTATGCTTATTTACATCAAATATATATTATGTGTATATTACTATATTACAAATATAAATTAAATGAGTTGTTTACGATGTAATATAATATTTCTTATATTAATTTTCATAGAGATTATTAATTTGCAGGCGTAAAATTATTTTAATATTTTATGTAAAGGGTTATCCAAATCTAATTAATTATTATACAAATCTAATTCAGTAAAATAAACACACATATTTTATGAATATTGTCAATACATACATATATATGCCCGTTTAATTCTTGCATCTAGTTATATTTAATTATATACAATTTAGATATTTAGCATAAATACACATACGTATCTATTTAAAATATACACATATTTATATACATATGTATTTAATGGATAGTATATACCTCATATATTAATAATATATATAATACAAAAATACACTAATACATATCAACACATACACATAAACAAATATATAAGAACACACACACATACACTTATATTTGAAATTTCCAATATAGTACAGAAAAACTATTAGAAATATAAATTTACAATATGTCTTAAATATATATGGTGCATACGAACTACATATTTATTAAACATATATGATGCATATGAACTACATGTTTTATATTTGATATTTAATATATATATATATATATATATATATATATATCTATTAATTGATATAAATATTATTTATACATTCATTGATGTTGCTGCATATTGATTTACCACTTGTATAACATCAATACACAATACTAATAAATCATTTACTGAATTACTTACATAATATTTACCAATAATATATATATTATATATATTATATTTAATTTATATAGTTATTTATGTATGCTTTATATATTAGAATTTTTAAATTATACTTTTTAGAATCAATTCCCGTATATTTTGAATTCGCAATTGAAAGGACTAGATCCAAACTTTTAACTAGCCTGAATAAAATAGTGTAATTTATGAGTATTATAATAGTATCATATTTATATGGTTACATTGTGATTTTATCCATCAAACAAAATTTACTATAATTTGCAACATGTCATTTATTTACCATTTAATTAATTAAAAAACGGTACAAATTTAAATCAAATTTGTATACAGTGTTGCTAAATAATATGATCATATACTGGGCCTCATTCTCACATGAGTTATTATAGTTTATTAAGGTGATTTATTTTGATAGAAAGAGAAATTTTATTCATTATCTTTGAAATGATTGCAAATTTCCTGATTACAAGTAACGTAAAATGCTTATCTTAGAGCGCAACACGTCAACATTATGCTAAAAACATTTGTCATGTTAGTGCTCCCGATAACTGTAGAAACACCTTGTATACTATAAGGTACCCCGTATATATAATGCAGTATTCTCTACATCTAACGTAGAACTCCTATATTATATAGCACCAATTCTGAATGCTCATTCGTGGATTTCAACTAATGTCATTGCTCTTTCAGAATTCTCTTCGTTAGCGAGTGCCACATGGAGGAGTACCTCACGAACACCGAGTCTGCAAATCTCTGCGATTCACCTGAACCACTGCGAGGCCTAAACATCATAGAAATCACTGACTACCTAACGGTTGGTATTGTTTACTAATAAAGATATATCGCTTACATATATAATGTTGTGCTTGGGAATGTAGGAACAATAAGTTGGGAACATTTTCTATATTAATTTATGTTTTAAATGATATGTCATATGTAAGATATTATAATATAAATAGGATATATAAAGTGTCAATATGAAACATAACATATGTGATACGGTAACTTTTCTAACGTAACTCTTTTTATTAATTAAAATAATGATATAAAAATAAATTTTTAATTATTTGTTATTTATTAAATTGTTTTAGATATGTTATTTACTACAAACATATTTTAATAATATATTTAAATATATTTGTTATTTGTAAACTTTTCATTCAATCTAGGTTGTAATTCATAGAACTGTTTCAGATATTAACACAATATTTTTTTTTAGTGTTACGGTGTTAATTGCAGTGTTACTGGGGAAATATTCAATGAATATGAGTCATCAAACACAAAACAATTCATCTTGGACTTCGCTATAGTGAGTCGGTTGGCTTTTAACATGATTTGAACTGACTACGAATCTTAGTGGTAAGATTTCTAACTATTACATCTAAATTAAGTATATAAATGTTATAATTTATAATATATCATTTTGTTGTGAACTGCTTAAAAGCAGTCAAATATTTTTAAAATTAATTTTGCTTTATTATTTAATTTAGTTATTTCTTGCTAAAGTATTAGATTTTTTATATTCAAAACTTTAAATATTTATTAGAATTTCACTGAACCTGAACATGCATAAGAAACATCAACAGATATTCAAGATTCAATAAATACTTCTCAAAATTTAATTAATTAATGAGGTTAGTATGTCTTATAATATTGATTTATTGCAGGCTTTTTCCCAAAATAAAAAACGGATCTAATTTGATTGATATATTTAGTTTTTTAATTCGGTTGTTTATATTCCATCTTTGCTTTCAATATTTCATGTATATAATTTACATACAATTAATAACTAATTAACGTGGCCTTGTAACAATATAAAAAATTAACAAAACATGTGATGAAAGTAAAAATGTCTACAAATTATTACGTATTAAATATTATAAATAAATGTATATTAAAATTTATAACATACTTAATTAAATATTGGTAAATGTTATATAATCAACACAAAAAATGAATTTGTCCTTCAATAAGATGTCTTTAATGAGAGAACTTCAAACTTCCTGGTGACCTTGAGATAACTCGTTATGACATTTGATTCAATGACCTCATCTAGCATACAGTAATTGGATTCAACTGCTGGTTTTGAATTGAATTCACTTTAAATTTATATAATTTTTTTTAACTTCTTAAATATTTTTATAAAATTCATCTAATATAGCGAAAATGTATATAAATTAAATTCTGATTAAATTGATTATTTATATATTACCATAATTGAATATTTTAATAAAATAGTATATCATGTAGTATATGATATTTGCCAAAATGCTATTAATATGCATTGCGTTTTTATTTAGAAAAGAAATAAGGATACTATCGAGGTATTGGCCAATAAAATTGAGGTAAAATTGCATTCAGACAGAGGTATAATGAAACAACTGGAACTGCAAAAGAAGATAATTTAGTTTTTAAGATATTATAAAAAATCAAGTTAAATTTTTAATATTAATATTCGTTTATTATTTTATTTTAATAAAAATTTTAATAAATTGATATTTGATCAAATCTATAAATTAGTTTTTTGTTTTAAATAAATTTTAGTGCTAGTTGTTTTCAGCTATTAGTGTTGGGCTAGTAGTGTTCAACTAGTAGTGTTGAGCTAGTAGTGTTCAGTTAGTAGTGTTGGGCTAGTAGTGTTCAACTAGTAGTGTTGAGCTAGTAGTGTTGAGCTAGTAGTGTTGAGCTAGTAGTGTTGAGCTAGTAGTGTTGAGCTAGTAGTGTTGAGCTAGTAGTGTTGAGCTATTAGTGTTTTTAGTATTATTAGTATATTTCTAACTCTCGTTAAAGTGAATTACAACCGAATATATATTATTTTATATATTGATTGCATGTTCAAATAAATGCGAACAATGATATCGAATGCATGCCTAAAGATGTTTTTACACTTAGTGAGATGATGTCAAAAAATTAATCCAAATAGAATTGAGTCGAAATAATGATTATATTATAGGATGTATATTAACATTTAATCCAGATTCGGTTTTTGTTACCATTGTTATTTTTAATTTAAGTTAACTTTTACATTTTTAATTTGAATTTCTAAATAAATAAGCATACAATGTAAACAAAGAGTTTAAAATAAAGACAAACATAGATATATAAATGAAAATAAATAATATTTTTATTTTATTTGAAATAATTAAACTTGTATAAGTAAATAATAGATTTTGGTTAGAATTAAACTAAACTAATATATCCTAATCTAATGAGCTTTATGTTTATAACATTATCTGTTTTTAATTTATTTATAGGAAATAGAATAAATGCAGTACACAAAATTATAATATGTACAGCATATTACAATATTGTCAGCTAGAAGTGTTTAATTAGTAGTGCTGAGCTAGTAGTGTTCAACTAGTAGTGTTGAGCTAGTAATGTTGAGCTAGTAGTGTTCAGATAGTAGTGTTTAATTAGTAGTGCTGAGCTAGTAGTGTTGAGCTAGTAGTGAATACTAATAGTTGAATGTCCTATACGAGAAGTAGTGAATGATTTATAGTGTCATACATTTGTATTCAAATATAATATATGAAATTACTAGTAAATTACGTTATTCCATATGCAATTCACTATATGCTTGTGATAGACTCCCTTATAATACCTTTGATTTTCTTTGTACGTTATTCAAATTGAATACTAAACGATTTTCTTTGTTCGAAAATGTAGCTGCAAATTAAAATATTACTAATATTATTAAAATATTTCTGTATTAATATTTGCCTATAATAGAATTATTATTTTGATATTATTTAAAATATATTTTTCATATTTACTGGATATATATCACTACGTGTATTACGTGTTAATTAACGAATGAAATGTAATGATGATATTTTATTAGATATTACATATATTACATTTAATTAAATTAACCAAGGCACTTGAATTAATTATCATTATATCGATATGCTTTACTAAATTCATTGGTAATACTAATATAAATAAGAAATCAATAAAACGAAGAGTTCTTGGAAAATATACTTTTTTTTTAAATTAAGATATATAATTATGAGTATATCGATTATATTCATTTATTATAACTTATATGGTAATTAAATATAATAGGAATGAAATTAATTTTAAACTGTAGAATATTGGTAGCCCTAAAAAGGGCTGGTTTTTAAAATGGGTAAATAAATTAAGTAGACTTAGCAGTTTTCTTTGGAAGCAATACAGCTTGAATGTTGGGCAATACACCTCCTTGAGCAATTGTCACTCCAGCTAAAAGTTTGTTTAATTCTTCATCGTTTCGAATAGCCAATTGAAGATGACGAGGTATAATTCTAGATTTCTTATTATCTCGAGCAGCATTTCCAGCCAATTCTAAAATTTCGGCAGCCAAGTACTCCATAACTGCGGCCAGGTATACTGGTGCTCCGGCACCGACACGTTTAGCGTAGTTACCTTTACGCAAATGACGGTGAATACGACCCACTGGGAACTGAAGTCCGGCTCTCGACGAACGAGTCTTTGACTTTACTCCCTTAGCTTTTCCTCCTTTACCTCTGCCTGACATGATATTGATAGAATAATTATTATATGAGAATAAATATAATTCATTGATATTTTCAATTTATACAATATGGAAATATTCTATATATATACTTAATATCATTGGTTGATTGCAATAGCCAATACAATGCATTCTTTTATTCATATATGTAATAACGACCAATAGAAATCTATTTATTTCTTACGTTTAGATTAATCTATTACTATATGATATTAATTTTGTATTTATTATTATAATTGTGAATTGTACTTTTATTCTATTATGTCTGGACGAGGTAAAGGAGGAAAAGGACTTGGTAAAGGTGGCGCTAAACGTCACAGAAAAGTACTTCGTGATAATATCCAAGGTATCACTAAACCAGCTATTCGTCGTCTCGCTCGTCGTGGAGGTGTTAAACGTATCTCCGGTTTAATTTACGAAGAAACTCGCGGTGTTCTTAAAGTATTTTTGGAGAATGTTATCCGCGATGCCGTCACTTACACCGAACACGCCAAGAGGAAGACAGTTACCGCTATGGATGTCGTATACGCATTGAAACGTCAGGGACGAACCCTTTACGGATTCGGCGGTTAATACATTTTGCCGGTTTTCAATTTAATACTTTTTAAAAAAAATCAGCCCTTTTTAGGGCTACCAAATTTAACTGTTTATCACCGTATGTTATATCTGGTATAAATTAATTGTATATTGTGTAATTAGTTGAACAATTATTGTATAAATGTTTCTAAATAATAAATATAATTTAATTATTAAATAAAAAATAAGTATTTTCTACGATATAACTATTAAAAAATATAACAGATTCAATTATTAAACAAAATCAGATTAATATTAACATAGATATAGTTTTATAATGGTATTATTTATTTCATTCGGAAAAAAGTCATGTGATTTATAGATTAATAAATATAATACATAAATATATTTTATATGAAATCTTTTACATTATAAATAATACATTGATATGAATATAGTCTACTTATATTTCATTTCAGATAATACTTCAGAAGGAGTTTACTAAATTCATCGGTCAAAAATAGTTATTTTAAACCAGACAGAAATTGTTGAAAGCATCATTATTTAAAAAAAAATGCCAAGTTATTGATATGTAAATAATTATGATACTTGATTTATATATAATTCATATTTAATTTTAATATTGGTAATTACTATTGGTTAATTAAAGCAAAAACTATTCAAATTGAATTATAAAATACACATTATATTACATGAATACATTACATGAATACATTACATGAATACATTACATGAATGCATTACATGAATACATTACACGTATACATTACATGAATACATTAAATGAATATATTTCATGAATACATTAATATAATTATATGAATACATTAATATAATTATACATTACATTATATTATTATATTAATAAATTAATAGATTACTATAATGCATTACTACAATAATATATAACATTAATACATTACTACTTTAATCCATTACATTAGTGCACTACTACATTAATACATTAATATGATAATACATTACATTAATACATTAATATACTATTAAATTAATACATTACAACATTGCATTCATATATTAATATAATACATTAATTTATATATACATTACATTAATACATCATATTTATACATTAATAAAATAATACATTTATATATTATATAAATATTTTAAATAAATACAATACTACATTCATTTACTACATTAATATAATATAGAGTTAGTTTAGATATAAGGTAGATTTAAGTTAGATATAAGGTAAAGTAAATTTAGATATAATATAAATTAAATTAGATATAAGGTAAAGTTAGATATAAGATTAAGTTAGATATAAGATAAAGTTAAGTTAGATATAAGGTTAAGATAAGTTAGATATAAGGTAAAGTTAAGTTAGATATAATGAACAATTAAGTTAGATATAATGT
Source organism: Osedax frankpressi (assembly GCA_964035775.1). Lineage (NCBI taxonomy): Eukaryota > Metazoa > Annelida > Polychaeta > Sabellida > Siboglinidae > Osedax > Osedax frankpressi. The sequence continues at coordinate 3,896,574 of OZ038314.1, forward strand.
AGAGTTAGTTTAGATATAAGATAAAAATAAGTTAGATATAAAGTTAAGTTATATATACGGTAGAATTAAGTTAGATATAATGTAGATTTAAGTTAGATATACGAGTCTGTGTATTATATTTATTTGAACATAGATGTCAAGGCTTTTGTCTAGTTAGATGCATATAATATTAATTATAATAATTTAGAAGTTGTGATATTATTGTAGTATGTGTGAGTGTATATATAGCAATTCTAGTTATATTCAATATTAAACTTGTAACTTTAATTAATTTATCACACATCAATTATATTCATAAAATGCATATATATATATATCACTAATATTATAAATTAATATATTTTATAAATTATTGATATCATAAATAGTAATTTGTTAACTTCAAATTATTGAATAAATATATTATAAAATATAATAATAATATTTTACTTAATGTTGTTACAATATTATATACATCGATGTTACCATGATGTAATATATATATATATATATATAAATATATATATATATATATATATATATATATATATATATATATATAAATATATATATATATATATAGTAATATCTAAGATGAATCATTGGTCATATAATTTCAAATAATACTATTTAAAGTAAAATTAGAATTTATTAAATAACTTAACACGTGTATTTAAACACGTATGCATTTAAATTTAGCTTTATATTATAATAATTTATCTAATAATTATAACTGATAATTAGGGAATCGTATGAGAAATAACTCCAATAATTAAGAGATTTAATTTACGACTATAAATATGGAAGTATTAGTAACACACACACACACACACATATATATATATATATATATATATATATATATATATATATATATGTGTGTGTGTGTATGTTTATGTGTTTTATAATGGAACTAGATAATATCACTGTTTATTATTTATTGATTACACTGTTACTATACATTATTACATCCTCGTTGTTAATAGCATATACTGTGAAGAGTGAGTAATTTTACTGCCCGCATATTGTAACATATATCTTACAGCTCGAAAGTTATGATAATAAATGATACAAAATTAAATAAGTTGAATAATTATTGAATTCAATAATAATTAATAATTAAATTCTTCGAGACTCCGAATCTGTAACGTCCAATCTGCGGAGATTGTTATAGGGCTACACAAATATTTATTATGCGCTCAATTATGTATCCTTTCCCGCAACTGCATTATTATAAACACATATACATACACATATATATATATAAATATATATAAATATATATATAATATATATATATATATATATATATATATATATGTATATATTGAATAAATATTATATTCCCTATATATCGATGAAAATTAATAAATACTATAAACATTTAAATTTTACTAATTATGTCTAAAATTACAAGTTTTTAATTTTGATCTTAATTAATTTTAATTGACACAATAAAATAATAAATAATTAGTAGTTTGAAAATATTGTGCTTATAATTAAATATTTTGATTTCATTCTCTTAAATATATACAAATAGAAGAAGCCTTTTCTCGATTTAAATTACTAAGATGCAGTTTGTTTATATCACATATATTATCCTGTTGTGTTTGGTTGTAAGCACGGATGCTAACCTATAACGTTTAAAGGACTGGTTATATACAGAAGATATCTCTAAAGTTGAAAATGGTATTTATTGATAATATAGTATAACATATAATAATATTAATAATTATTTAAGATAATTAAACTCAATGAGGATATAAATAAACATACATTAAATATTATTAAATAACAAATATTTCATAAATATATTACAATATGTAACTAATAAATTATAAAACAGTTTGTCCAGATGATTTAATCACGTGCAAAGTAGACACGACCGGCTACTTTTCATTAAAAAGCATCGTTAATAGAATAGAAAGAAATGAAGATGGACAAGTATCGCGAAAAAATATAACCGAATTTATCTCCGAGTCTACATTTGCTGACCACAAATATAGATTAAATAACGGAATAATTAACGAAACAATTGATAAAATAAGCTACGCAGATATTTGGGAAAGTTGGACCAATAATGAAAGTTAGATAAAGTTTTAAATCGATAATATTTATTTAAATATATATTTTAAAAATTAAAATTATGATATATCTAATTTAGATATATAATATTTTATTTCTTCAGAATATCAATGGTCAACAGAAGAGTTGTCGAGATGGATGAACGATACTCTCGAATTGAAAATATTCGGTGAAATAATCTTAAAAAAAGGGTTAACTGGAAAAGATTTACCCCGATTATCAAATGAAGATGATTTCCATTTAATCGAAATCTCTGGAATTACGGACATCATTAAATTAAAATTATTCAGAGAGAAAGTATTATCAAGTATGTTCCTCGGGGATTTAATACGTTGGTAAACACAAAATTAAATACATACGTATAATATTTTATATAATATGTTGTCAATATATATATATGTTTATGTGTATATATATATAATAACAAATTCACAGCGCAAACAAATATATTGGAATTTTCAATAAAGAATTGTGTGTTGGTACTATTTTTCATGTCAATTGTTTTTCGAGCATTTTCATCTTTTAGTTATGAAATTAAGGCAATTGTAGTTATAGCAATATTGTGCGTGTCAAAAAGATTGCCTTCAATAAGAAGAAACATGAACTCAATTAGACACCACGAACTTTAATTTCTACAAATTAAACCGTAAATTATAAACAATAACATAAATAAAATTTGGTTGGAATTCCTTCTTCACTATATATATATATGTATAGTGAAGAGAAATCCACATTATTTACGATACTTGACGTGGTTTTGTGGCTTCTATTGTAAATAGATCTAAATCGTAAGATATGTTTTAGTATTCTGTATCATTATTATTTGATATGTAATTCTTATAAATGAAAATTAATGATGCAGAAATACTTTCTAAGAGTTGATTTTAACTTGAAAACCCTTTCAATTTACAAAAGTGTTTTCCAGTGTTTTAATCGAATTTAAAACCGTCTAACATTTGTAAAGGAGTTACGTTTAGCTGAAAAACAAAAAAATAATAAACATTATTAAAAGGGGTTTCAAACTCATTAATTATTGAAATACTATGCTGTATATGTATATTTTATATTAAATATATATATATATATATATATATATATATGTTTAAAGGTTAGAAATTTAAGTTTTTTTCTGTATAATGTGATGTGTGTTCGTTTAGGGAGTTTGTAAATAAGTCTGCAAGTATGGTTAATAATTTTGTTTAGTCGTTTTTCTTGTATTTGAGGTATATTAATTAAAAGTGAGTTGCAGTAGTCAAGTTTAGATAGAATGTAGGCAGATGTGAGTATTTTGAGTGATGTCTGGTTGAGAAGGTGTTTAATTTGTTTTATTTTAAATATTTTATAGTTACATTGCTTAGTTATTAATGAAATATGTTTGTCGAAGGTTAAGTCAGATTCTAATATTACACCTAACGTAGTTATAGTTGTCTTAATGGGTATATCTTTATTTGCAATTTTAATATATGTGATAGGTGGTGGCGTATGACTTTTACTATGGAATATGATGCATTCAGTTTTCTGTAAATTAAATTTCAAGTAATTATAATTAAAGTAATTTTCTAATTTCGTCGTTATGCTATTGATTTCTTTTAGTGTATTCGGTAATTCATTAAAGGTTGTGGAAGTGTAAATGTGTATGTCGTCAGCGTAAATGTGGTATTTAGTATTATAGCAGTTCATAATTAAGTCGATATCGGATATATATATATTAAATAAAAGTGGACCCAAGACAATACCTTGAGGAACTCCGATTTGAGAGCCGTTAAATTTTTTACTCAGTTTATCAGATTTGATATTGAAGGTTCTTCCGGTTAAATATGATTTTATTAGTTGTATTATTGTGTTATGTATTCCAATTGATTGTAATTTAGCGAATAATATGTTGTGGTTTATAGTATCAAAAGCGGCAGTTAAATCTAGTAATATAAGAATTACAAAACGATTATTTTTTATGTTATGAGAAATGTAATTTGTAAGATTTAGTAATAGTGTTTCAGTGTTATGGTAAGGTTTGTAGGCACTCTGCATTGCATTATCTAAACTAGTGAATGCATGAGTGAGTGAGTGAGTGAGTGAGTGAGTGAGTGAGTGAGTGAGTGAGTGAGTGAGTGAGTGAGTGAGTGAGTGAGTGAGTGAGTGAGTGAGTGAGTGAGTGAGTGAGTGAGTGAGTGAGTGAGTGAGTGAGTGAGTTAGTGAGTGAGTGAGTGAGTGAGTGAGTGAGTGAGTGAGTGAGTGAGTGAGTGAGTGAGTGAGTGAGTGAATGAGTGAGTGAGTGAGTGAGTGAGTGAGTGAGTGAGTGAGTGAGTGAGTGAGTGAGTGAGTGAGTGAGTGAGTGAGTGAGTGAGTGAGTGAGTGAGTGAGTGAGTGAGTGAGTGAGTGAGTGAGTGAGTGAGTGAGTGAATGAATGCACGCGTGCGTGCGTGAATGAGAAGAATAATTAAATAATTAAATAGAAATAATAATAATAATAATAATAATAATTAAATAAATAGAAATTAGATGCAATTTGAGATAAAATATTGCTATTTAATTGCTAATAGAAATATGTACAAAATATCGTTACTATTTTAAGATCGATTATTAAATTATACATTACAATGATTGTGAATATGATAGAATATTTTCTCACTTACATAATATTTCCTTATACACTATATAATTAATATTTAATATATATAATTATATATATAATATTTTTAATATATACAATATTTCCAATATATAGTACACTATATAGTATATTTTTATATTTATTTTAAAACTAAATATTCAACAAAATGAAGAGAAATTAGTTTTCATAAAAATGCAGATTATATATCTGCCATTTACTCACTCACTCACTCACTCACTCACTCACTCACTCACTCACTCACTCACTCACTCACTCACTCACTCACTCACTCACTCACTCACTCACTCACTCACTCACTCACTCACTCACTCACTCACTCACTCACTCACTCACTCACTCACTCACTCACTCACTCACTCACTCACTCACTCACTCACTCACTCACTCACTCACTCACTCACTCACTCACTCACTCACTCACTCACTCACTCACTCACTCACTCACTCACTCACTCACTCACTCACTCACTCACTCACCCACTCACTCACTCACTCACTCACTCACTCACTCACTCAAATAACTTACCATAAATAGAGTTCATTCTCTATATTATACAATATTGAAATAATAGTATAAAAATATATTATATTCATTATTACACATAACATGTATGTATATTATATGCATATAAATCATATATGTTAACAAAATAGACATATATTATAAAATTTATATTATTATATAATATATTTTATATATTGTGTGAGATACTTTGTATGTATTCACATGTAAAAGTACTAACAAAATTAATATATAAGTTTATATATTTTATCCCATGCTTGACCAGTATTTAATATACAATATAGTAAAATGCAGATCCGATTGATGATTTATACATAATCATTAATATATCGAATTTTATAAACATGGTTTTTATTTAAATTTTATAAATAAATGTAGATTAAAAGTACATTACATTACATTATATTAATTTTTATCATCATGATTATCATGACTAAACTAAATTAAATATAAAAAAGTCTTTGGGTACTTTAGCTACTTCAATAGTGAATTACTCTCACATGAAAGATTTATATTAAAACTAACTTACTCACCACCACATTCACTTACTCATATACTAACACTAAGCACTCACCAACTCATTCATATTTAACAGTTAATTACAAGGAACTATATTATAAAGTGCAGAATGAGGTAAGTAATATTTTATAATAAATATATGATTAATTATATATTTATATGTTACATTAATGATAATGATACATGATAAATAAAAGTGGATATATGGATGAATGTATTTATGGATGAATATGTGGATATATAGATGGATGAATGGAGTGATTGGTGGATGCATGGAAGTAAAGGATGTATGGATGGATGTATGGTAGGAATGGTGGATTGATGGATGTATGGAAATAAGAATGAATTGGTGGATTAATTAATTGCTGGATGAGTTTTAATGAGTAATATATTTTACAATAGAATAGGTATAATCAGGGTTTATATGTTAGGGGAGACAATGGATTGGGCCGCATAAACGTTTGAATCTAGAATTTAATAGTATTCCTTCAATTATTTATTTACTAAATCAATAAATAATGTGTATTAGTTTATTGGTAATTAGTTTATATTATTATTAATTAGTTTATATATATTATTAATTAGTTTATATATTTCATTATTAATTAGTTTATATTATATATATGTTATACTATGTGATATTGCAATTCACCATACAATGCGCATATATCATGAATAATCTACAGAGAAAACCACCATTGGGTTAAAAGCTAAACGTAAACTTATGACTCATCATTATATATAACATTCATTTATAAGTATTATTGATTGAATGGTTTATAGATATTAGAAAATCTCAGTTTAATGAAGGTACAACGAACCTATGTTAAAAATAAATTTATACAAATACAATTTATTTTATACCATAGTCAATTACGCAAAATATAATTAAACATATTTTCACACATGAAAGAATATCCTAAAGACTACTCGACGATATATCTTTCGTATAAATAGAAAAGTATGAGATTAAGAATATATATATATATATATATATATATATATATATATATATATATAAATATATATAAGGTATATACAAATCAGCATTCCAACATATATTTTATGAACAATCGAAATTGTCTCAAGTGAGGGTTAAAATGAAAAGTTTAGGAATATTAAAACCATCAACGTTATTATCTATTATTAATAGTGATTCACTCTATATATATACCCAATTATTATATATAATTATACATTCAATTATAATATCTAACAATACACCCAATTATAATCTATTTCTCTATACCACAACCGAACAAGCATTTCTAAGAGTTACCTTTACACATGGAAATGCCTGTGTTTCGCAAGCTGACAGTATTGCTAAGTAGAGTGCAACGATGATTGCCTTGAAACTGGTAGGCTTGAGAACCTTGTGTCTCGTGAAATATTTAGCTGACGTAGTCGGGCTTATCACTGCAGTTCACTCGCTGTCTACGATAGTCTATATATACAATGACTAAGAACATACTGAAACTATATTATTATCTATTACTAATATATTATTTATATCTACCAAATAACCCCCAAACAATCTCATCTTCTTATCCCAATTAAATATTTCTACATTATACTTCTTTCTTAATAAAATACCCTCTCCTAAGAACCAACCAATCGTCTTCCTCCTCCTATCCATTATTAGGTACATACACCTGCACCGTGAGCTAAAAGCTGTTTTTGTTGGTATCCTGGTTCAATATCTATTTGGTTGTATTCGTTAATTCATAGTATACGATAGGTATCACTTATAATCTTATTATTTAATCTTCTATTATCTACATATCTTAACATCTGTACTAAGTGCAACTATGTTTTAAAATAAAATTAGAATTTATTTTAAATCAAATAAGAATTTATTTTATATGTAGGTTTCTTTTTTTGTTGGGATTTCCATTTTTTATCACACAATATAGTCATGTACCCATTAGAAAATGTAATAAAGATACACTAATTTACTATTTATTCTAGAATCATTGATAATATATAAAGTGATAGAAATAGTTTAATACACACTATGTATATAATAAATAGTAATACTATCTTAATCATATAACAACTATTACAATGTTAATCAAAATTATAATTAAATATAAAATCTATACTTTTAATTTTAAATTCACATTCTTAGAAAAATATAATACAAGAATTATTAAAACATTTATTAATTTTAAAAATTTATTATTAATAATTAATAATGTAATTCTAGTATTTATTTTTATCTAAATAATAATTGCGATCCGGCTAATCGTGGAGAATACCTGCAACTCTTGTCTAATTTCCGATGTAATAAAGTTTCACCGCTAGGATGAGATGCTAGTTCGCCAACGGGTGGATATATAGATGAGCTGCCGCTAGGCGGCACAGAGCAAAATTAAAATACTTGCCACGATGGTCTAATACCCAGGTGTATACCATATTAGAGACTACGAATGTGTACTATATCGTCTCATACAGAAAAAAAACTGTGGGATGGGAATAAGAGGATTAGAGATAACGCTAATGTGAAATAAACAAATATATCGTAGTAGATACTTAATTGGCCGCAGGGTTCGATTGCCCTCAAAAATTACTCACGGAGTCGCAGAAGATCCTGTGCATGTAGAAGGAAGTGATACGAAGACAACGCAGCAGACGAATTTCGAGAAGAGGCCGTCCTATCAGTTGATCCGTTTACATTGAAGCCGAGCTGCCTATAGCTCCCAGTGTCGCAATGGTGCTGATTGAATAATTGCACCTTCTTGTGACCACCGTACACTTCGTTGCAACTAAAACTGTTATACGTGGAAACGCGTGGATTCCGCAATATTACAGTAGTGGTCGGAGAGGAGATGACAACGCAGGCTCAACGATCAACTTTGGAATGTCGAGTCTCACGGTAAAATGATAAACTGGCTAATAAATGATCTACATCTACCAAATAACCCAAACCCAAACAATCTCATTAGTCATATCCATAATCAATATCAAATACATACTTCAATTTTCCATCTTTCCAGCCATCATCTTCTACCTCTATTTCCTTATCAACCTTTACTATTTCTTCTCCTTTATGTTCTCTTAATTTATCCTTAATAGCTACATCTTTCTCTCTATCTACTCCTTTGTTTAACTCATTGTTCATTTCCTTATCATCGCTAATAATACATAGAGCTATTCCAACTAACCACCCGCTCATACTGAATATCTTACCTATGCTTATTTCTGTACTGGCTACTATTATATATTAAAGATAAGAAGATGAGATTGTTCGGGTGGTTATTTGATAGATGTAGATCATTTATTTGCCAATACAACATTTCACAGCGAGACATTCCAAATTTTTACATAGTAATATGATCTTTTAAAAGTGTATTTAAAGGGGTATATTTTCAGAAAAACCCTATTTTTTTCATTAGTTATATTAAAAGTTATTAAAATACAATACATTCAGAATGTACTATTCGTAGAAAAATAAATAAATAATGTTACAAACATTGTATAATATTATTCATATTTGATTATAATTTACCATAATTCTGTTTAATTTGCAAAAATTAAAGTTCGTGGTGTCTAATTGAGTTCATGGTTCTTCTTAAAATGCTCGAAAATGATTGACATGTAAAATGCTACCAACACACAATTCTTAATATTAAATTCCAATATATTTTTTTGCGCTGTGAATTTTTTATTAAATATATACACATATATATATATAGATATATATATATATATATATATATATATATATATATATTATATAAAATAATATGCGTATATATTTAATGTTATGTTTATCAACGTATTAAATCCCCGAGAAATATACTTGATAATACTTTATCTCTGAATAATTTTAATTTATTGACGTCCGTAATTCCAGAGATTTCGATAAAATTAAAATCATCTTCATTTGATAATCGGGGTAAATCTTTTCCAGTTAACCCTTTTTTTAAGATTATTTCACAGAATATTTTCAATTCGAGAGTATCGTTCATCCATCTCGACAACTCTTCTGTTGACCATTGACATTCTGAATAAAACTATTATATATCTAAATTTGATATATCATAATTTTAATTTTAAAAATATATATTTCAATAAATATTAACAATTTAAAACACTATCTAATTTTCATTATTGATCCAACTTTAAAAATATCTGTGTAGCTTATTATATTAATTGTTAGATGTGGATCATTTAGTATCATTTATTCTGACCTATCGTATTTCGCTGTGAAATGATGTACTGTCTAATAAATTATTAATTACCATAATAATTATTAAAAACATATTTTATTATGTAATATAATTTATAAATATAATGATAGCATAAATCAAATTTGGTTGGAATTCCATCTTCACTATATATATATATATATATATATATATGTATAGTAAGAGAAATCCACATTATTTACGATACCTTGACGTGGTTTTGTGGCTTCTAATGTAAATAGATCTAAATCGTAAGATATGTTTGAGTATTCTGTATCATTATTATTTGATATGTAATTAATATAAATTAATATTAATGATGCAGAAATACTATTCTAACAACACTTCTGGTGCATACCTGTACTATGTATTTGCTAAGTTCTACACTTCTAATAGGATAATATTGGTAGTTTGAAAATGTATTATTAAAATATGCAAACTAAATACATTAGTTTATGTATATAATATATATGTGTGTAAATATTATATATATACCTGTCTAATGACTTGACTTAAATAGTATATATATTCATTATTAAATGTTAGGGAAATATAATATTCTGTATTTGTATAATTATATTATATTTATATATATTTCAATATAATATATTATTTATATATAAATATTATTATTATAAATACTGTGATGTAGACAATGTCAATGTTGAACACACAAATAATTTTTAAAATGTATCAGTGAGAATGATAATGATAATACTGATGACGACATGTTACTCTTAATTTATTTATTAAATTATATTATAATTTTTAAGCCTATTAACTTTTCTTATATTATTGTATAAATGTTTCTAAATAATAAATATAATTTAATTATTAAATAAAAAATAAGTAATTTCTACGATATAACTAATAAAAAATATAACAGATTCAATTATTAAACAAAATCAGATTAATATTAACATTAGATATAGTTTTATAATGATATTATTGATTTCATTCGGAAAAAAGGCATGTGATTTATAGATTAATAAATATAATACATATATATTTTATATGAAATCTTTTACTTTATAAATAATACATTGATATGAATATAGTCTACTTATATTTCATTTCAGATGATACGTCAGAAGGAGTTTACTAAATTCATCGGTCAAAAATAGTTATTTTAAACCAGACAGAAATTGTTGAAAGCATCTTTATTTAAAAAAAATGCCAAGTTATTGATATGTAAATCATTATGATACTTGATTTATATATAATTCATATTTAATTTTAATATTGGTAATTACAATTGGTTAATTAAAGCAAAAACTATTAAAATTGAATTATAAAATACACATTATAATACATGAATACATTACATAAATACATTAAATGAATATATTTCATGAATACATTAATACATTACATTACTATATTAATACATTAATATAATTATACATTACATTATATTATTATATTAATAAATTAATAGATTACTATATTGCATTTCTACAATAATATATAACATTAATACATTACTACTTTAATACATTACATTAATGCACTACTACATTAATACATTAATATGATAATACATTACATTAATACATTAATATACTATTAAATTAATACATTACTACATTGCATTCTTATATTAATATAATACATTAATTTATATATACATTACATTAATACATCATATTTATACATTAATAAAATAATACATTTATTTATATATTATATAAATATTTTAAATAAATACAATACTACATTCATATAAGATAGAGTTAGTTTAGATATAAGGTAGATTTAAGTTAGATATAAGGTAAAGTAAAGTTAGATATAATATAAATTAAATTAGATATAAGGTAGAGTTAGTTTAGATATAAGGTAAAAATAAGTTAGATATAAAGTTAAGTTATATATATGGTAGAATTAAGTTAGATATAATGTAGATTTAAGTTAGATATAAGGTTGAGGTAAAAATAAGTTAGATATAAAGTAAAGTTTAGTTAGATATAAGGTAAAGTTAAGTTCGATATACTGTAAAGTTAAATTATATATAATGTGAAGTTAGATTTAAGTTAAAGTTAAGTTAAGTTAGATATAATGTATAGCTAAGTTAGGTATAAGGTAGAGTTAGTTTAGATATAGGGTAAAAAATAAGTTAGATAAGGTTAAGATAAGTTAGATATAAAGTAAGGTTAAGTTAGATATACGAGTCTGTGTATTATATTTATTTGAACATAGATATCAAGGCTTTTGTCTAGTTAGATTCGTATAATATTAATTTAGAAGGTGTGATATTATTGTAGTATGTGTGAGTGTATATATAGCAATTATAGTTATATTTAATATTAAACTTGTAACTTCAATTAATTTATCATACATCAATTATATTCATAAAATGCGTATATATATATCACTAATATTATAAATTAATATATTTTATAAATTATTGATATCATAAATAGTAATTTGTTAACTTCAAATTATGGAATAAATATATTATAAAATATAATAACAATATTTTACTTAATGTTGTTATAATATTATATACATCGATGTTACCACGATGATATATATATATATATATATATATATATATATATATATATATATATATAGTAATATCTAAGATGAATCATTGGTCATATAATTTCAAATAATACTATTTAAAGTAAAATTGTAATTTATTAAATAACTTAACACGTATGCATTTAAATTTAGCTTTATATTTTAATAATTGATCTAATAATTATAACTGATAATTAGGGAATCGTATGAGAAATAACTCCAATAATTAAGAGATTTAATTTACGACTATAAATATGGAAGTATTAGTAACACACACACACACACACACACACACACACACACACACATATATATATATATATATATATATATATATATATATATATATACACCTACATACACACATATATATGCATTAACATACACACACATATATATATATATATATATATATATATATATATATGTGTGTGTGTTTGTATGTGTTTTATAATGGAACTAGATAATATCACTGTTTATTATTTATTGATTACACTGTTACTATATATTATTACATCCTCGTTGTTAATAGTATATACTGTGAAGAGTGAGTAATTTTACTGCCCGCATATTGTAACATATATCTTACAGCTCGAAAGTTATGATAATAAATGATACAAAATTAAATAAGTTGAATAATTATTGAATTCAATAATAATTAATAATTAAATTCTTCGAGACTCCGAATCTGTAACGTCCAATCTGCGGAGATTGTTATAGGACTACACAAATATTTATTATGTGCTCAGCTATGTATCCTTTCCCGCAACTGCATTATTATAAACACATATACATACACACACATATATATAAATATATATAATATATATATATATATATATATGTGTTTGTGTATGTGTGTATGTATTAAATTAAAATTATTCAAAGAGAAAGTATTATCAAGTATGTTCCTCGGGGATTTAATACGTTGGTAAACACAAAATTAAATACATACGTATAATATTTTATATAATATGTTGTCAATATATATATATATATATATGTTTATGTGTATATATATATAATAACAAATTCACAGCGCAAACAAATATATTGGAATTTTCCATAAAGAATTGTGTGTTGGTAGTATTTTTCATGTCAATTGTTTTTCGAGCATTTTCATCTTTTAGTTATGAAATTAAGGCAATTGTAGTTATAGCAATATTGTGCGTATCAAAAAGATTGCCTTCAATAAGAAGAAACATGAACTCAATTAGACACCACGAATTTAATTTCTACAAATTAAACCGTAAATTATAAACAATAACATAAATAAAATTTGGTTGGAATTCCTTCTTCACTATATATATATATGTATAGTGAAGAGAAATCCACATTATTTACGATACCTTGACGTGGTTTTGTGGCTTCTATTGTAAATAGATCTAAATCGTAAGATATGTTTTAGTATTCTGTATCATTATTATTTGATATGTAATTCATATAAATGAAAATTAATGATGCAGAAATACTTTCTAAGAATTGATTTTAACTTGAAAACCCTTTCAATTTACAAAAGTGTTTTCCAGGGTTTTAATCGAATTTAAAACCGTCTAACATTTGTAAAGGAGTTACGTTTAGCTGAAATACAAAAAAATAATAAACATTATTAAAAGGGGTTTCAAACTCATTAATTATTGAAATACTATTCTGTATATGTATATTTTATATTAAATATATATATATATATATTTATATATGTGAATTATTTTTCATATAGTTGATTCGTAATATAATCCTGAAATACTCTTTATACATTTTAATGTTATCAAATATATGTTATCAAAAAATAAATATTGTTTTATACCAATAAAATGTATTTATAAGTATATTTTTAATAGTCGTATTAATAACACTGTATAAATTAGGATAGAGAGTGGCCAATTTTTAGGATACGGAAGACCCCTGATATTTGTATTATAACCTAATTAGAGTACATGATTAAATAATCAATTAGGGTACGAAATGGTTCATTTATAGGGTACACCAGTACTATATTTTAGAATACAAGAAGTTCGAAAATACACAATTGTTTTGTGTACTCTAATATTATATGCATTGTTTATACATTGAGAATACGCAAATGTATATAATAAATAAATTAAAATAATTACAATTATAAGTGGAATAAACTAAAAATATACCATTTTTGTATTTTTATTGCGTGCATTGTATAAAAAAGTAGATGTGCTGTATGTAATTTATTTGATAACATTCATTTATCCATCATTGAACTAATATTTTAGTAAATAATATATATGCGATGATGAATAACATATTACTTATTATATTTAACAATAATTATATAATATAATAAATCCGGTATTATATAATTAATTTATATATAAAGTATACATATATTTATAGTTAATAAATAGATTACATATAACATACATTATAGAATATAATATTATTATAATAATTTTAATAATAATTAATAATAACTTCCGCTCTCCTCTAGTAGATAGTATATAAGGGAGAACTTCATACATCTCCCTCTCCCTCTCCAATTCACTCTGCCTCTACCTCTCCCACTCCAACTCATTCTGCCACTCCCTCTCCATGTCCATGTCACTCTCCATGGCTATGTCCCTCTCCCCTCCCTATCCCTCTCCATCTCCATCTTATTCTCCTTCTCCATCTCCACCCCCCTCTCCCTGTACCTCTCCCACTCCCTCTTCCTCTTCCATTTCCCACTCACTCTGCCACTCACTCTGCCACTCCCTTCCCTCTCCCACTCCCTCTTCTCTCCCTCTCCATCACTTCTTCCACTCCCTCCCCCATACCTGTATATAGTATTTGATTACTTATAATGAAGTTCTAGAGTACAGTAGTTAATATTGTGTATAGGTTATATTCCTATACTTGTTAATTGAATTTTTGTTATATAATTGTTATTCTATATATACACTAATATGATTAATATGATGTAGTGGCGTGCGCAATTTGTACTGCTACGCAATTTGTATGGGGTTCATAACCTAGATTATATTTTTTTGCAATTATATGCTAAAAATTATTTAGACTTTTTTTGATTTATCCAATAATATACAATATTATTTATTGCCTTATATCTAACTTAACTTTACCTTAAATCTAACTTAACTTTATCTTATATTTAAATTAACTTCACTTTATCTTATATTTAAATTAACTTAACTCTACCTAAACTTTACCTTATATCTAACTTAATTCTACCTTATATTTAACTTAACTTTACAAAATATCTAACTTAACTTTACCTTTTATCTAACTTTCATTAATATATTATCATGATACATTATCTAAATACTTTACATGAATACATTAATATATTATATTACTATATTAATACATTAATATATTACATCAATACATTACAATATACATAAATAAATCATATACATAATTAATACCTTACATTTAAATATATATATTTAAACACACACACACGAGTTATACAAATTGTTATGTTATTTTAAAATATTAAAAATAATAATGGTGCTAAATTAATAATAATAAATTCTAAATTAATATTTTTTAAACTTAATTACATAATATATAATTAATTTAAATAAAACATAAAGAATGATGATAAACAGTCAAATGTGGTAGGCCTAAAAAGGACTCGTTTGTTGATAACAAAAAAGAAAAATGAGAGTAGAAAATGAGAACAGAACAAATTATTAACCGCTGACAAAATCTGAATAAATATTAATATATATCAGAAATGTCATAAGTAAAAAATAGTTGATTTATTTACAATTTTCAAAATAATTATTTCAGTATTTTGGTTTAATTTACATTTAGTAATTTTCACACTATTGTTTAAATCTAATTATGAACTTGTTGAGGATCAGAATATTCCTCATCTCTCATGTAATTAACGTATACAAGCTTATCTAAGTAGTAGAAAATTAAATTCAATTTTATTACTATCCACTAGCTAATTAGATGCGGAAAATACAATGAAATGGGGAATCACATTTTTTCGTGTCCGTTAAAATCTTTTTCAGTTCTTTGCATCTCGAATACATATTCAGTTAGTTTTTGCCAAGTTATATGGTCGACATATAACTTTGTTCGAAATCATAGCCTAATATATAATTATATAATGGTGGATGTAATTAACAATATAAATAAGTTAATATATCTCTCTTTTTATGATAACTCGATAGAATATTCTATGTTGCTTGCTAAGTAAATTCCATACTAACTAATATCGAATAGTATTAATTTAATTCATCGAATCTAAAGGTTATATTGGCGATTATACAGTTAATTCTTTTTCAGCTATTTTTACGACCAAGTGAGAAGATGAGGTTATTTCCCTTGAGTGAGTGAGTTAATGTGTGATTGGATAATTATGTGATTGAGTGAGGAGTGAGTGAGTGAGTGAGTAAGTCAGTGAATGAGTGAGTATTGAGTAAGTGAGTTAGAGTGAGTGAGTGAGGAGTGAGTTAGTGAGGAGTGAGTTAGTGAGTGAGTGAGGAAGTCAGTCAATGAATGAGTGTTGAGTGAGTGGTAAGTGGGTGAATGAGTGAATGAGTGAGTGAGTGAGATAATATATATTCTAATATATATTCTAATATATATTCTAATATATACTCTAATATATATTCTAATGTATATTCTAATATGTATTCTAATATATATTATAATTATATTCTAATTGTATTCTAATATATATTCTAATTGTATTCTAATATATATTCTAATATATATTCTAATTGTATTCTAATATATATTCTAATTATATCCTAATTGTATTCTAATATAAATTCTAATATATATTCTAATTGTATTATAAAATATATTCTAATATATATTCTAAATTTATTCTAATATATATTCTAATTATATTCTAATATAAATGCTAATATATATTCTAATTGTTTTTTAATATATATTCTAATTGTATTCTAATATATATTATAATTATATTCTAATATAAATTCTAATATATATTCTAATTGTATTCTAATATATATTCTAATTATATCCTAATTGTATTCTAATATAAATTCTAATATATATTCTAATTGTATTCTAATATATATTCTAATTATATCCTAATTGTATTCTAATATATATTCTAATTATATTCTAATATAAATTCTAATATATATTCTAATTGTATTCTAATATATATTCTAATTATATCCTAATTGTATTCTAATATAAATTCTAATATATATTCTAATTGTATTCTAATATATATTCTAATTGTATTCTAATACATATTCTAATTGTATTCTAATGTATATTCTAATTAATATTATAATATGTCTTCTAAAATATATTCTAATTGTATTCTAATGTATATTGTAATTGTATTATAATATATATTTTAATATATATTCTATTTGTATTCTAATATATATTATAAAATGTATTCTAATATATATATACTAATATATATTCTAATATGTATTATAATTGTATTATAATTGTATTCGAATTGTATTCTAATATATATTCTAATTACATTCTAATTGTATTCTAATATATATTCTAATATGTATTTTAATAAATATTCTAATATGTATTCTAATATATATTTTAATATATATTCTAATTGTATTCTAATATATATTATAATATGTATTCTAAAAATATTCTAATTGTATTTTAATATATATTCTAATTGTATTCTAATATAAATTCTAATATATATTCTAATTGTATTCTAATATATATTCTAATTATATCCTAATTGTATTCTAATATAAATTCTAATATATATTCTAATTGTATTCTAATATATATTCTAATTGTATTCTAATACATATTCTAATTGTATTCTAATGTATATTCTAATTAATATTATAATATGTCTTCTAAAATATATTCTAATATATTCTAATTGTATTCTAAAATATATTTTCTAATTGTATTCTAATATATATTCTAATTATATTCTAATATATATTCTAATATATATTATAATGTCTTCTAAAATATATTCTAATATATATTCGAATTGTATTCTAATTCATATTCTAATTGTATTCTAATATATTATTGTATTCTAATATATATTATAATATATATTCTAATATATATTTTAATATATATTCTAATTGTATTCTAATTGTATTCTAATTGTATTCTAATATGTATTCTAATTGTTTTCTAATATATATTCTAATTGTATTCTAATATATATTCTAATTGTATTCTAATATATATTCTAATTATATCCTAATTGTATTCTAATATAAATTCTAAAATATATTCTAATTGTATTCTAATTTATATTCTAATTGTATTCTTATACATATTCTAATTGTATTCTAATGTATATTCTAATTAATATTATAATGTGTCTTCTAAAATATATTCTAATATATATTCTAATTGTATTCTAATATATATGCTAATTGTATTCTAGTATATATTCTAATTATATTCTAAATGTACTCTAATGTATATTCTAATTGTATTCTAATGTATATTCTAATTGTATTCTAGAATATATTCTAATATATATTCTAATTGTATTCTAGTATATATTCTAATTATATTATAATTGTATTCTAATATATATTCTAATTGTATTCTAATGTATATTCTAATTAATATTATAATATGTCTTCTAAAATATATTCTAATATATTCTAATTGTATTCTAATATATATTCTAATTGTATTCTAATATATATTCTAATTATATTCTAATATATATTCTAATATATATTATAATATCTTCTAATATATATTCTAATATATATTCGAATTGTATTTTAATATATATTCTAATTGTATTCTAATTGTATTCTAATATGTATTCTAATTGTATTCTAATATATATTATAATTGTTTTCTAATATATATTCTAATTGTATTATAAAATATATTCTAATATATATTCTAAATTTATTCTAATATATATTCTAATTATATTCTAATATAAATTCTAATATATATTCTAATTGTTTTTTAATATATATTCTAATTGTATTCTAATGTATATTCTAATTTTATTCTAATATAAATTCTAATATATATTCTAATTGTATTCTAATATATATTCTAATTATATCCTAATTGTATTCTAATATAAATTCTAAAATATATTCTAATTGTATTCTAATTTATATTCTAATTGTATTCTAATACATATTCTAATTGTATTCTAATGTATATTCTAATTAATATTATAATGTGTCTTCTAAAATATATTCTAATATATATTCTAATTGTATTCTAATATATATGCTAATTGTATTCTAGTATATATTCTAATTATATTCTAAATGTACTCTAATGTATATTCTAATTGTATTCTAATGTATATTCTAATTGTATTCTAGAATATATTCCAATATATATTCTAATTGTATTCTAGTATATATTCTAATTATATTCTAATTGTATTCTAATATATATTCTAATTGTATTATAATATATATTCTAATTATATTCTAATTGTATTCTAATATATATCTTAATTGTATTCTAATATATATTCTAATTATATTCTAATATATATTCTAATATATTCTAATTGTATTCTAATATATATTATAATATGTATTCTAATATATATACTAATATATATTATAATTGTATTCTAATATGAATTCTAAAATACATTCCAAAAAATATTCTAATATATATTTAAATATATATTCTAATTGTATTCTAATGTAAATTCTAATTATATTCTAATTGTATTCTAATATATATCCTAATTGTATTCTAATATAAATTCTAATATATATTCTAATTGTATTCTAATATATATTCTAATTGTATTCTAATATATATTCTAATATATATTATAATGTCTTCTAAAATTTATTCTAATATATATTTGAATTGTATTCTAATGCATATTCTAATTGTATTCTAATATATATTATAATATATATTCTAATATATATTTTAATATATATTCTAATTGTATTCTAATTGTATTCTAATATGTATTCTAATTGTATTCTAATATATATTCTAATTGTTATCTAATATATATTCTAATTGTATTATAATATATATTCTAATATATATTCTGAATTTATTCTAATATATATTATAATTATATTCTAATATAAATTCCAATATATATATTCTAATTTTTTTCTAATATATATTCAAATTGTATTCTAATATATATTCTAATTGTATTCTAATATAAATTCTAATATATATTCTAATTGTATTCTAATATAAATTCTAATTGCATTCTATAATATATTCTAATATATATTCTAATTGTATTCTAATATATATTCTAATTGTATTCTAATATATATTCTAATTATATTCTAATTGTATTCTAATATATATTCTAATTGTATTCTAATATATATTTTAATTGTATTCTATTTTATATTCTAATTGTATTCTAATGTATATTCTAATTGTATTTTTAAATATATTCTAATATATATTCTAATTGTATTCCAATATATATTCTAACTGTATTCTAATATATATTCTAATTGTATTCTAATATTTATTCTAATTGTATTCTAATATATATTATAATATGTATTCTAATATATATTCTAATTGTATTTTAATATATATTCTAATATATATTCTAATAAATATTCTAATATATATTCTAATACGTATTCTAATATATATTCGAATTGAATTCTAATATATATTCTAACTGTATTCTAATATATATAAACTATAGTTTACTCTAGCATATATGCTAGAGTAAACTTGAATTTACATGTGTGTATTGTATATGACTGATATATTTCTATAATAGGATATATGTACTGCACTATGTTGCGATACTATGACATAACCACCAGTCTACAGGCATTATGAACTGCAAATGTTGCAGAGACATTTTTAGGAATCTAAATTAGAGTATACATGAAGGTATAGGCTATACTATACTATCGTAAACTTGAATATTAATTTAATTCATGTACTATAACAATACTCACATCATGTATGATATACGTATTTTGCTATTAAGTTTTGTTTTTTATTTTTGTTGTGTGTTTTTATGAATAAATTAATATAAATTTGACTTCAGGTTAACCTTAAGTTCCTATACTATAAATATAATTTTGGGTTTATGTTTTTTGTTCGGATTCGGTTTTGGAATCAGTTTAAGTTTATGTTTTGGTTTTAGTTTGGTTTTAGATTTGGGTTATATATAGGCATTTTTTGAATACATTAAATGTAATATCAGGCTATATTCATATACTATAATAATTGTATTTGTAGTTTGCGTTTGGACGTGTGGCTTTTTTTTATATATTTTAAAATAAATTAGATGACATTCTATATGTATACACTATAATTATACAGTTAGGATTTATGTTTTGAGTTTAGATTTGGATATGTTTTGGGTTTGGATTTGAAAAAAAATTAAAATAAATCTAATGCCAGGTTTCTATAATTATGTTTGTATTTATTTGTAATTGTATTTGTTTGGGTTTTAGTTTGGTTTCGGGTTTAGATTTGGATTTGGTTATAGATTCGCGTTTGGGTTTGACTAAATTGTGCTGCTATACATTAACACTATAGATCAAAGCATGGCTACCCAACTACACTAATTTACTAAATACATAATGGTTAATGGGTTAAAATGCACTAACACCTAGAATATAAAATATATGAACTGCATTATAACTGCTGAATTTCCGTCAGCAAAATCATCCAATTAAAGTAATTAAAATACTTAAAATTGATCTCTATACTTTTATATATTGCCATCGGTAATAACTTGCGCTTGTCCACCCTAATATAATTTGTGTATAAAAATCACATTATTGTACCGAGGTGAGCTCCGTGAGCCGGCAAAAATATCGCGAAACTCGCTAAAATTAACGGATGTATAAAATAAATTATATCGTGTTTATTTTCGTATTATATTAATTTATATACATTTTAAAATAATAAAATAGTATTATATATATCATAACAGTACGTACGTATAAGTAATATATATTTTTTGATCAAATTATATGTTTACATTGTATATTAACTTATAATTTTAATTTCATTAGAGTAATACACTCTCGTGCAATACATATATGGTATTCTATTATGGTATGCTATTCTTTTAATCATTATGGGCAGGGAGAAAGATGTTTCTTTATAAAGACAACATATATGAAGACTATATTTAGTTTGAATAATTATAACATTATATATTGAATATACAAAATATAGTATACATATGACCATATTACGAAATACATTATTTTAATAATACATAATTAGTAAGTATTTCTATCTTTAAATGCTATGTTCATATAAATATATAAATAGTATATATATATATATATATATATATATATATATCACATTTTGTTGTTACGAAGGTGCCATAAAGAAATATCCACTAAAGGATTTTCAAGTTATTCTATGCTATGTGATTGGACAATTTTTATGAAATTCGAATTCGAAAATAAATTGAATTGATATATTTTGTCTTATTTTGTAATACTACTTTATAACTTATGTTATTATGTGTTGTATAACACGTGTTAAGTATGTTTTTACGCGTTTTAACCATAGTTTTACGCGTGTTACTCCAAGTTTTAACTATGGCCAAATTCTCCTGCAAGCACGTACATTTTAGACAATATTTTGTGAAAAAAATACTCGCGTTAATCAAAGTATTTATTCACAATTATTAACTGGGATATTATTATATTACATTATGTTATTATATTACAATTATATATTAAATTAATTACATTAAATATAAAATTTAAATACATTACATTAATGCATCACATTAATATATTATTACATTATATTAATACATTGCATTAATACATCTCATTAATACATTACTGAAATTATGTTAATACATTAATACATTACATTAATATAATAATATATTATTTTAAAACATTATATTAATATATTACAGTAATAAATTAATACGTCACATTAACCCATTAATACACTAAATTAATTCATTAAAGTGATACATTACATTACTACATTTATATTTCTATTTATATGATTAATCATTTAAAATATGTATACATTATTATAACATTGTTTTACAGGTTAATAAATATTCAATTACACAAGTGTACTTTAATATTGATGTCGCTAGCAGCCTACGAGGTGTATATTGTAATTACAACCTATAGATAAATAAAATATCAAAATAGTTTTTATTATTTATTATAAAATAAAAATATTCTTTGTTATATATGATATATATAACTAGTTTCAATACATTAAAACTAGTTAACTAGAACTATACCGGTATCAGACAGGAGGTCTCGGGTTTATTAGACCCATATGGGATTGACCAAATCCCTAGGAGTGACCAGCTCCTTATAATTTATATTGACTTCTCCCATTATCTGAACCGGATCGTACATAGTCAACAAGAGACAATGTATCCAAACTATAATATATATATATATATATATATATATATATATATACATCGTATATGACGACTACAAATCTGACTCCCTTGTATTACTCTGGATATTAGAAGAACATCTGTATTTTCATCGTATGGCTATTTATTATAGTTTCCTATAAATGTATATTTTATATTTATATATAAATATTATGAATATAGATAATATGTAATTTAAAGAAATAATTATATAAAGAAATTGTATATATACATTGGAGATAATAATGAATTCAAAATATAATACACAAACATTGAGATTGTAGGATTAAAGAACTATTACAATTAAATGTTACTCGCATATGTATTCGGAATAAAAAAATCAATAAATTTGAACAGGAGAAATACGTAATTTAAAGATTAGTTAATATATTAACTAATAACTAATATCCAAACCCAAACCCAAATTTGGGTTTGGGTATTAATATATTACGTCAATCATTTTATTTTCCTAATTATAATATATATAGTAACCTTATTTTCGCTAATAGCTAGTTCACTTGTGAGCTTATTTAGCTTTGTTTCAGTCGATAATAGCTATAGATATTGAAAATTTCAATTAGAAATAAAAATATATGCATATCAATAATTTAAAATTCCTAATTACAATATATAGTAACCTTATTTTCACTAATAACGAGGTCACTAATAAGTTTTTTGTTATTTTCTTTCGCTGATGATATCTATAGATATTGAAAAAATTACTTTATAATATTCAGTATAATTTTTGATACTTTATATTTTATTGTATTATAATGTTACATTCAATTATATATTTTCAGTATTTTATATTATCTCATTATATATACATTTATTATCGATATCTCCTTTAACTATCTACTCCCATAATGCTAAAGTCAAATTAAATACGATTTGAATAAAATATGTAATATATATATATATATATATATATATATATATATATATATATATATATATTCTACTATTTTATATATATAGAGTTATTACTTTTAAATATATGTTATATTATGTATATCATTTATAATAATACTATTAATTCTATCTTCTTTAGGCGTAATTAAATTTATTTTCAAGAGTGTATATTATCATTTTTAATGAAGAGTATGTAATATAAGTACGATATTCATAAATATATAAGTATACCTCTATTTCATTGATCTTTTTATATCCTTTATTCATAAGTTTTGCTTCATATAACTAAAAGTAAAATGTCTATTTATATATGAATAAAGAAATATAAAAATATTGGTAAATACGAATGAGTTTAGATGAAAGTTACCAATAGAAGGAAGATTGGGAAGACAAATTGGAATATTATCATATTTTACAGTCAATGATTTAATTACCTTGTATATTTCTTCATTTCTAATTTAAATAAATTAGAAATGGAGAAATATGCTATTTAAAGATAAGTAAATAATACACGTCAATCATTTTATTTTCCTAATTATAATATATATAGTAACCTTATTTTCACTAATTGCAAGTTCACTGATATGTATATTGTTATTTTCCTCGCTGAATATAGCTATAGGTATTGAAAAAAATACTGAAATTATTTAGTTTTAGTTTTTTCACAAGTTTGTTTATTATTTTATACATACTTTACGATCATAAATAATAATTAAATCTAAATAAAAGCATGTGTTCTTTATCACTATTTTGGCTTTATTTAATATGCTCATTTTAATATAAATTAATATTAAATATATACATTTAAATATGTTTTTTAAATATTTATATAAATAGATAAAATATAGGTATACTTAGATGAAAGTAAATCATTTATAATAATTATTAATTAATTATAAAGATTTGAATAAATGAATGTATTTCTTTTTATTTAGATTTTATCACATGATACACGAAGTGCACATATTTACATTTGATCTTAAATTAAAAATAAGGTATTTAATACTGATAAATGGATGCTATGTTGATAACTATATATATGTATATATTATTATGATATATATAAGTTATACCCCCATCTCTAAGTTTATTTGATTTAAATAAAGATATTTAATCTCTTCATATGCCGATTGTAACTTTAATTATAATATATATGTAAGATATTTTATATAAATATTATATTACTATAATAAATTTGATAAATATTAACAAATATATGCTACTTGGGTACTTTAGTTACTTCAATAGTGAATTACTCTCACATGAAAGATTTATATTAAAACTCACTTACTCACCACCACATTCACGTACTCATATACTAACACTAAGCACTCACCAATTCATTCATATTTAACAGTTAATTACAAGGAGCTATATTATAAAGTGCAGAATGAGGTAAGTAATATTTTATAATAAATATATGATTAATTATATATTTATATGTTACATTAATGATAATGATACATGATAAATAAAAGTGGATATATGGATGAATGTATTTATGGATGAATGTGTGGATATATAGATGGATGGATGGAGTGATTGGTGGATGCATGGAAGTAAAGGTGGATGTATGGATGGATGTATGGTAGGAAGGGTGGATGGATGGATGTATGGAAATATGAATGAATTGGTGGATTAATTAATTGCTGGATGAGTTTTAATGAGTAATATATTTTACAATAGAATAGGTATAATCAGGGTTTATATGTTAGGGGAGACAATGGATTGGGCCGCATAAACGTTTGAATCTAGAATTTAATAGTATTCCTTCAATTATTTATTTACTAAATCAAAAATTATGTGTATTAGTTTATTGGTAATTAGTTTATATTATTATTAATTAGTTTATATATATTATTAATTAGTTAAATAAGTATTATTAATAGAAACGTATGAGATTAAGAATATATATATATATATATATATATATATATATATATATATATATATATATATATATATTTAAGGTATATACAAATCAGCATTCCAACATATATTTTATGAACAATCGAAATTGTCTCAAGTGAGGGTTAAAATGAAAAGTTTAGGAATATTAAAACCATCAACGTTATTATCTATTATTAATAGTGATTCACTCTATATATATACCCAATTATTATATATAATTATACATTCAATTATAATATCTAATTATAAACCCAATTATAATCTATTTCTCTACTCCGTAACTAAACACGCATTTCTAAGAGTTACCTTTACACATGCATGTGTCCATGGAAATGCCTGTGTTTCGCAAGCTGACAGTATTGCTAAGTAGAGTGCAACGATGATTGCCTTGCAAATGGTAGGCTTGAGAATCTTGTGTCTCGTGAAATATTTAGCTGACGTAGTCGGGCTTATTACTGCAGTTCACTCGCTGTCTACGATAGTGTATATATACAATGACTAGGAACATACTGAAACTATATTATTATCTATTACTAATATATTATTTACATCTACCAAATAACCCCCAAACAATCTCATCTTCTTATCCCAATTAAATATTTCTACATTATACTCTTTCTTAATAAAATACCGTCTCCCAAGAACCAACCAATCGTTTCCCTCCTCCTATCCATTATTAGGTACATACACCTGCACCGTGAGCTAAAAGCTGTTTTTGTTGGTATCCTGGTTCAATATCTATTTGGTTGTATTCGTCTATTCTTAGTATACGATAGGTATCACTTATAATCTTATTATTTAATCATCTATTATCTATATATCTTAACATCTGTACAAAGGTTTATTTTTTTGTTGGGATTTCCTTTTTTTATCACACAGTATAGTAGTGTACCCATTAGAAAATGTAATAAAGATACACTAATTTACTATTTATTCTAGAATCATTGATAATATATAAAGTGATAGAAATAGTTTAATACACACTATGTATATAATAAATAGTAATACTATCTTAATCATATAACAACTATTATAATGTTAATCAAAATTATGATTAAATATAAAATCTATACTTTTAATTTTTAATTCACATTCTTAGAAAAATATAATACAAGAATTATTAAAACATTTATTAATTTTAAAAATTTATTATTAATAATTAATAATGTAATTCTAGTACTTATTTGTATCGAAATAATAATTCCGATCCGGCGAATCGTGGAGAATACCTGCAACTCTTGTCTAATTTCCGATGTAATAAAGTTTCACCGCTAGGATGAGATGCTAGTTCGCCAACGGGTGGATATATAGATAAGCTGCCGCTAGGCGGCACAGAGCAAAATTGAAATACTTGCCACGATGGTCTAATACCCCTGTGTATACCATATTAGAGACTACGAACGTGTACTATATCGTCTCATACAGAAAAAAACTGTGGGATGGGAATAAGAGGATTAGAGATAACGCTAATGTGAAATAAACACATATATCGTAGTAGATACTTAATTGGCCTCAGGGTTCGATTGCCCTCAAAAATTACTCTTGGAGTCGCAGAAGATCCTGTGCATGTAGAAGGAAGTGATACGAAGACAACGCAGCAGACGAATTTCGAGAAGAGGCCGTCCTATCAGTTGACCCGTTTACATTGAAGCCGAGCTGCCTATAGCTCCCAGTGTCGCAATGGTGCTGATTGAATAATTGCACCTTCTTGTGACCACCGTACACTTCGTTGCAACTAAAACTGTTATACGTGGAAACGCGTGGATTCCGCAATATTACAGTAGTGGTCGGAGAGGAGATGACAACGCAGGCTCAACGATCAACTTTGGAATGTCGAGTCTCACGGTAAAATGATAAACTGGCTAATAAATGATCTACATCTACCAAATAACCCCAACCCAAACAATCTCATTAGTCATATCCATAATCAATATCAAATACATACTTCAATTTTCCATCTTTCCAGCCATCATCTTCTACCTCTATTTCCTTATCAACCTTTACTATTTCTTCTCCTTTATGTTCTCTTAATTTATCCTTAATAGCTACATCTTTCTCTCTATCTACTCCTTTGTTTAACTCATTGTTCATTTCCTTATCATCGCTAATAATACATAGAGCTATTCCAACTAACCACCCGCTTATACTGAATATCTTACCTATGCTTATTTCTGTACTGGCTACTATTATATCAATATTAAAGATAAGAAGATGAGATTGTTCGGGTGGTTATTTGATAGATGTAGATCATTTATTTGCCAATACAACATTTCACAGCGAGACATTCCAAATTTTTACATAGTAATATGATCTTTTAAAAGTGTATTTAAAGGGGTATATTTTCAGAAAAACCCTATTTTTTTCATTAGTTATATTAAAAGTTATTAAAATACAATACATTCAGAATGTACTATTCGTAGAAAAATAAATAAATAATGTTACAAACATATTGTATAATATTATTTATATTTGATTATAATTTACCATAATTCTGTTTAATTTGCAAAAATTAAAGTTCGTGGTGTCTAATTGAGTTCATGGTTCTTCTACCTTCTTATTGAAGGCAATCTTTTTGGCACGCACAATATCGCTATAACTACAATTGCCTTAATTTCATAACTATAAAATTAAAATGCTCGAAAATGATTGACATGAAAAATGCTACCAACACACAATTCTTATTGTAAATTCCAATATATTTTTTTGCGCTGTGAATTTTTTATTAAATATATACACATATATATATATATATATATACTAACACAGACAATTACAGACAAATCAGGAAAAAAAACCAGACTAATACACCCTCAATATAGAAACATCCAATATACCGGATGTTTCCATGTCAGCTACATAGTTTAACATGATAGTGTTCGTTTTAGATATTGAACTTATGATATTTTATAAAAGATGAGCTATACTTCATGTATACCTTTAATTTATATTATTTTATCGATAACTTATGGAAATATATAAGGTTCATTATTGATGATGTATATCCTCAAAATATGTAAAACGGGTTAATACACCCATATTATAAAGTCATTTTTTCATATGAAAATGGATACATATTTAATATTTTATTTGATGAAGAATTTTTATATTAATATTTCATATTTTATCTTTATTTTCAAAAAAAAATCTATTTTATTACAAATTTTAGAAAAATGTATTATTAAGAGACTATTTTTTCCATTTCCGGAATATATATTTTTTTAAATTAAAAAGGAACAAAGATTATAATTTTTATTAATTATTATTATTTGTAAATAAAAATAAACTTCCGTCATTCATTTTTATTCAAGACTATATATTGTAGAGTTGTAATTTATTTAAATTATCTAATTAAAATTACATTTTTATAATGAATTATGTTAGTAAAATACTAATATTATTATATATATTTGTATTATATATATCTTTTAAAATATATATCTTTTAAAATATAGATATATTTAATATAATTAATAGTATTGATAATATTATATATAATACCTCATGCCGTTTTATAGTTGATTGATATTAAATTATATTATTACAATTATTAAAATTATAAAGAATTAATAATTGAGAATGAAATATAACAATGTAATTATTACAATATACGTTATTTAATATTTATATTATGATGAGTATGTATATTTATAGTTTTAAATATATATGTATATATTAATATATTCCTATGAAACCTGACCTAATTAAAAATCGTATATTTAGCGCTAATGAATAACTAATTCAATTAATTTATGATAAATCAATACATTTATAAAAATAATGTAATAGATAATTATATTTTTTATTTGTATTATTAATTTTATTAATGATATGAAATTTATCATTCTTATATACTTGAATATTATTTATAGTTTTGCGTATATTAAATACACTAATTAACCATACATATGAAAGTATATAGTCTGTATCGACTATTTGACCGAGTTAAATACCTTACATAACTTAATTCACACACGCATATACTCAAACTTACATATACATGTGTAATAAATTTCATACCAATAAAAAAATATAATTAAATAAAATGTAATTGCTTTAATACAAGTTAATTGTTTTTATAAAAAATTAAATTCATTCATACAAATAAATCAATGCAGATTTATTATTTATTATTTATATTGGCCTATATATATATTGACCATACATATGAAAGCTTAGTATAAGGAATATTACATTATTATATAGCAGTATCGATTATTTGACCGAGTTAAATACCTTACATAACTTAATTCACACACGCATATACTCAAACTTACATATACATGTGTAATAAATTTCATACCATTAAAAAAATATAATTAAATAAAATGTAATTGCTTTAATACAAGTTAATTGTTTTTATAAAAAATTAAATTCATTCATACAAATAAATCAATGCAGATTTATTATTTATTATTTATATTGGCCTATATATATATTGACCATACATATGAAAGCTTAGTATAAGGAATATTACATTATTATATAGCAGTATCGATTATTTGACCGAGTTAAATACCTTACATAACTTAATTCACACACGCATATACTCAAACTTACATATACATGTGTAATAAATTTCATACCAATAAAAAAATATAATTAAATAAAATGTAATTGCTTTAATACAAGTTAATTGTTTTTATAAAAATTTAAATTCACTCATACAAATAAATCAATGCAGATTTATTATTTATTATTTATATTGGCCTATATATATTGACCATACATATGAAAGCTTAGTATAAGGAACATTACATTATTATATAGCAGTATCGACTATTTGACCGAGTTAAATACCATACATGATTTAATTCACACACCCATATACTCAAACTTATATATACATGTGTGTATGCATGTAATCTACTTATATTTCATTGCAGATAATACGCCAGGAGAAACTTCACGAAATCCATCTATCAAAAATATTTGTGTTGAAGATGAAATAAATAATGATGAGTATAGTTACTGTGAAAATGATGATATCAAAAAAATCAAAAAAGTTATAAAAATACAATTTAAAAATATTTAATTATGTATAATATATATGTATATAAATATATAATTAAATACATCATTATTTCAAACAGCTGTAAATATCAAATTGAATAAAACAGAATTTCAGAAATTATCGGAACATTCTATATCATTTAAAAAAAACAAAATGCCAGGTTATTAATATGCAAATAAAAATTATTCTTAATTTATGTATAATTCATATTTAATTTTAATACTGATAATTACAAATAGTTAATTAAAAATTTTCAGGAAAGCAAGAAATAATAGAAATATTAAAAATATATTCTCCACCGTGTTTATTAAAACTTTCCGAGGAAGAAATATATTTAAAAGTCCGAACGAATTTCAATAATGTATTAAAATCTAATATAAGAACATTAAATAAATGAATAGAATAAAGCAATGTCATTATATACAATATAATTTTTTATTTGGTTATAATATAATACAGTATTTAATTTAATTTCTGATAATTATTGTAATTTACTTATTTAATATGTTTAATGTAATTCACATATTTAAATATACTAGCCACTCATAAATATCTAACAACTCATAATTAATTTAATTAATATAGAATTATCGAGCACAAAATATTTTAAACATATTTCGATTTTATTTATAATTTTAGATAACATATTGTAAGATTCTTAAAATTAATAACAGTTTCTGAGTTTTGGACCCGTGATCAATTAAAATTTTTGCAATATTAAAAAAAAATTATTTAAGCATAAAAATGATCAAGTTGAAGTATATTTATAATTAATTTTACTATGAACTCGTTTTCAATTAATATATTATTTCCATGAAAATTATATCGAACTTAATTATTATGAAGCTACTATTTTTGAGATATATGTATCACTTATTATTTAATACCTAGTTAATAATATATCTATAGAAAAATTGAACTCATTTATGTATAATGAATACAAATACTATGAAACTTAATATTGTAACAGTAAATAAATATATAATTTTTGTATTACAAATATAGCGACTATTCAATGCGCTACAAGATATATTTGAACCTAGATCATTACAAATATGTAATTAGATGTAATTCTACATAACGTATACGTTAATACGCTGTACGTTTCCTTTATATATATATATATATATATATATAAAGAAAACGTAAGGAGCATTAAGCTACACGAACACTTTTTGTAAATTTAAAAAAATATATATTTTATATTTATTTAATTACATATATTATTATTTCTATACAAAAATAAAATATCACTATGAGAAACTATTATAAAACTATCTTGTAATAAAACAATATAAGATACAGTAATACATAGTGTATACTATGTAATATAAATATATATACAATATTGTAAATAAAACATTTGTTTTAATAGTATGTTAATAACATATTCATAAAATTGTCATAGTATATTTATTACATGTATATCGTATATGTTATATATTTTATGGTAACAATTTTATAAAAAAATATTTAAAATTTACAATGACCATAATTATTCAGATATATCATGATTACGTAATAATATTATAAATGGTTATAATAGGTAACAATACTTGATGTAAATTAACATAGGTAAAACTATTTATCCTTGTTATGTATTGTCATTTACATTAAAATATGTTTTTAATAGTGATATCAAATATTTTTTTAAATTGATATAAAAATTCAAAGCATTACAAGAGAGATTTGAACCTAGGATCATTACAAATATTTAATTAGATGTAATTCTACATAACGCAATAAAGAAAATTTACAGCGAATTAACCTACACGACAAATGAGACTTTTTTGTAAATGTTATAAAATATATATTTTATATAAATTTAA
Source organism: Osedax frankpressi (assembly GCA_964035775.1). Taxonomy (NCBI): domain Eukaryota; kingdom Metazoa; phylum Annelida; class Polychaeta; order Sabellida; family Siboglinidae; genus Osedax; species Osedax frankpressi. The sequence goes on from OZ038314.1 coordinate 3,930,020, forward strand.
TTACATATCTTATTATTTCTATACAAAAATAAAATATTACAATATCACTATGAGAAACTATTATACAACTATCTAGTAATAAAATAATATAAGATACATTAATACATAGTAATAAAATAATATAAGATACAGTAATACATAGTGTATACTATGTAATATAAATATATATACAATAGTGTAAATAAAACATTTGTTTTAATAGTATGTTAATAACATATTCATAAAATTGTCATAGTATATTTATTACATGTATATCGTATATGTTATATATTTTATGGTAACAATTTTATAAAAAAATATTTAAAATTTACAATGACCATAATTATTCAGATATATCATGATTAAGTAATAATATTATAAATGGTTATAATAGGTAACAATACTTGATGTAAATTAACATAGGTAAAACTATTTATCCTTGTTATGTATTGTCATTTACATTAAAATATTTTTTTAATAGTAATATCAAATATTTTTTTAAATTGATATAAAAATTCAAAGCATTACATGAGAGATTTGAACCTAGGATCATTAAAAATATTTAATTAGATGTAATTCTACATAACGCAATAACGAAAATTTACAGCGCATTAACCTACACGACTAATGAGACTTTTTTCTAAATCTTATAAAATATATATTTTATATAAATTTAATTACATATCTTATTATTTCTATACAAAAATAAAATATTACAATATCACTATGAGAAACTATTATACAACTATCTAATACTAAAATAATATAAAATACATTAATATATAGTAATAAAATAATATAAGATACAGTAATACATAGTGTATACTATGTAATATAAATATATATGCAATAGTGTAAATAAAACATTTGTTTTAATAGTATGTTAATAACATATTCATAAAATTGTCATAGTATATTTATTACATGTATATCGTATATGTTATATATTTTATGGTAACAATTTTATAAAAAAATATTTAAAATTTACAATGACCATAATTATTCAGATATATCATGATTAAGTAATAATATTATAAATGGTTATAATAGGTAACAATACTTGATGTAAATTAACATAGGTAAAACTATTTATCCTTGTTATGTATTGTCATTTACATTAAAATATTTTTTTAATAGTAATATCAAATATTTTTTTAAATTGATATAAAAATTCAAAGCATTACATGAGAGATTTGAACCTAGGATCATTAAAAATTTTTAATTAGATGTAATTCTACATAACGCAATAACGAAAATTTACAGCGCATTAACCTACACGACTAATGAGACTTTTTTCTAAATCTTATAAAATATATATTTTATATAAATTTAATTACATATCTTATTATTTCTATACAAAAATAAAATATTACAATATCACTATGAGAAACTATTATACAACTATCTAATACTAAAATAATATAAGATACATTAATATATAGTAATAAAATAATATAAGATACAGTAATACATAGTGTATACTATGTAATATAAATATATATGCAATAGTGTAAATAAAACATTTGTTTTAATAGTATGTTAATAACATATTCATAAAATTGTCATAGTATATTTATTACATGTATATCGTATATGTTATATATTTTATGGTAACAATTTTATAAAAAAATATTTAAAATTTACAATGACCATAATTATTCAGATATATCATGATTAAGTAATACTATTATAAATGGTTATAATAGGTAACAATACTTGATGTAAATTAACATAGGTAAAACTATTTATCCTTGTTATGTATTGTCATTTACATTAAAATATTTTTTTAATAGTGATATCAAATATTTTTTTAAATTGATATAAAAATTCAAAGCATTACATGAGAGATTTGAACATAGGATCATTAAAAATATTTAATTAGATGTAATTCTACATAACGCAATAACGAAAATTTACAGCGCATTAACCTACACGACTAATGAGACTTTTTTGTAAATGTTATAAAATATATATTTTATATAAATTTAATTACATATCTTATTATTTCTATACAAAAATAAAATATTACAATATCACTATGAGAAACTATTATACAACTATCTAATACTAAAATAATATAAGATACATTAATGTATAGTGATAAAATAATATAAGATACAGTAATACATAGTGTATACTATGTAATATAAATATATATGCAATATTGTAAATAAAACATTTGTTTAGTAGTATGTTAATAACATGTTTATAAAATGTTAATAGTATATTTATTACATATATAATGTTATATTTAACAATGTACATTATACATAACACGTGTTATATATTTTATTATAAAGATTTTGTAAATAATATTTGATATAAAAAAATACTTTATAAATACTATAATTATTCAAATGTATCACGAAGTACTAATATTATGAATGTTTATAATACTTAACAATAATTGGTATAACTTAAAATAAGTCAAAATAAAATGCCCGTGTCCGAGCTAGTTATATTAAAGCTTTAATATAAGATGCTGCCCCTATATATATACTATATACTGACATTACTCATATTTATACATACGAGTATCCCCCCTAATATAATGCGACTTCAGAAAATCCCAGCAAGCGCGGAGCGCTAGCAACTATCCCTGCTACTACGATATCGAAGATTTTGTCAAAATGTATGACTACTCGAAGACTACTCCAAATTTTGGGATTTAAAAAAAATTGTATTTCCCCCAAAAAAATAATGGTAATTATCATTTTCAATATAAACTATTACATATTTTTTGCATAAATATAACTATCTATATCTAGACTGATAATTCAATTTATACATTTACAACCACCGTTTTTTTATAAATTATAAGGCATATGCAATAAACATATTTTATAATATAACGAATTTGAAATAAATATTTTGAATTAGATACACGAATAGAAATTATATTATACAAGTTGCATTGATAAACCTAATCACTTCAATTATAGATATTTCATGTATTCGTTGTCATTATATAATGTAGAAATAAACAAATTATTATATTTTCATAATTATAAAAATATACTTTAAATTATATTACATAGAATACATTCTGTTAACATATATCGTATATTTTATATAATATATGATAATAATTTATAATTAATAAAGTATTATTATATATTGTATAAAAGTAAAATATAGTGAATTCTATATTATAAATATATATACTATTGTAATTAAAATATGCATATAAAAACATACGCTTATTATGTTCATCATATTTATAATCGATTTATTCATAATTAATATATTAGTTTGTTATTAGATATCAATTATACATTAAATACATTTTAGTAAAATACCTATGCATAAAATAAAAATGTATTTATATTATAAAGTATACTTTTGAAATTATATTCTATAAATATATAAATTTTGTTTATAATCGAAAATATAGCAATATAATATATATATATATATGTATATATTAAATTTATATTCAGCAACTAAAGTTAAAAGGAAATATTGTATATTATATTATGAGGATTATTTCATATGCCATATTTCCAAATATAATAATGTATATAAGTAATCGACAAGATTACAAATTAAATCTCTGATTGTGATAGTAGTTTGATAGTATACTATTAAATTATATAATATAATATATAATACCATATCTTTGTATTTGAATATGGTTTAGTAATATTTTATAATAAAATATTAGTAATAGTTAATATATTATTAATATTTAAATAAATTGGAATTATTTAGGCTACAATTAAAAATATATAATATTAAAATATAATATATATATAAATAATGATTATCTATTAATGCATCTAAATCTATGAATGTGTTATTGGGTGTATTACTCCGTAATAGTGTAATGTATTAAAAGGGTGTATTAGTCTGGTTTTATATTGGAAAATCAGGTGGGTGTATTTGTCGTGAATAGGAGATGACGAACATGGAAACACCCACCAAAACATGTATATCAGAAAATAATGATTTATTCTTTCTCAAATTTCCAGGCATTATTTATTAACCTAATAGTAGCCCGAATGTAAATTTTCGACTAAAACCAATCATTATTCAAAAGGGTGTATTTGTCTGGTTATACAAAAAATATACATTGAGGGTGTATTTGCCCGTAATAGGAGGTCTATATATATATATATATATATAGATATATATATATATATATATATATATATATATATATATATATATATATATTATATAAAATAATATGCGTATATATTTAATGTTATGTTTATCAACGTATTAAATCCCCGAGAAATATACTTGATAATACTTTATCTCTTAATAATTTTAATTTATTGACGTCCGTAATTCCAGAGATTTCGATTAAATGGAAATCATCTTCATTTGATAATCGGGGTAAATCTTTTCCAGTTAACCCTTTTTTTAAGATTATTTCACAGAATATTTTCAATTCTAGAGTATCGTTCATCCATCTCGACAACTCTTCTGTTGACCATTGATATTCTGAATAAAACTATTATATATCTAAATTTGAAATATCATAATTTTTAAATAAATTTTAAATTTTAAATAAATTTTAAATTTTAAATAAATTTTAAAAATATATATTTCAATAAATATTAACAATTTAAAACACTATCTAATTTTCATTATTGATCCAACTTAAAAAAATATCTGTGTAGCTTATTATATTAATTGTTAGATGTGGATCATTTATTATCATTTTTTCTGACCTGGTAATTGCGTATAACGATTTTAATAAGCACGGCAACGGTAAAACTTGGGAATATCGTATTTCGCTGTGAAATGGTGTACTGTCTAATAAATTATTAATTACCAACAACATATTTTATTATGTAATATAACTTATAAATATAATGATAGCATAAATCAAATTTGGTTGGAATTCCATCTTCACTATATATATATATATATATGTATAGTAAGAGAAATCCACATTATATACGATACCTTGACGTGGTTTTGTGGCTTCTATTGTAAATAGATCTAAATCGTAAGATATGTTTGAGTATTCTGTATCATTATTATTTGATATGTAATTAATATAAATGGATATTAATGATGCAGAAATACTATTCTAACAACACTTCTGGTGCATACCTGTACTATGTATTTGCTAAGTTCTATACTTCTAATAGGATAATATTGGTAGTTTGAAAATGTATTATTAAAATATGCAAACCTAATACATTAGTTTATGTATATAATATATATGTGTGTAAATATTATATATATACCTATCTAATGACTTGACTTAAATAGTATATATATTCATTATTAAATGTTAGGGAAATATAATATTCTGTATTTGTATAATATTATATTTATATATATTTCAATATAATATATTATTTATATTTAAATATTATTAAACTTTATTTAACTTGATTTTATATAATCCATTAAATTAAGTTATTCTAGGGGAAATTTATTTAACACTTTTTTTTTTTCAAAAGTATGCGCTATTTTTCCCCGGTGATTTTTGTATTTATTATAAATTTATACTATTACTCACATAATATACGTTTACATTATTAATTAATAATAATCTATAATTATAAGTTATCATATTTTTAAAGAGAATTTAATTATCTTTTTAATGAAATTCATATTAATGATATATATTTAATTATTAATTAAATATTATTGATTACATAATAAATAATATATATATTTCTTACTGAATAACATAACTAATGTAAATAAAATTAATACATTAACTAATTATACTTTTTTGTAATACCATTATATAGGTAATACAATAGTCTAACTTTTATATGTTGTATTTTAAAATAATTGTTATTAAAAAAGTTACAATAATTTATATTTTGGAAATTACAATATTTTTTTAAATTATTAGAATAATTAATACTATTAAAATAACTATTTACCAATATAAATATGCTATTATTAATATTACAACTTGGGTTATACTTTAATAAGATACATGAATTAATATTATACGATTAACATTATAATAATTATTTTAATCAAATATATTTTATTAATTTTATAAAATATTTTTATAAAAAATTGACAATAATAATCTGTTGATTTGTTAAATATGTTATGCTATTATTAATATTAAAACTTGTTATACATGAATAAGATATATTAATGAATATTATAATAATTATTTTAATTAATTAAATATATTTTATAGAATATTTTTAAAAAAATGTTATATAAAATTTAAAATAATATTCTATATATTTTAAAAATATTTTATTATGATTTAATATATACAATGAAATATAAAATTACAATGAATGATGATACAAGTTAAAACACTGTCTACCTTTATAACATAAACTCACTGTACATATATCGCATCCATATGAAGTTCTCTGTACACATTTTAACACATCTCGACAATAAACACATCATTACTACTATATACAACTACTATGTGGCCTAATATACAACCTCACTAGTTACTATTACCCTGGTAAAAGTATCTAATTTTACAATTGGAATAGAAATGGTTACGGATATGGAGTAAGGGTCAATACATGCATGTAATAAGGCATTTTTATAAGGTAATAAAGAATAGCGAGCGTTGGTTGATATTGATTTTTGAAACAAATAAAATAATTAATAATAGCAATATTAAAATAAGCATAAAAAATATATCTGCAGAATTTTTTTACCAGCCTAATTTTTTACCATCGTAATAACTCCTAAATTGATCTAATTTATAAACTCCATCCATACTCTTATTGTAGTCTATAATCATATTCATTTTTATATTTGTTTCTTCATTAAATCTGCTCTTCGCATCTGAATATTTGACGTCGCCCCGAGTCTTTTTTATCTTTCCATCTAAAATTATAAATTTTATATTCCCAAAATAATGTTGTAATATATATCATAAAAATTTATAGACTATAGACTATCAATATAGAATATCTAAATACAATACTTATTTATATTCAATAAATATACAGTATTTTATATAGATTAAATTTCAAACCAGCATACTACAATTACATCAGAATTGACAGTGTTAATGCTTTCTTCGATATTTATCTTCTGGCTCATCATGTCTTACATTCTTTTTCATTGTTCCGACTAAATGTATTTTCTTTTTATTCAGATCTGTTGCAAGTTTAAGTGAAGTATAATAGTTGAAGGTATATTATTTATTATTTATATAAATTCTTCGAGACTCCGAATCTGTAACCTCCAATCTGTGGAGATTGTTATAGGACTACACAAATATTTAGTATGTGCTCACCTATGTATCCTTTCCCGCAACTGCGTTATTATAAAAACATATACATACACATACACACACATATATATAAATATATATAATATATATTATAAACACATATTTATTATTATATGTGTTTATAATAATGCAGTGGCAGGATATATATATGTATATATTTAATAAATATATTATTCAATTATATTATTCCCTATATATTGATGAAAATTGATAAATACTATAAACATTTAAATTTTACTAATTATGTCTAAAATTACAAGTTTTTAATTTTGATCTTAATTAATTTTAATTGACACAATAAAATAATAAATAATTAGTAGTTTGAAAATATTGTGCTTATAATTAAATATTTTGATTTCATTCTCTTAAATATATACAAATAGAAGGAGCCTTTTCTCGATTTAAATTACTAAGATGCAGTTTGTTTATATAACATCTGTTATCCTGTTGTGTTTGGTTGTAAGCACGGATGCTAACCTATACGAACGTTTAAAGGACTGGTTATATACAGAAGATATCTCTAAAGTCGAAAATGGTATTTATTAATAATATAGTATAACATATAATAATATTAATAATTATTTAAGATAATTAAACATACATTAAATATTATTAAATAACAAATATTTCATAAATATATTACAATATGTAACTAATAAATTATAAAACAGTTTGTCCAGATGATTTAATCACGTGCAAAGTAGACACGACCGGCTACTTTTCATTAAAAAACATCGTTAATAGAATAGAAAGAAATGAAGATGGACAAGTATCGCGAAAAAATATAACCGAATTTATCTCCGAGTCTACATTTGCTGACCACAAATATAGATTAAATAACGGAATAATTAACGAAACAATTGATAAAATAAGCTACGCAGATATTTGGGAAAGTTGGACCAATAATGAAAGTTAGATAACGTTTTAAATCGATAATATTTATTTAAATATATTTTTTAAAAATTAAAATTATGATATATCTAATTTAGATATATAATATTTTATTTCTTCAGAATATCAATGGTCAACAGAAGAGTTGTCGAGATGGATGAACGATACTCTCGAATTGAAAATATTCTGTGAAATAATCTTAAAAAAAGGGTTAACTGGAAAAGATTTACCCCGATTATCAAATGAAGATGATTTCCATTTAATCGAAATCTCTGGAATTACGGACATCATTAAATTAAAATTATTCAGAGAGAAAGTATTATCAAGTATGTTCCTCGGGGATTTAATACGTTGGTAAACACAAAATTAAATACATACGTATAATATTTTATATAATACGTTGTCAATATATATATATATGTTTATGTGTATATATATAATAACAAATTCACAGCGCAAACAAATATATTGGAATTTTCCATAAAGAATTGTGTGTTGGTACTATTTTTCATGTAAATTGTTTTTCGAGCATTTTCATCTTTTAGTTATGAAATTAAGGCAATTGTAGTTATAGCAATATTGTGCGTGTCAAAAAGATTGCCTTCAATAAGAAGAAACATGAACTCAATTAGACACCACAAACTTTAATTTCTACAAATTAAACCGTAAATTATAAACAATAACATAAATAAAATTTGGTTGGAATTCCTTCTTCACTATATATATATATATGTATAGTGAAGAGAAATCCACATTATTTACGATACCTTGACGTGGTTTTGTGGCTTCTATTGTAAATAGATCTAAATCGTAAGATATGTTTTAGTATTCTGTATCATTATTATTTGATATGTAATTCAAATTAATGAAAATTAATGATGCAGAAATACTTTCTAAGAGTTGATTTTAACTTGAAAACCCTTTCAATTTACAAAAGTGTTTTCTAGGGTTTTAATCGAATTTAAAACCGTCTAACATTTGTAAAGGAGTTACGTTTAGCTGAAAAACAAAAAAATAATAAACATTATTAAAAGGGATTTCAAACTCATTAATTATTGAAATACTATTCTGTATATGTATATTTTATATTAAATATATATATATATATATATATATATATATATATATATGTTTAAAGGTTAGAAATTTAAGTTTTTTTCTGTATAATGTGATGTGTGTTCGTTTAGGGAGTTTGTAAATAAGTCTGCAAGTATGGTTAATAATTTTGTTTAGTCGTTTTTCTTGTATTTGAGGTATATTAATTAAAAGTGAGTTGCAGTAGTCAAGTTTAGATAGAATGTAGGCAGATGTGAGTATTTTGAGTGATGTCTGGTTGAGAAGGTGTTTAATTTGTTTTATTTTAAATATTTTATAGTTACATTGCTTAGTTATTAATGAAATATGTTTGTCGAAGGTTAAGTCAGATTCTAATATTACACCTAACGTAGTTATAGTTGTCTTAATGGGTATATCTTTATTTGCAATTTTAATATATGTGATAGGTGGTGGCGTATGACTTTTACTATGGAATATGATGCATTCAGTTTTCTGTAAATTAAATTTCAAGTAATTATAATTAAAGTAATTTTCTAATTTCGTCGTTATGCTATTGATTTCTTTTAGTGTATTCGGTAATTCATTAAAGGTTGTGGAAGTGTAAATGTGTATGTCGTCAGCGTAAATGTGGTATTTAGTATTATAGCAGTTCATAATTAAGTCGATATCGGATATATATATATTAAATAAAAGTGGACCCAAGACAATACCTTGAGGAACTCCGATTTGAGAGCCGTTAAATTTTTTACTCAGTTTATCAGATTTGATATTGAAGGTTCTTCCGGTTAAATATGATTTTATTAGTTGTATTATTGTGTTATGTATTCCAATTGATTGTAATTTAGCGAATAATATGTTGTGGTTTATAGTATCAAAAGCGGCAGTTAAATCTAGTAATATAAGAATTACAAAACGATTATTTTTTATGTTATGAGAAATGTAATTTGTAAGATTTAGTAATAGTGTTTCAGTGTTATGGTAAGGTTTGTAGGCACTCTGCATTGCATTATCTAAACTAGTGAATGCATGAGTGAGTGAGTGAGTGAGTGAGTGAGTGAGTGAGTGAGTGAGTGAGTGAGTGAGTGAGTGAGTGAGTGAGTGAGTGAGTGAGTGAGTGAGTGAGTGAGTGAGTGAGTGAGTGAGTGAGTGAGTGAGTGAGTTAGTGAGTGAGTGAGTGAGTGAGTGAGTGAGTGAGTGAGTGAGTGAGTGAGTGAGTGAGTGAGTGAGTGAATGAGTGAGTGAGTGAGTGAGTGAGTGAGTGAGTGAGTGAGTGAGTGAGTGAGTGAGTGAGTGAGTGAGTGAGTGAGTGAGTGAGTGAGTGAGTGAGTGAGTGAGTGAGTGAGTGAGTGAGTGAGTGAGTGAGTGAGTGAGTGAGTGAATGAATGCACGCGTGCGTGCGTGAATGAGAAGAATAATTAAATAATTAAATAGAAATAATAATAATAATAATAATAATAATTAAATAAATAGAAATTAGATGCAATTTGAGATAAAATATTGCTATTTAATTGCTAATAGAAATATGTACAAAATATCGTTACTATTTTAAGATCGATTATTAAATTATACATTACAATGATTGTGAATATGATAGAATATTTTCTCACTTACATAATATTTCCTTATACACTATATAATTAATATTTAATATATATAATTATATATATAATATTTTTAATATATACAATATTTCCAATATATAGTACACTATATAGTATATTTTTATATTTATTTTAAAACTAAATATTCAACAAAATGAAGAGAAATTAGTTTTCATAAAAATGCAGATTATATATCTGCCATTTACTCACTCACTCACTCACTCACTCACTCACTCACTCACTCACTCACTCACTCACTCACTCACTCACTCACTCACTCACTCACTCACTCACTCACTCACTCACTCACTCACTCACTCACTCACTCACTCACTCACTCACTCACTCACTCACTCACTCACTCACTCACTCACTCACTCACTCACTCACTCACTCACTCACTCACTCACTCACTCACTCACTCACTCACTCACTCACTCACTCACTCACTCACTCACTCACTCACTCACTCACTCACTCACCCACTCACTCACTCACTCACTCACTCACTCACTCACTCACTCAAATAACTTACCATAAATAGAGTTCATTCTCTATATTATACAATATTGAAATAATAGTATAAAAATATATTATATTCATTATTACACATAACATGTATGTATATTATATGCATATAAATCATATATGTTAACAAAATAGACATATATTATAAAATTTATATTATTATATAATATATTTTATATATTGTGTGAGATACTTTGTATGTATTCACATGTAAAAGTACTAACAAAATTAATATATAAGTTTATATATTTTATCCCATGCTTGACCAGTATTTAATATACAATATAGTAAAATGCAGATCCGATTGATGATTTATACATAATCATTAATATATCGAATTTTATAAACATGGTTTTTATTTAAATTTTATAAATAAATGTAGATTAAAAGTACATTACATTACATTATATTAATTTTTATCATCATGATTATCATGACTAAACTAAATTAAATATAAAAAAGTCTTTGGGTACTTTAGCTACTTCAATAGTGAATTACTCTCACATGAAAGATTTATATTAAAACTAACTTACTCACCACCACATTCACTTACTCATATACTAACACTAAGCACTCACCAACTCATTCATATTTAACAGTTAATTACAAGGAACTATATTATAAAGTGCAGAATGAGGTAAGTAATATTTTATAATAAATATATGATTAATTATATATTTATATGTTACATTAATGATAATGATACATGATAAATAAAAGTGGATATATGGATGAATGTATTTATGGATGAATATGTGGATATATAGATGGATGAATGGAGTGATTGGTGGATGCATGGAAGTAAAGGATGTATGGATGGATGTATGGTAGGAATGGTGGATTGATGGATGTATGGAAATAAGAATGAATTGGTGGATTAATTAATTGCTGGATGAGTTTTAATGAGTAATATATTTTACAATAGAATAGGTATAATCAGGGTTTATATGTTAGGGGAGACAATGGATTGGGCCGCATAAACGTTTGAATCTAGAATTTAATAGTATTCCTTCAATTATTTATTTACTAAATCAATAAATAATGTGTATTAGTTTATTGGTAATTAGTTTATATTATTATTAATTAGTTTATATATATTATTAATTAGTTTATATATTTCATTATTAATTAGTTTATATTATATATATGTTATACTATGTGATATTGCAATTCACCATACAATGCGCATATATCATGAATAATCTACAGAGAAAACCACCATTGGGTTAAAAGCTAAACGTAAACTTATGACTCATCATTATATATAACATTCATTTATAAGTATTATTGATTGAATGGTTTATAGATATTAGAAAATCTCAGTTTAATGAAGGTACAACGAACCTATGTTAAAAATAAATTTATACAAATACAATTTATTTTATACCATAGTCAATTACGCAAAATATAATTAAACATATTTTCACACATGAAAGAATATCCTAAAGACTACTCGACGATATATCTTTCGTATAAATAGAAAAGTATGAGATTAAGAATATATATATATATATATATATATATATATATATATAAATATATATAAGGTATATACAAATCAGCATTCCAACATATATTTTATGAACAATCGAAATTGTCTCAAGTGAGGGTTAAAATGAAAAGTTTAGGAATATTAAAACCATCAACGTTATTATCTATTATTAATAGTGATTCACTCTATATATATACCCAATTATTATATATAATTATACATTCAATTATAATATCTAACAATACACCCAATTATAATCTATTTCTCTATACCACAACCGAACAAGCATTTCTAAGAGTTACCTTTACACATGGAAATGCCTGTGTTTCGCAAGCTGACAGTATTGCTAAGTAGAGTGCAACGATGATTGCCTTGAAACTGGTAGGCTTGAGAACCTTGTGTCTCGTGAAATATTTAGCTGACGTAGTCGGGCTTATCACTGCAGTTCACTCGCTGTCTACGATAGTCTATATATACAATGACTAAGAACATACTGAAACTATATTATTATCTATTACTAATATATTATTTATATCTACCAAATAACCCCCAAACAATCTCATCTTCTTATCCCAATTAAATATTTCTACATTATACTTCTTTCTTAATAAAATACCCTCTCCTAAGAACCAACCAATCGTCTTCCTCCTCCTATCCATTATTAGGTACATACACCTGCACCGTGAGCTAAAAGCTGTTTTTGTTGGTATCCTGGTTCAATATTTATTTGGTTGTATTCGTTAATTCATAGTATACGATAGGTATCACTTATAATCTTATTATTTAATCTTCTATTATCTACATATCTTAACATCTGTACTAAGTGCAACTATGTTTTAAAATAAAATTAGAATTTATTTTAAATCAAATAAGAATTTATTTTATATGTAGGTTTCTTTTTTTGTTGGGATTTCCATTTTTTATCACACAATATAGTCATGTACCCATTAGAAAATGTAATAAAGATACACTAATTTACTATTTATTCTAGAATCATTGATAATATATAAAGTGATAGAAATAGTTTAATACACACTATGTATATAATAAATAGTAATACTATCTTAATCATATAACAACTATTACAATGTTAATCAAAATTATAATTAAATATAAAATCTATACTTTTAATTTTAAATTCACATTCTTAGAAAAATATAATACAAGAATTATTAAAACATTTATTAATTTTAAAAATTTATTATTAATAATTAATAATGTAATTCTAGTATTTATTTTTATCGAAATAATAATTGCGATCCGGCTAATCGTGGAGAATACCTGCAACTCTTGTCTAATTTCCGATGTAATAAAGTTTCACCGCTAGGATGAGATGCTAGTTCGCCAACGGGTGGATATATAGATGAGCTGCCGCTAGGCGGCACAGAGCAAAATTAAAATACTTGCCACGATGGTCTAATACCCAGGTGTATACCATATTAGAGACTACGAATGTGTACTATATCGTCTCATACAGAAAAAAAACTGTGGGATGGGAATAAGAGGATTAGAGATAACGCTAATGTGAAATAAACAAATATATCGTAGTAGATACTTAATTGGCCGCAGGGTTCGATTGCCCTCAAAAATTACTCACGGAGTCGCAGAAGATCCTGTGCATGTAGAAGGAAGTGATACGAAGACAACGCAGCAGACGAATTTCGAGAAGAGGCCGTCCTATCAGTTGACCCGTTTACATTGAAGCCGAGCTGCCTATAGCTCCCAGTGTCGCAATGGTGCTGATTGAATAATTGCACCTTCTTGTGACCACCGTACACTTCGTTGCAACTAAAACTGTTATACGTGGAAACGCGTGGATTCCGCAATATTACCGTAGTTGTCGGAGAGGAGATGACAACGCAGGATCAACGATCAACTTTGGAATGTCGAGTCTCACGGTAAAATGATAAACTGGCTAATAAATGATCTACATCTACCAAATAACCCCAACCCAAACAATCTCATTAGTCATATCCATAATCAATATCAAATACATACTTCAATTTTCCATCTTTCCAGCCATCATCTTCTACCTCTATTTCCTTATCAACCTTTACTATTTCTTCTCCTTTATGTTCTCTTAATTTATCCTTAATAGCTACATCTTTCTCTCTATCTACTCCTTTGTTTAACTCATTGTTCATTTCCTTATCATCGCTAATAATACATAGAGCTATTCCAACTAACCACCCGCTTATACTGAATATCTTACCTATGCTTATTTCTGTACTGGCTACTATTATATCAATATTAAAGATAAGAAGATGAGATTGTTCGGGTGGTTATTTGATAGATGTAGATCATTTATTAGCCAATATAACATTTCACAGCGAGACATTCCCAATTATAATATGATCTTTTAAAAGTATATTTTAAGGGGTATATATTCAGAGAAACCCTATTCTTTTCATTATTTATATTAAAAGTTATTAAAATACAATACATTCAGTATGTACTATTCGTAGAAAAATAAATAAATAATGTTACAAACATATTGTATAATATTATTTATATTTGATTATAATTTACCATAATTCTGTTTAATTTGCAAAAATTAAAGTTCGTGGTGTCTAATTGAGTTCATGGTTCTTCTACCTTCTTATTGAAGGCAATCTTTTTGGCACGCACAATATCGCTATAACTACAATTGCCTTAATTTCATAACTATAAAATTAAAATGCTCGAAAATGATTGACATGAAAAATGCTACCAACACACAATTCTTATTGTAAATTCCAATATATTTTTTTGCGCTGTGAATTTTTTATTAAATATATACACATATATATATATATATATATATATATATAGATATATATATATATATATATATATATATATATATATATATATATTATATAAAATAATATGCGTATATATTTAATGTTATGTTTATCAACGTATTAAATCCCCGAGAAATATACTTGATAATACTTTATCTCTTAATAATTTTAATTTATTGACGTCCGTAATTCCAGAGATTTCGATTAAATGGAAATCATCTTCATTTGATAATCGGGGTAAATCTTTTCCAGTTAACCCTTTTTTTAAGATTATTTCACAGAATATTTTCAATTCTAGAGTATCGTTCATCCATCTCGACAACTCTTCTGTTGACCATTGATATTCTGAATAAAACTATTATATATCTAAATTTGAAATATCATAATTTTTAAATAAATTTTAAATTTTAAATAAATTTTAAATTTTAAATAAATTTTAAAAATATATATTTCAATAAATATTAACAATTTAAAACACTATCTAATTTTCATTATTGATCCAACTTAAAAAATATCTGTGTAGCTTATTATATTAATTGTTAGATGTGGATCATTTATTATCATTTTTTCTGACCTGGTAATTGCGTATAACGATTTTAATAAGCACGGCAACGGTAAAACTTGGGAATATCGTATTTCGCTGTGAAATGGTGTACTGTCTAATAAATTATTAATTACCAACAACATATTTTATTATGTAATATAACTTATAAATATAATGATAGCATAAATCAAATTTGGTTGGAATTCCATCTTCACTATATATATATATATATGTATAGTAAGAGAAATCCACATTATATACGATACCTTGACGTGGTTTTGTGGCTTCTATTGTAAATAGATCTAAATCGTAAGATATGTTTGAGTATTCTGTATCATTATTATTTGATATGTAATTAATATAAATGGATATTAATGATGCAGAAATACTATTCTAACAACACTTCTGGTGCATACCTGTACTATGTATTTGCTAAGTTCTATACTTCTAATAGGATAATATTGGTAGTTTGAAAATGTATTATTAAAATATGCAAACCTAATACATTAGTTTATGTATATAATATATATGTGTGTAAATATTATATATATACCTATCTAATGACTTGACTTAAATAGTATATATATTCATTATTAAATGTTAGGGAAATATAATATTCTGTATTTGTATAATATTATATTTATATATATTTCAATATAATATATTATTTATATTTAAATATTATTAAACTTTATTTAACTTGATTTTATATAATCCATTAAATTAAGTTATTCTAGGGGAAATTTATTTAACACTTTTTTTTTTTCAAAAGTATGCGCTATTTTTCCCCGGTGATTTTTGTATTTATTATAAATTTATACTATTACTCACATAATATACGTTTACATTATTAATTAATAATAATCTATAATTATAAGTTATCATATTTTTAAAGAGAATTTAATTATCTTTTTAATGAAATTCATATTAATGATATATATTTAATTATTAATTAAATATTATTGATTACATAATAAATAATATATATATTTCTTACTGAATAACATAACTAATGTAAATAAAATTAATACATTAACTAATTATACTTTTTTGTAATACCATTATATAGGTAATACAATAGTCTAACTTTTATATGTTGATTGTATTTTAAAATAATTGTTATTAAAAAAGTTACAATAATTTATATTTTGGAAATTACAATATTTTTTTAAATTATTAGAATAATTAATACTATTAAAATAACTATTTACCAATATAAATATGCTATTATTAATATTACAACTTGGGTTATACTTTAATAAGATACATGAATTAATATTATACGATTAACATTATAATAATTATTTTAATCAAATATATTTTATTAATTTTATAAAATATTTTTATAAAAAATTGACAATAATAATCTGTTGATTTGTTAAATATGTTATGCTATTATTAATATTAAAACTTGTTATACATGAATAAGATATATTAATGAATATTATAATAATTATTTTAATTAATTAAATATATTTTATAGAATATTTTTAAAAAAATGTTATATAAAATTTAAAATAATATTCTATATATTTTAAAAATATTTTATTATGATTTAATATATACAATGAAATATAAAATTACAATGAATGATGATACAAGTTAAAACACTGTCTACCTTTATAACATAAACTCACTGTACATATATCGCATCCATATGAAGTTCTCTGTACACATTTTAACACATCTCGACAATAAACACATCATTACTACTATATACAACTACTATGTGGCCTAATATACAACCTCACTAGTTACTATTACCCTGGTAAAAGTATCTAATTTTACAATTGGAATAGAAATGGTTACGGATATGGAGTAAGGGTCAATACATGCATGTAATAAGGCATTTTTATAAGGTAATAAAGAATAGCGAGCGTTGGTTGATATTGATTTTTGAAACAAATAAAATAATTAATAATAGCAATATTAAAATAAGCATAAAAAATATATCTGCAGAATTTTTTTACCAGCCTAATTTTTTACCATCGTAATAACTCCTAAATTGATCTAATTTATAAACTCCATCCATACTCTTATTGTAGTCTATAATCATATTCATTTTTATATTTGTTTCTTCATTAAATCTGCTCTTCGCATCTGAATATTTGACGTCGCCCCGAGTCTTTTTTATCTTTCCATCTAAAATTATAAATTTTATATTCCCAAAATAATGTTGTAATATATATCATAAAAATTTATAGACTATAGACTATCAATATAGAATATCTAAATACAATACTTATTTATATTCAATAAATATACAGTATTTTATATAGATTAAATTTCAAACCAGCATACTACAATTACATCAGAATTGACAGTGTTAATGCTTTCTTCGATATTTATCTTCTGGCTCATCATGTCTTACATTCTTTTTCATTGTTCCGACTAAATGTATTTTCTTTTTATTCAGATCTGTTGCAAGTTTAAGTGAAGTATAATAGTTGAAGGTATATTATTTATTATTTATATAAATTCTTCGAGACTCCGAATCTGTAACCTCCAATCTGTGGAGATTGTTATAGGACTACACAAATATTTAGTATGTGCTCACCTATGTATCCTTTCCCGCAACTGCGTTATTATAAAAACATATACATACACATACACACACATATATATAAATATATATAATATATATTATAAACACATATTTATTATTATATGTGTTTATAATAATGCAGTGGCAGGATATATATATGTATATATTTAATAAATATATTATTCAATTATATTATTCCCTATATATTGATGAAAATTGATAAATACTATAAACATTTAAATTTTACTAATTATGTCTAAAATTACAAGTTTTTAATTTTGATCTTAATTAATTTTAATTGACACAATAAAATAATAAATAATTAGTAGTTTGAAAATATTGTGCTTATAATTAAATATTTTGATTTCATTCTCTTAAATATATACAAATAGAAGGAGCCTTTTCTCGATTTAAATTACTAAGATGCAGTTTGTTTATATAACATCTGTTATCCTGTTGTGTTTGGTTGTAAGCACGGATGCTAACCTATACGAACGTTTAAAGGACTGGTTATATACAGAAGATATCTCTAAAGTCGAAAATGGTATTTATTAATAATATAGTATAACATATAATAATATTAATAATTATTTAAGATAATTAAACATACATTAAATATTATTAAATAACAAATATTTCATAAATATATTACAATATGTAACTAATAAATTATAAAACAGTTTGTCCAGATGATTTAATCACGTGCAAAGTAGACACGACCGGCTACTTTTCATTAAAAAGCATCGTTAATAGAATAGAAAGAAATGAAGATGGACAAGTATCGCGAAAAAATATAACCGAATTTATCTCCGAGTCTACATTTGCTGACCACAAATATAGATTAAATAACGGAATAATTAACGAAACAATTGATAAAATAAGCTACGCAGATATTTGGGAAAGTTGGACCAATAATGAAAGTTAGATAACGTTTTAAATCGATAATATTTATTTAAATATATTTTTTAAAAATTAAAATTATGATATATCTAATTTAGATATATAATATTTTATTTCTTCAGAATATCAATGGTCAACAGAAGAGTTGTCGAGATGGATGAACGATACTCTCGAATTGAAAATATTCTGTGAAATAATCTTAAAAAAAGGGTTAACTGGAAAAGATTTACCCCGATTATCAAATGAAGATGATTTCCATTTAATCGAAATCTCTGGAATTACGGACATCATTAAATTAAAATTATTCAGAGAGAAAGTATTATCAAGTATGTTCCTCGGGGATTTAATACGTTGGTAAACACAAAATTAAATACATACGTATAATATTTTATATAATACGTTGTCAATATATATATATATGTTTATGTGTATATATATAATAACAAATTCACAGCGCAAACAAATATATTGGAATTTTCCATAAAGAATTGTGTGTTGGTACTATTTTTCATGTAAATTGTTTTTCGAGCATTTTCATCTTTTAGTTATGAAATTAAGGCAATTGTAGTTATAGCAATATTGTGCGTGTCAAAAAGATTGCCTTCAATAAGAAGAAACATGAACTCAATTAGACACCACAAACTTTAATTTCTACAAATTAAACCGTAAATTATAAACAATAACATAAATAAAATTTGGTTGGAATTCCTTCTTCACTATATATATATATATGTATAGTGAAGAGAAATCCACATTATTTACGATACCTTGACGTGGTTTTGTGGCTTCTATTGTAAATAGATCTAAATCGTAAGATATGTTTTAGTATTCTGTATCATTATTATTTGATATGTAATTCAAATTAATGAAAATTAATGATGCAGAAATACTTTCTAAGAGTTGATTTTAACTTGAAAACCCTTTCAATTTACAAAAGTGTTTTCTAGGGTTTTAATCGAATTTAAAACCGTCTAACATTTGTAAAGGAGTTACGTTTAGCTGAAAAACAAAAAAATAATAAACATTATTAAAAGGGATTTCAAACTCATTAATTATTGAAATACTATTCTGTATATGTATATTTTATATTAAATATATATATATATATATATATATATATATATATTTATATATGTGAATTATTTTTCATATAGTTGATTCGTAATATAATCCTGAAATACTCTTTATACTTTTTAATGTTATCAAAACTATGTTATCAAAAAATAAATATTGTTTTATACCAATAAAATGTATTTATAAGTATATTTTTAATAGTCGTATTAATAACACTGTAAAAATTAGGATAGAGAGTGGCCAATTTTTAGGATACGGAAGACCCCTGATATTTGTATTATAACCTAATTAAAGTACATGATTAAATAATCAATTAGGGTACGAAATGGTTCATTTATAGGGTACACCAGTACTATATTTCAGAATACAAGAAGTTCGAAAATACACAATTGTTTTGTGTACTCTAATATTATATGCATTGTTTATACATTGAGAATACGCAAATGTATATAATAAATAAATTAAAATAATTACAACTATAAGTGGAATAAACTAAAAATATACCATTTTTGTATTTTTATTGCGTGCATTGTATAAAAAAGTAGATGTGCTGTATGTAATTTATTTGATAACATTCATTTATCCATCATTGAACTAATATTTTAGTAAATCATATATATGCGATGATGAATAACATATTACTTATTATATTTAACAATAATTATATAATATAATAAATCCGGTATTATATAATTAATTTATATATAAAGTATACATATATTTATAGTTAATAAATAGATTACATATAACATACATTATAGTATTTAATATTATTATAATAAATTTAATAATAATTAATAATAACTTCCGCTCTCCTCTAGTAGATAGTATAAGGTAGATAGTCTCCATCTCCATCCCCCTCTCCCACTCCCTCTTCATATTCCATCTCCCACTCACTCTGCCACTCCCTTCCCTCTCCCTCTCCCACTCCCTCTTCTCTCCCTCTCCATCCCTTCTTCCACTCCCTCCCCTCTCCCTCTATATAGTATTTGATTACTTATAATGAAGTTCTAGAGTACAGTAGTTAATTATTGTGTATAGGTTATATTCCTATACTTGTTAATTGAATTTTTGTTATATAATTGTTATTCTATATATATACTAATATGATTAATATGATGTAGTGGCGTGCGCAATTTGTACTGCTACGCAATTTGTATGGAGTTCATGACTTAGATTATTTTTTTTGCAATTATATGCTAAAAAATTATTTAGACTTTTTTTGATTTATCCAATAATATACAATATTATTTATTGCCTTATATCTAACTTAACTTAACTTTACCTTTTATCTAACTTAACTTTATCTTATAACTAACTTAACTGTACATTATATCTAACTTAACTTTACTTTATATCGAACTTAACTTTACATTTAATTTACCTTATATTTAAATTAACTTAACTCTACCTTAACTTTACCTTATATCTAACTTAATTCTACCTTATATTTAACTTAACTTTACAAAATATCTAACTTAACTTTACCTTTTATCTAACTTTCATTAATATATTAATACATTGATACATTATATAAATACTTTACATGAATATATTAATATATTATATTACTATATTAATACATTAATATATTACATCAATACATTACATTATACATAAATAAATCATATACATATATAAATACATTAATACCTTACATTTAAATATATATATTTAAACACACACACGAGTTATACAAATAGTTATGTTATTTTAAAATATTAAAAATAATAATGGTGCTAAATTAATAATAATAAATTCTAAATTAATATTTTTTAAACTTAATTACATAATATATAATTAATTTAAATAAAACATAAAGAATGATGATAAACAGTTAAATGTGGTAGGCCTAAAAAGGACTCGTTTGTTGATAACAAAAAAGAAAAATGAGAGTAGAAAATGAGAACAGAACAAATTATTAACCGCTGACAAAATCTGAATAAATATTAATATATATCATACTATTATTTTCACACTATTGTTTAAATCTAATTATGAACTTGTTGAGGATCAGAATATTCCTTATCTCTCATGTAATTAACGTATACAAGCTTATCTAAGTAGTAGAAAATTAAATTCAATTTTATTACTATCCACTAGCTAACTAGATGCAGAAAATACAATGAAATGGGGAATCACATTTTTTCATGTTCGTCTAAATCTTTTTCAGTTCTTTGCATATCGAATACATATTCAGTTAGTTTTTTCCAAGTTATATGTTCGACATCATAGCCTAATATATAATTATATAATGGTGGATGTAATTAACAATATAAATTAGTTAATATATCTCTCTTTTTATGATAACTCAATAGAATATTCTATGTTGCTTGCTAAGTAAATTCCATACTTACTAATATCGAATAGTATTAATTTAATTCATCGAATCTAAAGGTTATATTGGCGATTATACAGTTAATTCTTTTTCAGCTAATTTTAGGGCCAAGTGAGAAGATGAGGTTATTTCCCTTGAGTGAGTGAGTTAATGTGTGATTGGATAAATATGTGATTGAGTGAAGAGTGAGTGAGTGAGTGAGTAAGTCAGTGAATGAGTGAGTGTTGATTGAGTGAGTTAGAGTGAGTGAGTGAGTGAGGAGTGAGTTAGTGAGTGAGTGAGTAAATAAGTCAATGAGTGAGTGTTGAGTGAGTGGTAAATGAGTGAATGAGTCAATGAGTGAGTGAGTGAGATAATATATATATTCTAATATATATTCTAATATGTATTCTAATATATACTCTAATATATACTCTAATATATATTTTAATGTATATTCTAATATGTATTCTAATATATATTATAATTATATTCTAATTGTATTCTAATATATATTCTAATTGTATTCTAATATATATTCTAATCGTATTCTAATTGTATTCTAAAATATATTCTAATTGTATTCTAATATATATTCTAATTGTATTCTAATATATATTCTAATTGTATTCTAATATATATTTTAATTGTATTCTAATTGTTTTCTAATATATATTCTAATTGTATTCTAATTGTATTCTAATATATATTTTAATTGTATTCTAATATAAATTCTAATATATATTCTAATTGTATTCTAATATATATTCTAATTGTATTCTAATATAAATTTTAATATATATTCTAATTGTATTCTAATATATATTCTAATTGTATTCTAATATAAATTCTAATATATATTCTAATTGTATTTTAATATAAATTCTAATATATATTCTAATATAAATTCTAATATAAATTCTAATATATATTCTAATCGTATACTAATATATATTCTAATTGTATTCTAATATATATTCTAATTATATTCTAATTGTATTCTAATATATATCCTAATTGTATTCTAATATATATTCTAATTATATTCTAATATAAATTCTAATATATATTCTAATTGTATTCTAATATATATTATAATATGTATTCTAATATATATACTAATTGTATTCTAATATAAATTCTAATATATATTCTAATATATATCCTAATTGTATTCTAATATAAATTCTAATATTTATTCTAATTGTATTCTAATATATATTCTAATATATATTCTAATTGTATTCTAATATATATTCTAATTGTATTCTAATTGTATTCTAATATATATTTTAATTGTATTCTAATTGTTTTCTAATATATATTCTAATTATATTCTAATTGTATTCAAATATATATTCTAATTGTATTCTAATATATATTCTAACTGTATTATAATATATATTCTAATATGTATTCTAATTGTATTCTAATTGTATTCTAATTATATTCTAATTGTATTCTAAAATATATTCTAATTGTATTCTAATATATATTCTAATTGTATTCTAATATATATTCTAATTGTATTCTAATTGTATTCTAATATATATTCTAATTGTATTCTAATTGTATTCTAATATATATTCTAATATATATTCTAATTGTATTCTAATATATATTCTAACTGTATTCTAATATATATTCTAATATGTATTCTAATTGTATTCTAATTGTATTCTAATATATATTCTAATATATATTCTAATTGTATTCTAATATATATTCTAATTGTATTCTAATATATATTCTAATTGTATTCTAATGCATATTCTAATTGTATTCTAATATATATTCTAATTGTATTCTAACTGTATTATAATATATATTCTAATATGTATTCTAATTGTATTCTAATTGTATTCTAATATATATTCTAATATATATTTTAATTGTATTCTAATTGTTTTCTAATATATATTCTAATTATATTCAAATTGTATTCTAATATATATTCTAATTGTATTCTAATATATATTCTAACTGTATTCTAATATATATTCTAATTGTATTCTAATATATATTCTAATTGTATTCTAATTGTATTCTAATATATATTTTAATTGTATTCTAATTGTTTTCTAATATATATTCTAATTATATTCTAATTGTATTCTAATATATATTCTAATTGTATTCTAATATATATTCTAACTGTATTATAATATATATTCTAATATGTATTCTAATTGTATTCTAATTGTATTCTAATTGTATTCTAATATATATTCTAATATATATTCTAATTGTATTCTAAAATATATTCTAATTGTATTCTAATATATATTCTAATTGTATTCTAATATATATTCTAATTGTATTCTAATTGTATTCTAATATATATTTTAATTGTATTCTAATTGTTTTCTAATATATATTCTAATTATATTCTAATTGTATTCTAATATATATTCTAATTGTATTCTAATTGTATTCTAATATATATTTAATTGTATTCTAATTGTTTTCTAATATATATTCTAATTATATTCTAATTGTATTCTAATATATATTCTAATTGTATTCTAATATATATTCTAATTGTTTTCTAATATATATTCTAATTATATTCTAATTGTATTCTAATATATATTCTAATATATATTCTAATTGTATTCTAATATATATTCTAACTGTATTCTAATATATATTCTAATATGTATTCTAATTGTATTCTAATTGTATTCTAATATATATTCTAATATATATTCTAATTGTATTCTAATATATATTCTAATTGTATTCTAATATATATTCTAATTGTATTCTAATGCATATTCTAATTGTATTCTAATATATATTCTAATTGTATTCTAACTGTATTATAATATATATTCTAATATGTATTCTAATTGTATTCTAAATGTATTCTAATATATATTATAATATATATTTTAATTGTATTCTAATTGTTTTCTAATATATATTCTAATTATATTCAAATTGTATTCTAATATATATTCTAATTGTATTCTAATATATATTCTAACTGTATTCTAATATATATTCTAATATGTATTCTAATTGTATTCTAATATATATTCTAATTGTATTCTAAAATATATTCTAATTGTATTCTAATATATATTCTAATTGTATTCTAATATATATTCTAATTGTATTCTAATTGTATTCTAATATATATTTTAATTGTATTCTAATTGTTTTCTAATATATATTCTTATTATATTCTAATTATATTCTAATATATATTCTAATTGTATTCTAATATATATTCTAACTGTTTTATAATATATATTCTAATATGTATTCTAATTGTATTCTAATTGTATTCTAATATATATTCTAATATATATTCTAATTGTATTCTAAAATATATTCTAATTGTATTCTAATATATATTCTAATTGTATTCTAATATATATTCTAATATATATTCTAATATATATTCTAATTGTATTCTAAAATATATTCTAATTGTATTCTAATATATATTCTAATTGTATTCTAATATATATTCTAATTGTATTCTAATTGTATTCTAATATATATTTTAATTGTATTCTAATTGTTTTCTAATATATATTCTAATTATATTCTAATTGTATTCTAATATATATTCTAATTGTATTCTAATTGTATTCTAATATATATTTTAATTGTATTCTAATTGTTTTCTAATATATATTCTAATTATATTCTAATTGTATTCTAATATATATTCTAATTGTATTCTAATATATATTCTAATTGTTTTCTAATATATATTCTAATTATATTCTAATTGTATTCTAATATATATTCTAATATATATTCTAATTGTATGCTAATATATATTCTAACTGTATTCTAATATATATTCTAATATGTATTCTAATTGTATTCTAATTGTATTCTAATATATATTCTAATATATATTCTAATTGTATTCTAATATATATTCTAATTGTATTCTAATATATATTCTAATTGTATTCTAATGCATATTCTAATTGTATTCTAATATATATTCTAATTGTATTCTAACTGTATTATAATATATATTCTAATATGTATTCTAATTGTATTCTAATTGTATTCTAATATATATTCTAATATATATTTTAATTGTATTCTAATTGTTTTCTAATATATATTCTAATTATATTCAAATTGTATTCTAATATATATTCTAATTGTATTCTAATATATATTCTAACTGTATTCTAATATATATTCTAATATGTATTCTAATTGTATTCTAATTGTATTCTAATATATATTCTAATTGTATTCTAAAATATATTCTAATTGTATTCTAATATATATTCTAATTGTATTCTAATATATATTCTAATTGTATTCTAATTGTATTCTAATATATATTTTAATTGTATTCTAATTGTTTTCTAATATATATTCTAATTATATTCTAATTGTATTCTAATATATATTCTAATTGTATTCTAATATATATTCTAACTGTATTATAACTGTATTCTAATATATATTCTAATATGTATTCTAATTGTATTCTAATTGTATTCTAATTGTATTCTAATTGTATTCTAATTGTATTCTAATATATATTCTAATATATATTCTAATTGTATTCTAATATATATTCTAATTGTATTCTAATATATATTCTAATTGTATTCTAATATATATCCTAATTGTATTCTAATATATATTCTAATTATATTCTAATATATATTATAATATGTATTCTAATATATATACTAATATATATTATAATAGTATTATGATATGAATTCTAAAATACATTCTAAAAAAATATTCCAATATATATTTAATATGATATTATATTCTAATATAAATTCTAATATATATTCTAATATATATTCTAATATATATCCTAATTGTATTCTAATATAAATTCTAATATATATTCTAATTGTATTCTAATATATATTCTAATTGTATTCTAATATATATTCTAATATATATTCTAATTGTATTCTAATGTATATTCTAATTAATATTATAATATGTCATCTAAAATATATTCTAATATATATTCGAATTGTATTATAATGCATATTTTAATTGTATTCTAATATATATTATAATATATATTCTAATATATATTTTAATATATATTTTAATAAATATTCTAAGTGTATTCTAATTGTATTCTAATATGTATTCTAATTGTATTCTAATATATATTCTAATTGTTTTCTAATATATATTCTAATCGTATTATAATACATATCCTAATTGTATTCTAATATATATTCTAATTGTATTATAATATATATTCTAATTGTATTATAAAATATATTCTAATATATATTCTAAATTTATTCTAATATATATTCTAATTATATTCTAATATAAATTCTAATATATATTCTAATTGTTTTCTAATATATATTCTAATTGTATTCTAATATATATTCTAATATAAATTCTAATATATATTCTAATTGTATTTTAATATATATTTTAATTGTATTCTAATATAAATTCTAAAATACATTCTAAAAAATATTCTAATATATATTTAAATATATATTCTAATTGTATTCTAATATATATTCTAATTATATTCTAATTATATTCTAATATATATTCTAATTGTATTCTAATATATATTCTAATTATATTCTAATTATATTCTAATATATATCCTAATTGTATTCTAATATAAATTATAATATATATTCTAATTGTATTTTAATATATATTTTAATTGTATTCTAATATGAATTCTAAAATACATTCTAAAAAATATTCTAATATATATTTAAATATATATTCTAATTGTATTCTAATATAAATTCTAATATATATTCTAATTGTATTCTAATATATATTCTAATTGTATTCTAATATAAATTATAATATATATTCTAATTGTATTCTAATATATATTCTAATTATATTCAAATTGTATTCTAATATATATTCTAATTGTATTCTAATATATATTCTAACTGTATTATAATATATATTCTAATATGTATTCTAATTGTATTCTAATTGTATTCTAATATATATTCTAATTGTATTCTAAAATATATTCTAATTGTATTCTAATATATATTCTAATTGTATTCTAATATATATTCTAATTGTATGCTAATTGTAATCTAATATATATTTTAATTGTATTCTAATTGTTTTCTAATATATATTCTAATTATATTCTAATTGTATTCTAATATATATTCTAATTGTATTCTAATATATATTCTAACTGTATTCTAATATATATTCTAATTGTATTCTAATATATATTCTAATATATATTCTAATATATATTCTAATAAATATTCTAATCTATATTCTAATACGTATTCTAATATATATTCGAATTGTATTCTAATATATATTATAACTGTATTCTAATATGTATTCTAATTGTATTCTAATATTTATTCTAATTGTATTCTAATATATATTCTAATATATATTCTAATAAATATTCTAATATATATTCTAATACGTATTCTAATATATATTCTAATTGTATTCAAATATATATTCTAATATGTATTTTAATTGTATTCTAATTGTATTCTAATATATATTCTCATATATATTCTAATTATATTCTAATATATATTCTAATTATATTCTAATTGTATTCTAATATATATTTTAATATATATTTTAATCGTATTCTAATATATATTCTAATTATATTAGAATATATATTCTAATTGTATTCTAACATGTATTCTAATATATATTCTAATATATATCCTAATTGTATTCTAATATAAATTCTAATATATATTCTAATTGTATTCTAATATATATTCTAATTGTATTCTAATATATATTCTAATATATATTCTAATTGTATTCTAATGTATATTCTAATTAATATTATAATATGTCATCTAAAATATATTCTAATATATATTCGAATTGTATTATAATGCATATTTTAATTGTATTCTAATATATATTATAATATATATTCTAATATATATTTTAATATATATTTTAATAAATATTCTAAGTGTATTCTAATTGTATTCTAATATGTATTCTAATTGTATTCTAATATATATTCTAATTGTTTTCTAATATATATTCTAATCGTATTATAATATATATCCTAATTTTATTCTAATATATATTCTAATTGTATTATAATATATATTCTAATTGTATTATAAAATATATTCTAATATATATTCTAAATTTATTCTAATATATATTCTAATTATATTCTAATATAAATTCTAATATATATTCTAATTGTTTTCTAATATATATTCTAATTGTATTCTAATATATATTCTAATATAAATTCTAATATATATTCTAATTGTATTTTAATATATATTTTAATTGTATTCTAATATAAATTCTAAAATACATTCTAAAAAATATTCTAATATATATTTAAATATATATTCTAATTGTATTCTAATATATATTCTAATTATATTCTAATTATATTCTAATATATATTCTAATTGTATTCTAATATATATTCTAATTATATTCTAATTATATTCTAATATATATCCTAATTGTATTCTAATATAAATTATAATATATATTCTAATTGTATTTTAATATATATTTTAATTGTATTCTAATATGAATTCTAAAATACATTCTAAAAAATATTCTAATATATATTTAAATATATATTCTAATTGTATTCTAATATAAATTCTAATATATATTCTAATTGTATTCTAATATATATTCTAATTGTATTCTAATATAAATTATAATATATATTCTAATTGTATTCTAATATATATTCTAATTATATTCAAATTGTATTCTAATATATATTCTAATTGTATTCTAATATATATTCTAACTGTATTATAATATATATTCTAATATGTATTCTAATTGTATTCTAATTGTATTCTAATATATATTCTAATTGTATTCTAAAATATATTCTAATTGTATTCTAATATATATTCTAATTGTATTCTAATATATATTCTAATTGTATTCTAATTGTAATCTAATATATATTTTAATTGTATTCTAATTGTTTTCTAATATATATTCTAATTATATTCTAATTGTATTCTAATATATATTCTAATTGTATTCTAATATATATTCTAACTATATTCTAATATATATTCTAATTGTATTCTAATATATATTCTAATATATATTCTAATATATATTCTAATAAATATTCTAATATATATTCTAATACGTATTCTAATATATATTCGAATTGTATTCTAATATATATTATAACTGTATTCTAATATGTATTCTAATTGTATTCTAATATTTATTCTAATTGTATTCTAATATATATTCTAATATATATTCTAATATATATTCTAATAAATATTCTAATATATATTCTAATACGTATTCTAATATATATTCTAATTGTATTCAAATATATATTCTAATATGTATTTTAATTGTATTCTAATTGTATTCTAATATATATTCTCATATATATTCTAATTATATTCTAATATATATTCTAATTATATTCTAATTGTATTCTAATATATATTTTAATATATATTTTAATCGTATTCTAATATATATTCTAATTATATTAGAATATATATTCTAATTGTATTCTAACATGTATTCTAATATATATTCTAATATGTATTCTAATAAATATTCTAATAGGTATTCTAATATATATTTTAATATATATTCTAATTGTATTCTAATATATATTATAAAATGTATTCTAATATATATATACTAATATATATTCTAATATGTATTTGAATTGTATTCGAATTGTATTCGAATTGTATTCGAATTGTATTCGAATTGTATTCTAATATATATTCTAATTATATTCTAATTATATTCTAATATATATCCTAATTGTATTCTAATATATATTCTAATTATATTCTAATATATATTCTAATATAAATTCTAATATATATTATAATAGTATTATGATATGAATTCTAAAATACATTCTAAAAAATATTCCAATATATATTTAATATGATATTATATTCTAATTGTATTCTAATATATATTCTAATATATATCCTAATTGTATTCTAATATAAATTCTAATATATATTCTAATTGTATTCTAATATATATTCTAATTGTATTCTAATATATATTCAAATTGTATTCTAATGTATATTCTAATTAATATTATAATATGTCTTCTAAAATATATTCTAATATATATTCGAATTGTATTCTAATGCGTATTCTAATTGTATTCTAATATATATTATAATATATATTCTAATATAAATTTTAATATATATTCTAAGTGTATTCTAATTGTATTCTAATATGTATTCTAATTGTATTCTAATATATATTCAAATTGTTTTCTAATATATATTCTAATTGTATTATAATATATATCCTAATTGTATTCTAATATATATTCTAATTGTATTATAATATATATTTTAATTGTATTCTAAAATGAATTCTAAAATACATTCTAAAAAATATTCTAATATGTATTCTAATAAATATTCTAATATGCATTCTAATATATATTTTAATATATATTATAATTGTATTCTATATATATTATAATTGTACTCTAATATGTATTCTAAAATACATTCTAAAAAATATTCTAATATATATTTAAATATATATTCTAATTGTATTCTAATATATATTCTAATTATATACTAATTGTATTCTAATATATATTTTAATATATATTTTAATCGTATTCTAATATATATTCTAATTGTATTAGAATATATATTCTAATTGTATTCTAATATATATTCTAATTGTATTCTAATATATATTCTAATTGTATTAGAATATATATGCTAATTGTATTCTAATATATATTCTAATAAATATTCTAATATGTATTCTAATATATATTTTAATATATATTCTTATTGTATTCTAATATATATTATAATATGTATTCTAATATATATACTAATATATATTCTAATTGTATTCTAATATGTATTCTAATTGTATTCTATTTGTATTCTAATTGTATTCTAATATATATTCTAATTATATTCTAATTGTATTCTAATATATATTTTAATTGTATTCTAATATATATTCTAATGTATTAGAATATATATTCTAATTGTATTCTAATATATATACTAATATATATTATAATTGTATTCAAAAATGAATTCTAAATACATTCTAAAAAATATTCTAATATATATTTAAATATATATTCTAATTGTATTCTAATTGTATTCTAATATATATTTTAATCATATTCTAATATGTATTCTAATTGTATTAGAATATATATTCTAATTGTATTCTAATATATATTCTAATATGTATTCTAATAAATATTCTAATATGCATTCTAATACATATTTTAATATATATTATAATTGTATTCTAATATATATTATAATTGTATTCTAATATATATTATAATTGTATTCTAATATGTATTCTAAAATACATTCTAAATAATATTTAAATATATATTCTAATGTATACGTGAGTAAATATTCTAAATTAAAAGTAAGATGCTCACCGATAAAATTATGATGGATATTTGCGGAGAAGAGGCCAACACAGATTTTAATTGTTGTAAAGAGACTATGAATTCTTCATAGGAGTTATGACAAGATAACAAGGTCAGCCGATTAGTGGTCTTCTTATATTCGGATTCAGACTAAATAATGTTATATGATAATTACTGGTAGTAAAATATTACACAACATGAAATCAAATACAGCTTATGAATATACAATGAATTTATATAAATAATTCATTATATATATATACATATATATGATAAACATACAAGAGCCTATATATTTGTATATGTATTAAATTAACTTATTATATTAGATATCTTAATGTAGTTGTAAATAAGATCAAATAGACTTAAACGCTATGTATATGAATACGTTATCTCAGCATCGAATTTATAGGCATAGGATTCAATTTGAATATCAACTAAAAAGCCCTCCGAGGTAACCATTTTGAAGCAATCGATGAGAGCTGTGAATCTGAGAACATTAAATCTGCCGTCGATATCGACATAAACAGCTGAAGCTTCGCAACCTCCACAGCGTCTTGGTAAAATCGCTTGCATCGTTAATTTCAAGAGAGTCGCTGATTCAGTGAAATTTGAGTGAATTAGGCAAAGTATCGCAATGTTTACTGCGAAAATATAGTTACTGAATATTGTAATGGTAAGGAAACTATTCCGTTGAATATATATATTCACGACAATGTATGAGATATGCAGACAAGAATAATGTAATATGCACACTTAATTGTTAATATTAATTAGTTGCTAATCATAACATATTCTTAATAATATATCATATCTAAATTCAAATCACAATTCTAATATTATAAGAGAAATGGAGATTTCGAATAACATGCAATTTGCCTGTTGAATGTTTTCCCCGCAATTCATAAATACTCTTCGACTTCGAAGTCGTAGGAAATATAGTTTCATCTAAATGATCTAGAACTGGTTTTTCTCCCAATCTAGACAGCAGCTGTTTAACGGAGATTCACTGTTATCATTAGTAATCTGTAAGTATGAATAATAATTATTATAATTACTATAGAAATAAGATATACAACTAGTAAAATAATAAGTAGTTATATTTAATGTAAGTAAGTAACTAAAGTAATATAATATTATTATCATAACACTAGATAATTTCAAATACTTTATTAATTGCTCATTTATTCTCATATTTTCGCATAAATAACTAATATGTTACTTTAAAATATAATAACTTTAATACAAAGCATTATAAAATAAATGATATATAGAATATACTGATTATTAAATACTAAATATTATAATAATCTAATTTGATAATATTAGATTATTATAATTAATAACTCATTTTTTCAAGATTATATAATAATGAATAAGTCAATAATTTAATGTTTATGTATTAACACATTAAATTATATTCTATAAAATTCAATACTAAATAAATATCAGAATTACAATTATATAAAAATATAAATATATATAAATATAAATATTAAAATTTAAAGAATTTCAATATTATGTATTAACATATAATAATATTCCTTAACATGAGTAGAAAGGATAAAACTTATAAATTTGATTTACAATATATCTATTTAATAAATAGGTTAAATAGAATTGTACACCTTAATCAAGTAAAATCTAGCCAAATAATAAATCGGAATAAAATTTTGATTCTTTCTAATGGTTTTATAAACATTTATATAAAGTTGACAAATAATTATTTATATTAGCAATATAATATTTAATTTATATAATATTAACTGAACAATATATCTTACTATAATAATTAATCCATATAATTTAATTTATTACTTATGTAACAGAATAATAAACAAAACATATAGATCTTAAAAATGTGTAAGATATCAAACAATTAAACATAATAATACAAAATTGACCATCTTATCCATGAGATAAGATATATACATAAACTAGACCATTTGTTACTCCAGTATAATTAACTTATGATTATAAAATATGCTATATGTTATAAAAAGGCTTATTTTGAAGGCTGTAAATCAACACTAACATTTCAATTTAATTACACCCTCCATGCATGATTACATAATGTAAACAAATTATATAATAAGCTATTTTAATTATTTTGTCTTAT
The DNA here is from genome assembly GCA_964035775.1 of Osedax frankpressi. Classification (NCBI taxonomy): domain Eukaryota; kingdom Metazoa; phylum Annelida; class Polychaeta; order Sabellida; family Siboglinidae; genus Osedax; species Osedax frankpressi. Next base: position 3,965,452 of record OZ038314.1, read on the forward strand.
AATATTTGATGTTCAATATAACCACTATTATACAATAGAATGATTCTATTATTATCTAGACATTTAATAAACAATTACTATTATGTAATATTTTGATCACGTGACATCGATATATATATTATATATATTATTTAATAAATATATATAATATATATATCAAAACCTTGTTATTCGAGGTTTTATACTATAATATTACTAGTGACATTTACTGAGTCATACAGATTAATACAGTTAGATCATGCAAGTGATCAAAATGATCCTATATTAGAAAGTTTTATGTGGTAAATAATTTGAATAAAAAATGTACATTTTTTCTGTGATCGGTGACAGTCATATTTACTCAATTTATATTATTGACAGGATACATTTATTTATTAAATAAAATGTAAACATGGAGATTTAAAGAAAACAATCATTTTAAATAAAGTTTTAAGTAATTGTCAAGCATATGTAGAAATAATAATGTATAATATAAAGGTATTTTCTGTTATTTATTATATTATAATTTTGGCAACACTAATAATATAAAGTGGATTTTTAAATACCCATAAAATATGAATTAAATTAGATTTTAATATTTACCCATATAACTCAGCTGGTGTGATACATATTTAACAAGCTTTATAACATACATTTGTATATTTATAATATACTTTATGTGATTTGTACAATAAATAGCCATGTAAACAGCCATGTAAAATCCATGGCTGTAAATATCAGTAGGTTCCAAGGGTCATAGCCATATGCAGCATAAATAAATTTTTAGATAAATATATGTATGATATTTATTTTTATTATGTGAGTTTAATTAATTTCAAATAGACTATATTCCAAATATCATATTTACCCAACACCATATGACAATATAGTATTCCTTAAAATAGAAACTTAAACTTAGAATATATCAGATATATGCGCTACAGGTATTAGAGTAATTAATTTATTTTTTAATTAATTTATTATTATTTACTATTTAGATTAATTTATATGTTATTAATACTGTTGTGAAATTTCAAATTGAAAAACGCAATCAAAATTGAATAAATAACATGTTTATAAGTTTTTTGAAAATATTAAATTAGTGAAAAATTTATTTATATAAATATATATGTAAATATATATATATATATGTATATTTATATATATATTTATATATATATGTATTCGTATGTTTAGTATATATGTAGATATCGCATTGAATATTTATATGTTCAATAATAATAAACATGGTAAACCATACTATTTTTTTACTATGCATAATAAATTTATAAATTATAATAAAAGTGCATAAACTTTGAAGCCGGTTTTCTCAGAATAATTATTTTCACTTGTTTACTGATATTATATTTACAACAAGCGCAAGACATTGCGAATGCAATCAATAGATGTTAGGATTAGACGTGTATAATGATTGATATATATCAATATATACATATATATATATAATCTATATTAAATATTATAAGTAGATTTTAGAATGAACGCGAATTAATGTTGCGATTCATTATATACGACGCGTGCCACTCTTGCGGCGTTGATTAGTCTAATCGATGATTGGTCGACACGTAGATTAAAATTAAGTCACGCCTTCTTTTATCAGCAGAATATTTTATGTATATATAGATGTATATAAATTTATATATATTATAATCTTATTGATGTATATATAGTGTTTAAATACCTAAATTTTCGCGAACACAATCGGAAACTGATTTAATATAACATATTTATAACGTAAATAAAATGTATTATACGATACGTTCGTTTATGAACATTAAATATATTTTTTAAAAAATATATATAAAAATTAAAACAATCAAAAACTTAAATGCAAATATTCTAAGTATAGTATATAAACATACCCTAGCATCAAATTTAAATTATTTTATATAAAAAAACCTACAAAGAACTAAATACAAACCCATACCCAAACCAAAACTAAAAACCAAACATTATATTTATAGTATGTGAACATAGCTTGACATCAAATGTATTTTAATATACTTTAAAAAAGTCCACATAAACCAAAACCAAAAAATAACCTAAAACCAAAATAAAATGTTATAATTATAGGATATGAACATATCCTGGCATCAAATTTAATTTAATTTATTTTTAAAAAATCCACACAGAACCAAACCAAAATTCAAACCACCAAATTATAATTATAGTATATGAATATATCTCAGCATTAAAATGTATTGTAATGCATTCTAAAAAAAAGCCTACACAGAATCAAACCCAAGCCAAAAACCAAAAACAAATAATATAATTATAGTCTATAAACATTTCCTGGCATCAAATTTATTTTAATTTATTCAAAACCCCACATAGAACCAAACTTAAACAAAATATTATAATTATATTATATAAACATAGCCCGAGATTAAATATATATTATTTTACTTTTAAAAAAAACTATAAAGAACTAAACTCAAACCCTAACATATATCCAAAACGAACCCTAAAACCAAACATTATAATTATTTGTTTATGAAGATAGCCTGAGATTAAAATTATACTATTTTATTTGTAAAAAAACCTCAGAAATAATCACAAATACAAACTAAAATCCAAACCTAAAACTAAACTCAAATCTAAAACTATAGTTTTAGGACTTAAAAGTCCTAAACAGAATCCAAACCAAAAACATAAACTCAAACAATATAATTATAGTATATGAACTTAATCTGGCGTCAAAGTTATATTAATTTATTCAAAAAAAACTACACATAAACAAACAAAAACCAAAAACCCAATACAAAAATTAGTTATCCCATATGATGGGAGTAATTGTTATAGTATTGCATATAGTGCATTTAATATATCATATTATAACGATACGCAGTACTATACAATGCATACATTTAAATTCATATTTAAGTTTACATAGTATCACAATAACAATAACTCATTCAATATAGTAGGTAACTCATTAATTTGTATGTGTGTATAAAGATATTATATATATTTATATAGTTACATCTTTATATTTATATATAATAGTTATTTAGTAAAATATTTATTTATTCACATAAACTTGTTTTTTTTAATACAGTATTTTATTGTCATATATAAACACATTTATAATGAATTGCTAAATAATATTGATCTAACTATATTCATCTATATATTGCCAATAAGTAGGTCAAAAAATATTGGCACTGTTCCAAGTATTGTGTATGTTATTACATTTTATATAGACACATATTTCCTTATTCCTTACCATGTGTATAGCTGTGGTCTCTATTAAATTTTTTAGTATACAAGGATAATATATTTATTGATAAAAAAAATATCTAAATTTTAAATATATGCATGTAACTTCATATATATTCACTAAACTGTCAAATTTATGCAGACAAAATTAATTTTTGGACATGATAAATAGTTTTATATTATCAGCATCGAAAAAATCGCATACATATTTGTATAATCATTTGTATATATTATTTTATATATTGATTGCATGTTCAAATAAATGCGAACAATGATTTCGAATGCATGCCTAAAGATGTTTTTACACTTAGTGAGATGATGTCAAAAATTTAATCCAAATAGAATTGAGTCGGAATAATGATTATATTATAGGATGTATATTAACATTTAATCCAGATTCGGTTTTTGTTACCATTGTTATTTTTAATTTAAGTTAACTTTTACATTTTTTTAATTTGAATTTCTAAATAATTAAGTATACAATGTAAACAAAGAGTTTAAAATAAAGACAAACATAGACATATAAATGAAAATAAATAATATTTTTATTTTATTTGAAATAATTAAACTTGTATAAGTAAATAATATATTTTGGTTAGAATTAAACTAAACAACAATATCCTAACGTAATGAGCTTTATGTTTATAACATTATCTGTTTTAATTTATTTATAGGAAATAGAATAAATGCAGTAACAAAATTATAATATGTATAATTATAATATGTACAACATATTACAATATTGTACAACATATGTTACCGATATATCATAATTAACATTATTAAATATTAGGGATATATATATATATATATATTATCAAGTAGAACAATAAATAAGATTAGAAAAAGTTAGAAACTATTTTAGCTAATATAGTAATAGTAATAAATATACAGTAATATATGAGAATAATATTGTTGACAGATTATAGAAATATTCAAACCCTATCGTAATATACTGTAATTGACAAATATCGAAAACATACTAATTACTAAGAAGGCATTACTTACATATATCAAATTGTAAATTTAATTTTTAATAGATTAGTGTACAATTTACACTATCCGGAATATTATAGCAAATTATATTTTTACTTTATTTATGAAATAGGTCCAACCTAGATTATCTATTTGAAACATCAATAAGTACTATTGAATATATTAATCAGTATATAATTAAGGTAATTAATATTTATACAAATTATATTATTTAATTATATTATTATATTATATTATTTAATCACTATAATTATAATTATCGAATTCATATTCTAGAAAATAAATATAATTATATTATTAATTATACTATCAGTTAAAATTTTTAATAATTTTATTATTCAATATTAACTATGATATAGACAATGTAGACAATTATATTATCAGTTAAATTTTTAATAATTTTATTATTCAATATTAACTGTGATGTAGACAATGGCAATGTTGAACACACAAATAATTTTTAAAATGTATCAGTGAGAATGATAATGATAATACTGATGAAGTCATGTTACTCTTAATTTATTTATTAAATTATATTATAATTTTTAAGCCTATTAACTTTTCTTTAATTATTGTATAAATGTTTCCAAATAATAAATATAATTTAATTATTAAATAAAAAATAAGTATTTTCTACGATATAACTATTAAAAAATATAACAGATTCAATTATTAAACAAAATCAGATTAATATTAACATTAGATATAGTTTTATAATGATATTATTTATTTCATTCGGAAAAAAGGCATGTGATTTATAGATTAATAAATATAATACATATATATTTTATATGAAATCTTTTACATTATAAATAATACATTGATATGAATATAGTCTACTTATATTTCATTTCAGATGATACTTCAGAAGGAGTTTACTAAATTCATCGGTCAAAAATAGTTATTTTAAACCAGACAGAAATTGTTGAAAGCATCTTTATTTTAAAAAAAATGCCAAGTTATTGATATGTAAATAATTATGATACTTGATTTATATATAATTCATATTTAATTTTAATATTGGTAATTACAATTGGTTAATTAAAGCAAAAACTATTAAAATTGAATTATAAAATACACATTATATTACATGAATACATTACATGAATACATTACATGAATACATTACATGAATACATTACATGAATGCATTACATGAATACATTACATGAATACATTACATGAATACATTACACGTATACAT
>OZ038314.1:3975870-3992289 GCA_964035775.1 Osedax frankpressi
GACTGACTCACTGACTGACTCACTGACTGACTCACTGACTGACTCACTGACTGACTGACTGACTGACTGACTCACTCACTCACTCACTCACTCACTCACTCACTCACTCACTCACTCACTCACTCACTCACTCACTCACTCACTCACTCACTCACTCACTCACTCACTCACTCACTCACTCACTCACTCACTCACTCACTCACTCACTCACTCACTGACTCACTCACTGACTCACTCACTGACTCACTCACTGACTCACTCACTGACTCACTGACTCACTCACTGACTCACTGACTCACTCACTCACTCACTCACTGACTCACTCACTGACTCACTCACTGACTCACTCACTCACTGACTCACTCACTCACTGACTCACTCACTGACTCACTCACTCACTGACTCACTGACTCACTGACTCACTCACTGACTCACTCACTGACTCACTCACTGACTCACTGACTCACTCACTGACTCACTGACTGACTCACTCACTGACTCACTCACTGACTCACTGACTGACTGACTCACTCACTGACTCACTGACTCACTGACTCACTGACTCACTGACTCACTGACTCACTGACTGACTGACTCACTGACTCACTCACTGACTCACTGACTCACTCACTGACTCACTGACTCACTCACTCACTCACTGACTCACTGACTCACTCACTGACTCACTGACTCACGCACTGACTCACTGACTCACGCACTGACTCACTGACTCACGCACTGACTCACTGACTCACTCACTGACTCACTCACTGACTCACTCACTGACTCACTCACTGACTCACTGACTCACTGACTCACTGACTCACTGACTCACTCACTGACTCACTGACTCACTCACTGACTCACTGACTCACTGACTCACTGACTCACTGACTCACTCACTGACTCACTCACTCACTGACTCACTCACTGACTCACTGACTCACTCACTGACTCACTGACTCACTGACTCACTGACTGACTCACTGACTCACTCACTGACTGACTCACTGACTCACTGACTCACTGACTGACTCACTGACTCACTCACTGACTCACTGACTCACTCACTGACTCACTGACTCACTCACTGACTCACTGACTCACTCACTCACTGACTCACTGACTCACTCACTGACTCACTCACTCACTGACTCACTCACTGACTCACTGACTCACTGACTCACTGACTCACTCACTCACTGACTCACTGACTCACTGACTCACTGACTCACGCACTGACTCACTGACTCACGCACTGACTCACTGACTCACTCACTGACTCACTCACTGACTCACTCACTGACTCACTCACTGACTCACTGACTCACTGACTCACTGACTCACTGACTCACTCACTGACTCACTGACTCACTCACTGACTCACTGACTCACTGACTCACTGACTCACTCACTGACTCACTCACTCACTGACTCACTGACTGACTCACTGACTCACTGACTCACTGACTGACTCACTGACTCACTCACTGACTGACTCACTGACTCACTGACTCACTGACTGACTCACTGACTCACTGACTGACTCACTGACTCACTGACTCACTCACTGACTCACTGACTCACTCACTGACTCACTGACTCACTCACTCACTGACTCACTGACTCACTCACTGACTCACTCACTCACTGACTCACTCACTGACTCACTGACTCACTGACTCACTGACTCACTGACTCACTGACTCACTGACTCACTGACTCACTGACTCACTCACTCACTCACTCACTCACTCACTCACTCACTCACTCACTCACTCACTCACTCACTCACTCACTCACTCACTCACTCACTCACTCACTCACTCACTCACTCACTGACTCACTGACTCACTGACTCACTGACTCACTGACTCACTGACTCACTGACTCACTGACTCACTGACTCACTGACTCACTGACTCACTGACTCACTGACTCACTGACTCACTGACTCACTGACTCACTGACTCACCGACTCACCGACTCACCGACTCACTGACTCACTGACTCACTGACTCACTGACTCACTGACTCACTGACTCACTGACGCACTGACTCACTGACTCACTGACTCACTGACTCACTGACTCACTGACTCACTGACTCACTCACTGACTCACTGACTCACTGACTCACTGACTCACTGACTCACTGACTGACTGACTCACTGACTCACTGACTCACTGACTCACTGACTCACTGACTCACTGACTCACTGACTCACTCACTCACTCACTCACTCACTCACTCACTCACTCACTCACTCACTCACTCACTCACTCACTCACTCACTCACTCACTCACTCACTCACTCACTCACTCACTCACTCACTCACTCACTCACTCACTCACTCACTCACTCACTCACTCACTCACTCACTCACTCACTCACTCACTCACTCACTCACTCACTCACTCACTCACTCACTCACTCACTCACTCACTCACTCACTCACTCACTCACTCACTCACTCACTCACTCACTCACTCACTCACTCACTCACTCACTCACTCACTCACTCACTCACTCACTCACTCACTGACTCACTGACTCACTGACTCACTGACTCACTGACTCACTGACTCACTGACTCACTGACTCACTGACTCACTGACTCACTGACTCACTCACTCACTCACTCACTCACTCACTCACTCACTCACTCACTGACTCACTCACTCACTCACTCACTGACTCACTGACTCACTGACTGACTCACTGACTCACTCACTGACTGACTCACTCACTGACTCACTCACTCACTCACTCACTCACTCACTCACTCACTGACTCACTGACTCACTGACTCACTGACTCACTCACTGACTCACTCACTGACTCACTCACTGACTCACTCACTGACTCACTGACGCACTGACTCACTGACTCACTGACTCACTGACTCACTGACTCACTGACTCACTGACTCACTGACTCACTCACTGACTCACTGACTCACTGACTCACTGACTGACTGACTGACTGACTGACTGACTGACTGACTGACTCACTGACTCACTGACTCACTGACTCACTCACTCACTCACTCACTCACTCACTCACTCACTCACTCACTCACTCACTCACTCACTCACTCACTCACTCACTCACTCACTCACTCACTCACTCACTCACTCACTCACTCACTCACTCACTCACTCACTCACTCACTCACTCACTCACTCACTCACTCACTCACTCACTCACTCACTCACTCACTCACTCACTCACTCACTCACTCACTCACTCACTCACTCACTCACTCACTCACTCACTCACTCACTCACTCACTCACTCACTCACTCACTCACTCACTCACTGACTCACTCACTGACTCACTCACTGACTCACTCACTCACTGACTCACTCACTGACTCACTCACTGACTCACTGACTCACTGACTCACTGACTCACTCACTCACTGACTCACTGACTCACTGACTCACTGACTCACTGACTCACTCACTGACTCACTGACTCACTGACTCACTGACTCACTCACTGACTCACTCACTGACTCACTCACTGACTCACTCACTGACTGACTCACTCACTGACTCACTCACTGACTCACTCACTGACTCACTCACTGACTCACTCACTGACTGACTGACTCACTGACTCACTCACTGACTCACTGACTGACTCACTGACTGACTCACTGACTCACTGACTCACTGACTCACTCACTGACTCACTGACTCACTCACTCACTGACTCACTCACTGACTCACTGACTCACTCACTGACTCACTGACTCACTGACTCACTGACTCACTGACTCACTGACTCACTGACTCACTGACTCACTGACTCACTGACTCACTGACTGACTGACTGACTCACTCACTCACTCACTGACTCACTGACTCACTCACTGACTCACTGACTCACTCACTCACTCACTGACTCACTGACTCACTCACTCACTCACTGACTCACGCACTGACTCACTGACTCACGCACTGACTCACTGACTCACGCACTGACTCACGCACTGACTCACTGACTCACGCACTGACTCACTGACTCACTCACTGACTCACTGACTCACTCACTGACTCACTGACTCACTCACTGACTCACTGACTCACTCACTGACTCACTGACTCACTGACTCACTCACTGACTCACTCACTGACTCACTCACTGACTCACTGACTCACTCACTCACTCACTCACTCACTCACTCACTCACTCACTCACTCACTCACTCACTCACTGACTGACTCACTGACTCACTGACTCACTGACTCACTGACTGACTGACTGACTGACTGACTGACTGACTGACTGACTGACTGACTGACTGACTGACTGACTGACTGACTGACTGACTGACTGACTGACTGACTGACTGACTGACTGACTGACTGACTGACTGACTGACTGACTGACTGACTGACTGACTGACTGACTGACTGACTGACTGACTGACTGACTGACTGACTGACTGACTGACTGACTGACTGACTGACTGACTGACTGACTGACTGACTGACTGACTGACTGACTGACTGACTGACTGACTCACTCACTCACTGACTCACTGACTCACTCACTGACTCACTCACTCACTCACTCACTCACTCACTCACTCACTCACTCACTCACTCACTCACTCACTCACTGACTCACTGACTCACTCACTGACTCACTCACTGACTCACTCACTGACTCACTCACTGACTCACTCACTGACTCACTCACTCACTGACTCACTCACTCACTGACTCACTCACTGACTCACTGACTCACTGACTCACTCACTCACTGACTCACTGACTCACTGACTCACTCACTCACTGACTCACTCACTGACTCACTGACTCACTCACTCACTGACTCACTGACTGACTGACTGACTGACTGACTGACTGACTGACTGACTGACTGACTCACTGACTGACTGACTGACTGACTGACTCACTCACTCACTGACTGACTCACTGACTGACTCACTCACTCACTCACTCACTCACTCACTCACTCACTCACTCACTCACTCACTCACTCACTCACTCACTCACTCACTCACTCACTCACTCACTCACTCACTCACTCACTCACTCACTCACTCACTCACTCACTCACTCACTCACTCACTCACTCACTCACTCACTCACTCACTCACTCACTCACTCACTCACTCACTCACTCACTCACTCACTCACTCACTCACTCACTCACTCACTCACTCACTCACTCACTCACTCACTCACTCACTCACTCACTCACTCACTCACTCACTCACTCACTCACTCACTCACTCACTCACTCACTCACTCACTCACTCACTGACTGACTCACTCACTCACTCACTCACTGACTCACTCACTGACTCACTCACTGACTCACTCACTCACTGACTCACTCACTCACTGACTCACTCACTCACTGACTCACTCACTCACTGACTGACTGACTGACTGACTGACTGACTCACTGACTCACTCACTGACTCACTGACTCACTCACTGACTCACTGACTCACTCACTGACTAACTGACTCACTCACTGACTCACTGACTCACTCACTGACTCACTCACTGACTCACGCACTGACTCACTGACTCACGCACTGACTCACTGACTCACTCACTGACTCACTCACTGACTCACTCACTGACTCACTGACTCACTCACTGACTCACTCACTGACTCACTCACTGACTCACTCACTGACTGACTCACTGACTCACTGACTGACTAACTGACTCACTGACTCACTGACTCACTGACTCACTCACTGACTCACTGACGCACTCACTGACTCACTCACTGACTCACTGACTCACTCACTGACTCACTGACTCACTGACTCACTGACTCACTCACTGACTCACTGACTGACTCACTGACTGACTCACTGACTCACTGACTCACTGACTCACTCACTGACTCACTCACTGACTCACTCACTCACTGACTCACTGACTCACTGACTCACTGACTGACTGACTCACTGACTCACTCACTGACTCACTCACTGACTCACTGACTCACTCACTGACTCACTGACTCACGCACTCACTCACTGACTCACTGACTCACTCACTGACTCACTGACTCACGCACTGACTCACTGACTCACGCACTGACTCACTGACTCACGCACTGACTCACTGACTCACTCACTGACTCACTCACTGACTCACTGACTCACTCACTGACTCACTGACTCACTCACTGACTCACTGACTCACTCACTGACTCACTGACTCACTGACTCACTGACTGACTCACTCACTGACTCACTCACTGACTCACTGACTCACTCACTCACTCACTCACTCACTCACTCACTCACTCACTCACTCACTCACTCACTCACTCACTCACTCACTCACTCACTCACTCACTCACTGACTCACTCACTGACTCACTCACTCACTGACTCACTCACTCACTGACTCACTGACTGACTGACTGACTCACTCACTGACTGACTGACTGACTGACTGACTGACTGACTGACTGACTGACTGACTGACTGACTGACTGACTGACTGACTGACTGACTGACTGACTGACTGACTGACTGACTCACTGACTCACTCACTCACTCACTCACTCACTCACTCACTCACTCACTCACTCACTCACTCACTGACTCACTCACTGACTCACTCACTGACTCACTCACTGACTCACTCACTGACTCACTCACTGACTCACTCACTGACTCACTCACTGACTCACTCACTCACTGACTCACTCACTCACTGACTCACTCACTGACTCACTGACTCACTGACTCACTGACTCACTGACTCACTGACTCACTCACTCACTGACTCACTCACTCACTGACTCACTCACTGACTCACTGACTCACTCACTCACTGACTCACTGACTCACTGACTGACTGACTGACTGACTGACTGACTGACTGACTCACTGACTGACTGACTGACTGACTGACTGACTGACTCACTGACTGACTGACTCACTCACTCACTCACTCACTCACTCACTCACTCACTCACTCACTCACTCACTCACTCACTCACTCACTCACTCACTCACTCACTCACTCACTCACTCACTCACTCACTCACTCACTCACTCACTCACTCACTCACTCACTCACTCACTCACTCACTCACTCACTCACTCACTCACTCACTCACTCACTCACTCACTCACTCACTCACTCACTCACTCACTCACTCACTCACTCACTCACTCACTCACTCACTCACTCACTCACTCACTCACTCACTCACTCACTCACTGACTAACTGACTCACTGACTCACTCACTGACTCACTCACTGACTCACTCACTGACTCACTGACTGACTGACTCACTCACTCACTCACTCACTCACTCACTCACTCACTCACTCACTCACTCACTCACTCACTCACTCACTCACTCACTCACTCACTCACTCACTCACTCACTCACTCACTCACTCACTCACTCACTCACTAACTCACTCACTCACTCACTGACTCACTGACTCACTGACTCACACACTCACTGACTCACTGACTCACTGACTCACTGACTCACTGACTCACTGACTAACTGACTCACTCACTCACTCACTCACTCACTCACTCACTCACTCACTCACTCACTCACTCACTGACTCACTGACTCACTCACTGACTCACTGACTCACTGACTCACTCACTGACTCACTGACTCACTCACTGACTCACTGACTCACTCACTGACTCACTCACTGACTCACTCACTGACTCACTGACTCACTCACTGACTCACTGACTCACTCACTGACTCACGCACTGACTCACTGACTCACTGACTGACTCACTGACTGACTCACTGACTGACTGACTGACTGACTGACTGACTGACTGACTGACTGACTGACTGACTGACTGACTGACTGACTGACTGACTGACTGACTGACTGACTGACTGACTGACTCACTGACTCACTGACTCACTGACTGACTGACTGACTGACTGACTGACTCACTCACTCACTGACTCACTCACTGACTCACTCACTGACTCACTGACTCACTGACTGACTCACTCACTCACTCACTCACTCACTCACTCACTCACTCACTCACTCACTCACTCACTCACTGACTCACTCACTCACTGACTCACTCACTGACTCACTGACTCACTCACTGACTCACTCACTGACTCACTGACTCACTCACTGACTCACTGACTCACTGACTCACTCACTGACTCACATACTGACTCACTGACTCACTCACTCACTGACTCACTCACTCACTGACTCACTCACTGACTCACTGACTCACTCACTCACTGACTGACTGACTGACTGACTGACTGACTGACTGACTGACTGACTGACTCACTGACTGACTGACTGACTCACTCACTCACTGACTGACTCACTGACTGACTGACTGACTCACTCACTCACTCACTCACTCACTCACTCACTCACTCACTCACTCACTCACTCACTCACTCACTCACTCACTCACTCACTCACTCACTCACTCACTCACTCACTCACTCACTCACTCACTCACTCACTCACTCACTCACTCACTCACTGACTGACTCACTGACTGACTCACTGACTCACTCACTGACTCACTGACTCACTCACTGACTCACTCACTGACTCACTGACTCACTCACTGACTCACTCACTCACTGACTCACTCACTCACTGACTCACTCACTCACTGACTCACTCACTCACTGACTCACTCACTCACTGACTCACTGACTCACTGACTCACTGACTCACTGACTCACTGACTCACTGACTCACTCACTGACTCACTGACTCACTCACTGACTCACTGACTCACTCACTGACTCACTCACTGACTCACTGACTCACTCACTGACTCACTGACTCACTCACTGACTCACGCACTGACTCACTGACTCACTGACTGACTCACTGACTGACTCACTGACTGACTCACTGACTGACTGACTGACTGACTGACTGACTGACTGACTGACTGACTGACTGACTGACTGACTGACTGACTGACTGACTGACTGACTGACTGACTCACTGACTCACTGACTGACTGACTGACTGACTGACTGACTGACTCACTCACTCACTCACTCACTGACTCACTCACTGACTCACTGACTCACTGACTGACTCACTCACTCACTCACTCACTCACTCACTCACTCACTCACTCACTCACTCACTCACTGACTCACTCACTCACTGACTCACTCACTGACTCACTGACTCACTCACTGACTCACTGACTCACTGACTCACTCACTGACTCACTCACTGACTCACTGACTCACTCACTGACTCACATACTGACTCACTGACTCACTCACTCACTGACTCACTCACTCACTGACTCACTCACTGACTCACTGACTCACTCACTCACTGACTCACTGACTGACTGACTGACTGACTGACTGACTGACTGACTGACTCACTGACTGACTGACTGACTCACTCACTCACTGACTGACTCACTGACTGACTGACTGACTGACTCACTCACTCACTCACTCACTCACTCACTCACTCACTCACTCACTCACTCACTCACTCACTCACTCACTCACTCACTCACTCACTCACTCACTCACTCACTCACTCACTCACTCACTCACTCACTCACTCACTCACTCACTCACTCACTCACTCACTCACTCACTCACTCACTCACTCACTCACTCACTCACTCACTCACTCACTCACTCACTCACTCACTCACTCACTCACTCACTCACTCACTCACTCACTCACTCACTCACTCACTCACTCACTCACTCACTGACTCACTCACTCACTGACTCACTCACTGACTCACTGACTCACTCACTCACTCACTCACTCACTCACTGACTCACTCACTCACTCACTCACTCACTCACTCACTGACTCACTGACTCACTCACTGACTCACTGACTCACTGACTCACTCACTGACTCACTGACTCACTCACTGACTCACTCACTCACTCACTCACTCACTCACTCACTCACTCACTCACTCACTCACTGACTCACTGACTCACTCACTGACTCACTGACTCACTCACTGACTCACTGACTCACTGACTCACTGACTCACTGACTCACTCACTCACTGACTCACTCACTCACTGACTCACTCACTCACTGACTCACTGACTGACTGACTGACTCACTGACTCACTCACTGACTCACTGACTCACTCACTGACTCACTGACTCACTCACTGACTAACTGACTCACTCACTGACTCACTGACTCACTCACTGACTCACTGACTCACTCACTGACTCACGCACTGACTCACTGACTCACGCACTGACTCACGCACTGACTCACTGACTCACTCACTGACTCACTCACTGACTCACTCACTGACTCACTCACTGACTCACTCACTGACTGACTGACTCACTCACTCACTCACTCACTCACTCACTCACTCACTCACTGACTGACTCACTGACTGACTCACTGACTCACTCACTGACTCACTGACTCACTCACTGACTCACTGACTCACTCACTGACTCACTGACTCACTCACTGACTCACTCACTCACTGACTCACTCACTCACTGACTGACTCACTCACTGACTCACTCACTCACTGACTCACTCACTCACTGACTCACTGACTCACTGACTCACTGACTGACTGACTCACTGACTGACTCACTGACTCACTCACTGACTCACTGACTCACTCACTGACTCACTCACTGACTCACTGACTCACTCACTGACTCACTGACTCACTCACGCACTGACTCACTGACTCACTGACTGACTCACTGACTGACTCACTGACTGACTCACTGACTGACTGACTGACTGACTGACTGACTGACTGACTGACTGACTGACTGACTGACTGACTGACTGACTGACTGACTGACTGACTGACTGACTGACTCACTGACTCACTGACTGACTGACTGACTGACTGACTGACTGACTCACTCACTCACTCACTCACTGACTCACTCACTGACTCACTGACTCACTGACTGACTGACTCACTCACTCACTCACTCACTCACTCACTCACTCACTCACTCACTGACTCACTCACTCACTGACTCACTCACTGACTCACTCACTGACTCACTGACTCACTCACTGACTCACTGACTCACTGACTCACTCACTGACTCACTCACTGACTCACTGACTCACTCACTGACTCACATACTGACTCACTGACTCACTCACTCACTGACTCACTCACTCACTGACTCACTCACTGACTCACTGACTCACTCACTGACTGACTGACTGACTGACTGACTGACTGACTGACTGACTGACTGACTGACTGACTCACTGACTGACTGACTGACTCACTCACTCACTGACTGACTCACTGACTGACTGACTGACTGACTCACTCACTCACTCACTCACTCACTCACTCACTCACTCACTCACTCACTCACTCACTCACTCACTCACTCACTCACTCACTCACTCACTCACTCACTCACTCACTCACTCACTCACTCACTCACTCACTCACTCACTCACTCACTCACTCACTCACTCACTCACTCACTCACTCACTCACTCACTCACTCACTCACTCACTCACTCACTCACTCACTCACTCACTCACTCACTCACTCACTCACTCACTCACTCACTCACTCACTCACTCACTCACTCACTCACTCACTGACTCACTCACTGACTCACTGACTCACTCACTCACTCACTCACTCACTCACTGACTCACTCACTCACTCACTCACTCACTCACTCACTCACTCACTGACTCACTCACTGACTCACTGACTCACTGACTCACTCACTGACTCACTGACTCACTCACTGACTCACTCACTCACTCACTCACTCACTCACTCACTCACTCACTGACTCACTCACTGACTCACTGACTGACTCACTGACTCACTGACTCACTCACTGACTCACTGACTCACTGACTCACTCACTCACTGACTCACTCACTCACTGACTCACTCACTCACTGACTCACTCACTCACTGACTCACTGACTGACTGACTGACTGACTCACTGACTCACTCACTGACTCACTGACTCACTCACTGACTCACTGACTCACTCACTGACTAACTGACTCACTCACTGACTCACTGACTCACTCACTGACTCACTGACTCACTCACTGACTCACGCACTGACTCACTGACTCACGCACTGACTCACGCACTGACTCACTGACTCACTCACTGACTCACTCACTGACTCACTCACTGACTCACTCACTGACTCACTCACTGACTCACTGACTCACTCACTGACTAACTGACTCACTCACTGACTCACTGACTCACTCACTGACTCACTGACTCACTCACTGACTCACGCACTGACTCACTGACTCACGCACTGACTCACGCACTGACTCACTGACTCACTCACTGACTCACTCACTGACTCACTCACTGACTCACTCACTGACTCACTCACTGACTCACTGACTCACTCACTGACTCACTCACTGACTCACTCACTGACTCACTCACTGACTCACTCACTGACTCACTCACTGACTGACTCACTGACTCACTGACTGACTAACTGACTCACTCACTGACTCACTCACTGACTGACTCACTGACTGACTCACTGACTCACTGACTGACTAACTGACTCACTGACTCACTGACTCACTGACTCACTGACTCACTCACTGACTCACTGACGCACTCACTGACTCACTGACTCACTCACTGACTCACTGACTCACTCACTGACTCACTCACTGACTCACTCACTGACTCACTGACTCACTGACTCACTGACTGACTCACTGACTGACTCACTGACTAACTGACTCACTCACTGACTCACTGACTCACTCACTGACTAACTGACTCACTCACTGACTCACTGACTCACTCACTGACTCACTGACTCACTCACTGACTCACGCACTGACTCACTGACTCACGCACTGACTCACTGACTCACGCACTGACTCACTGACTCACTCACTGACTCACTCACTGACTCACTCACTGACTCACTGACTCACTCACTGACTCACTCACTGACTCACTCACTGACTCACTCACTGACTCACTCACTGACTCACTGACTGACTAACTGACTCACTGACTCACTGACTCACTGACTCACTGACTCACTCACTGACTCACTGACTCACTCACTGACGCACTCACTGACTCACTGACTCACTCACTGACTCACCGACTCACTCACTGACTCACTCACTGACTCACTCACTGACTCACTCACTCACTGACTCACTCACTGACTCACTGACTGACTCACTGACTGACTCACTGACTCACTGACTCACTCACTGACTCACTCACTCACTCACTCACTCACTCACTCACTCACTGACTGACTCACTGACTGACTCACTGACTGACTCACTGACTCACTGACTCACTCACTGACTCACTGACTCACTCACTGACTCACTCACTCACTGACTGACTCACTGACTCACTGACTGACTGACTCACTGACTCACTCACTGACTCACTCACTGACTCACTGACTCACTCACTGACTCACTGACTCACTGACTCACTCACTCACTCACTGACTCACTCACTGACTCACTGACTCACTCAATGACTCACTGACTCACTCACTGACTCACTGACTCACTCACTGACTCACTCACTCACTGACTCACTCACTCACTGACTCACTCACTCACTGACTCACTCACTCACTGACTCACTCACTCACTGACTCACTGACTGACTGACTCACTGACTCACTGACTCACTCACTGACTCACTGACTCACTCACTGACTCACTGACTCACTCACTGACTAACTGACTCACTCACTGACTCACTGACTCACTCACTGACTCACTGACTCACTCACTGACTCACGCACTGACTCACTGACTCACGCACTGACTCACTTACTCACGCACTGACTCACTGACTCACTCACTGACTCACTCACTGACTCACTCACTGACTCACTCACTGACTCACTCACTGACTCACTCACTGACTCACTCACTGACTGACTCACTGACTCACTGACTGACTAACTGACTCACTGACTCACTGACTCACTGACTCACTCACTGACTCACTGACTCACTCACTGACTCACTGACGCACTCACTGACTCACTGACTCACTCACTGACTCACCGACTCACTCACTGACTCACTCACTGACTCACTCACTGACTCACTGACTCACTCACTGACTCACTGACTGACTCACTGACTGACTCACTGACTCACTGACTCACTGACTCACTCACTGACTCACTGACTCACTCACTCACTCACTCACTGACTCACTGACTCACTGACTCACTCACTGACTCACTGACTCACTGACTGACTGACTCACTGACTCACTCACTGACTCACGCACTGACTCACTGACTCACTCACTGACTCACTCACTCACTCACTCACTCACTCACTCACTCACTGACTCACTCACTGACTCACTGACTCACTGACTCACTCACTGACTGACTGACTGACTGACTGACTGACTGACTGACTGACTGACTGACTGACTGACTGACTGACTGACTGACTGACTGACTGACTGACTGACTGACTGACTGACTGACTGACTGACTGACTGACTGACTGACTGACTGACTGACTGACTGACTGACTGACTGACTCACTCACTGACTCACTGACTCACTCACTGACTCACTGACTCACTGACTCACTCACTCACTCACTCACTCACTCACTCACTCACTCACTCACTCACTCACTCACTCACTCACTCACTGACTCACTCACTGACTCACTCACTGACTCACTCACTGACTCACTCACTGACTCACTCACTGACTCACTCACTCACTGAATCACTCACTCACTGACTCACTCACTGACTCACTCACTCACTCACTCACTGACTCACTGACTCACTGACTCACTCACTCACTGACTCACTCACTCACTGACTCACTCACTGACTCACTGACTCACTCACTCACTGACTCACTGACTCACTGACTCACTGACTGACTGACTGACTGACTGACTGACTGACTGACTGACTGACTGACTGACTGACTGACTGACTGACTGACTGACTGACTGACTGACTGACTGACTGACTGACTGACTGACTGACTGACTGACTGACTGACTGACTGACTGACTGACTGACTGACTGACTGACTGACTGACTGACTGACTGACTGACTGACTGACTGACTGACTGACTGACTGACTGACTGACTGACTGACTGACTGACTGACTGACTGACTGACTGACTGACTGACTGACTGACTGACTGACTGACTGACTCACTCACTCACTCACTCACTCACTCACTCACTCACTCACTCACTCACTCACTCACTCACTCACTCACTCACTCACTCACTCACTCACTCACTCACTCACTCACTCACTCACTCACTCACTCACTCACTCACTCACTCACTCACTCACTCACTCACTCACTCACTCACTCACTCACTCACTCACTCACTCACTCACTCACTCACTCACTCACTGACTCACTGACTCACTGACTCACTGACTCACTCACTGACTCACTGACTCACTCACTGACTCACTGACTCACTGACTCACTCACTCACTCACTCACTCACTCACTCACTCACTCACTCACTCACTCACTCACTCACTCACTCACTCACTCACTCACTCACTCACTCACTCACTCACTCACTCACTCACTCACTCACTCACTCACTCACTCACTCACTCACTCACTCACTCACTCACTCACTCACTCACTGACTCACTCACTCACTTACTCACTCACTCACTCACTCACTCACTCACTCACTCACTCACTGACTCACTCACTGACTCACACACTCACTGACTCACTGACTCACTGACTCACTGACTCACTGACTCACTGACTCACTGACTCACTGACTCACTGACTCACTGACTCACTCACTCACTCACTCACTCACTCACTCACTCACTCACTCACTCACTCACTAACTCACTGACTCACTGACTCACTGACTGACTCACTGACTCACTCACTGACTCACTGACTCACTCACTGACTCACTCACTGACTCACTCACTGACTTACTCACTCACTGACTCACTCACTCACTCACTGACTCACTCACTCGCTGACTCACTCACTGAGTCACTGACTGACTGACTCACTGACTCACTCACTGACTCACTGACTCACTCACTGACTCACTGACTTACTCACTGACTCACTGACTCACTCACTGACTCACTGACTCACTCACTGACTCACTGACTCACTCACTGACTCACTGACTCACGCACTGACTCACTGACTCACTCACTGACTCACTCACTGACTCACTCACTGACTCACTGACTCACTGACTCACTGACTGACTCACTGACTGACTCACTGACTGACTCACTGACTGACTGACTGACTGACTGACTCACTGACTGACTCACTGACTGACTGACTGACTGACTGACTGACTGACTGACTGACTGACTGACTGAC